>OY723392.1:8081204-8535692 GCA_963210295.1 Ophion ellenae
AGGTTTAAATAAAAGTAATAAAGTGAAATAATAGCGCTCAGGTTCAGTTTTGACATTATATATATAATGATTTATAAGTAAACCTCTTCAGCGCTTCTTCAAATATGTTGATTCATCGATTTTTAATATCTCTAATATTTTGGGTTTTATTTTTGTAATATCGTACCACTTAACAAAATCGTAGAGATTAAGGGAATCTAATTGACCTGGTCTGTTTGGATAATAAGTATCAATAACAGAAGGATAGAATAAGTCGGTCGAGTCGGGATCCAATTTCTCAATATCGCTACGTTTTTTCAATTTTCTACTGCGGATAACATTTACATCCAACCATTTTACTGTAATTTGAGGATCGGTTCCGTGCAATGAAATGCCTAGAACACTATCAGCAGCTTCGAGAGCGCCACATTCTCGATGACTTAACAAGCGCATAGCCCAATTCCAAAGATTACTGGCAACGGATTTAGTGGAATTTATGATATCTGTAGAACTGAAGTTATTACTCTTTTCAGGTTTAACAATATACTTGGTCGTGTAATATGTTAATATTGTAGAATACTCGCCAACAAATTGTATATCCATGTTACCCTCCCAAGCACAAAGTATAGCCGGGTTATAGTCATTAATGTAAGCTTCAGCAGAACTACGAGGTAGATCATAAAGTCTGCTTTTCGTTTGTAACGTCTTTTTACCGGCAATAGAGACAGCGACATCCCGGAGTTTAAAAGTTTCCATTATGGGACGTGGATGACCAAATCTGCAACGCCGAACGAAACCAGTTTTTGTCTTCTTATTCCGTAAGCAGTAAGAGTTATGGCTGTGTTTTTGATGACTATTCACTCGTTTGTACAGTTGCGGTGAGACGTCCTTATCCGGCATCCTGTACGTTACATACCTAAGTATAAAGGAGGCAATATCATCTGGTGGAGATTTACCGATTATTGGGGCATCCTTGATCCAAATTAGAAGGTGAAAATGTTGAGCACCCCGACTTTGATATTCCCTACGCCAAAAATAATGTTCTCCTTTTCCGATCGGATTGTCAGGTGAAGTAATGAAATCGAGCATGGCTTTGAATTTAATGTCAATAAATCTGGACGTAGTAACTGGATCAGTAACGATAAGCTGCATTGGATTAATTTTCGTAGTTGGCGGAATTGCGTGCATATCACGGAGATGTTCGATTAAATCATCCCATAACCACTCGCTGGGACTAATTGTTAAGAACCATGTAGCCGGGCCAGAATGACGAGACATGCACAACAAATTACTTCTAGGAATTCTCCAAAATTGTTCCGTATTTCGCAATCTAGAAAATATCGTATTTAAATTAGATTCTAATTGCCCTTTAGACATTTTGTCAATATAATTGCCTGCCGTATATTTCTCGCGAGGATTTGTTACATTTACTTTATGGAAGATTCCGGCATTCATTTGTTGCATATTCTTATTGTTTAAAGCGTAAAAGAGATATTGAATATCTGACCGAAACTGCGAATGTTTTGACATAAATCTCGACTTGAAAAATTCAAAATCGGATAAAGAAACAGCTCTTTCTTCGTCCTGACCATTCTCGCCAAACGGATATAAGTCCGGAAAACATTTCAAATCTAAATGTTTAACACGTTTATCCAAAGGAACATCCCGGACCTTCAGGATTTGATAAAGATCCGTTGCAGAAACATTAATTCTTTTTTCATGGATGGGATAAATAGTGAACTGTTCGTAATACGGATCCGATTGTGACATTTGAGTAACGAGCGCGCCTTTTTTTCGTCATTTAATTCGTTATTCGATACTGCGTCCTCACGTTTTGTATTGCACGACAGAATATCATAAGTCTTTACAGGCAAGTTTACCGAACAAAGATTGTCTTCCTCTTGGAACTCAACATTGTTAATTTGTCTTCGTAATAATTGTTTATGACATTTTGGTAACTCTATACCTAAATATAGTGGATTATTCGACTGCAACCAGTTCAAGGCGTTCCATACTTTTTTCAAATTTACCAAGCGTTCCCATACGATTTTAGATTTCGTAGGAATACCTCGAACTATTATATACAATTCATGATTGCAATTAATAGGTTCATACGGAGGACAGATTTTTCTTAAAGTTTCCTCTGTTGGTAGTGGTAAAATAAAGCTAATCCCTACCGCCTTAGGAACCAGATTCTTGTGAGGGAGTTTCTTTGTTCATAACAGTTCCTAATCGTTGCACCACTTGAAATGCCTTTGCTCGTTGAATCAACATTTTTTCGTAAGTATTCAGCCCCATGATTTCGAAAGGAACTTCCCGAACATGAAGATCATTCAAAATGCACGTTGGTGGTATCTTGTTTTCCCTGAACTTTCCATCACAATATCGGCATATATCGTTCCTGTCTTTTACAGCCATCCTATTACGGAGGAATTCCTCTAAATTATACCGTTTATCTCCATATTTGGTCACTTTAGAGACAGTAATGCGAATGATCTGGCTCCCGAGGCAAAGCTTTTCACAAGAGATGCATGGAAAACGCGGAACATCCATCGAGCGCTTTGCAAAAGCCTTGAATGCGGATATAAATTCGGTCCTGATCTGAGTTTCGTCTAGATTGATTTCCTTTAAATTGTTCTTAAACGCTTGCGCTGTCCGTTCAGCTTTATCACAAATATCTCGAAGCATGTCAATGTCATTTCGATTTAAAGCCTCATCTACCCCCAATAACTTCTCATTCAGAAACATAAGACGATACATCAATCTGATAATGCGTCGAATAATCGGAAAATGTGGAGATAGAATTTGTACTGACAAAAACTTAGACGCACATGTATTTGAGTTTATATAACAGCCGTGACAATGACCAACTTTATCTGTGTACGTCTTATTTGAACATTTATTGATACGCCGTAAAAAGCTACCTAATTTGACAAGTGTGCAATTCATAAACTGCTGAAAGATATCTTTCACATTATTTACTATTTGAGCATCGTTTGTTTCACACATTTCACTGCATTTCCATGATTTATTTATTTTATTTTTAGTTTGTATCAAAGGTAATACATTTATAGCTTTACCTTCTGAATTCATTATGATCGGTTCATTTGAATTAAAAACATGGTAGGTAGTTTCTCTAAAATACGCCTCCGAAGAAGCATGATGTAAAGATTCTCCAAAAAAAGTTTGAATATACTCGTAAGGATCAGAAGATGAATAATCTGTAACACGTGTCAAGCATACTTCAATTTTCTCTTTAGTATTTTCCAGAGTTTTTTTTCATTTGGCCAATATACGTTTGCCTAGTATGAAAACACCACTTTACAATTCGTTCAGCTTCGAGTCGGCGGTCCACAGGAGACTAGCTCGTTAAATCAGCCGACACGTTGCAAACATACCTTTCTTTGGTATATTTTGTTTTTACCCAAGTATTTTTTATAATAAATTTACAGTACTTTTTTTAATGCTTTTGCTGATTCTCACCTTATTATAACGCTTAGTCGATCTATAATCCGCCTTTAGAACCTTCTTCTTTTTTTCTTTGTGCACTTGATAATATCCACGCAGGTATTTTCTTCGGGGACATGTATTATGTATCAATGGTGGTACGTTATTCTCATTGTTCCCCTTTGTAGAACCAGCCTCTTGTATATCCTGGTCATCCTGACGGAAACACGATGGAACGCTTGCCTCCAGAGTTTGACAATGTTCACGCATACGTGGATGAATATATGTAACATTCTCTGGTCGTATACCACACAATATTGATATGGAAAATGCCATTGAAAACAGTGCACAATCATTGCTATTTGGTTGTTTGTCAACCGCCGGAAATACGATGGAATTGGTTTTATTAAAAGCATAATAGGGAAATAATTTTTCTAGGTACAGCTTGTGATAGCGGTGCAACTGCTTACTCCCAATAGAATCAAATATGTATATCTGTTTCGTATCATAATAACTGCATACCCCAATGACCATTTTCATGAGGCTTATATGCAGGCATGATCAATTCGTCACAACTAAATAGAATCTGAATATGATTTCGATTTTGTGCAACAGCCTCAATTCGATCCGGCCGATAAAGATGCCATGGTGACCGCTGCTGTAATTCCAAATTAGACGCAACGTACAACAGTTTTCCGAATTCCTCAACATGATCAGCATTAAGCTGAGAACCATCGATAATTAGACCATTCTGACGAGTGTGGAAATCTTCAACATTGACGTCTGAATGCATAGTTACGTCATCAATAGTAATGATCAGATTGCTTTCGGTATTATGTAAAACCCGAGGTTGCGCCTGTGAACACACGCCATGAAGATCTTCTGTTAGGCAACATTTATTATTTCGTATTTCACTCTTGGTTTTTCCAAAATGCCGTTGCTTTGGTTTTTGTTGGTTTACGGGTGCTACTAATTTTGTGCACGACAAAACTTGCGATACGGCAGTAGGTTGCTCAACTTGCGACTCTAAAAGACTAGCAATACTATGGTGTGGGCATGCTACATTTTGGATAGTTCCTGAATAGAAATTTCTTCCTTAACAAAATTGCCAGTTTCACCACGTGGATCATTTACATTCACCTGGTTCATCTTAACATATTTTATTTGCGTAGCTTGATATGATTTTTTATACTTCACTCTCCAGGCCACAGTCGACGCGATTGCTGTTTGCTTTTTTCTACCTTTTCTAAGGGCCGTTTGTAATCAGTTCCTGTCATCTCGTTTTTAGTGCTACGCTCTTTCAGAATATGATCGTTATTTTCACCACCCGGATGATTTTTTATATCCACCTGCGTTATCAAAACATCTTCCAGTTGCGAAGACTGACGCAATTTTTTTTTGTTCGCTCTCGACGCAAGAGCCCTTGCAACAGCTTTTAGCTTCGTTTTCACCTTTTTTAGAGGCAATATGACATTCGTATAGATGTTTTCACGTGGAAAATGTTCGATATGTTGCAACTCAAGCATCTTACACAAATGTTTACGCATACCTGGCTGAAAATACCGCACGTTCTCCGGTTTCAATCCATACAATATTGATACGGCGAATGCCATTGAGTACAATCCGCAATCATTCAAATTTGGCTGCTTATCGATCGATGGAAACACGATTGCACCGTTCTTATCGAAGTCATAGAACGGAAATAATCTTTCGAGATAAACTTTATGAAACTTATGCAGTGTGTTGCCACCCGCAGAGTTGTAAATGTTGATTTTCTTCCCATCATAAAAACTGCAAACCCAATGACCTGAAAATTCTTTCGCGTTATGGTTTTCTGGGCCTGACTCGCTACAGCTGAATAATATTTGGATATGTTTCTTGTTTGCTTGTACAGCCTGTATAGACTCGGGAACATATATGTTGTGCTGTGGATGCATGGCAAGTTCGAAATCCTTAAACAATTTTGCAAATGCTTCAACATCATCGTCATTGACGCAATCGTCATTAATGATGCGATTTTTCTGACAAAATGCGTAATCTGGTCCTGTAATTTGGTTTTCGGTACTAGTCGCTTTCAAAACGGAATCGGCACCTTCGCCGTCCGAAGAATTTTTTGTATTCACCCGGGTCGTCTGAACACCCACGGGTTGTGAAGATTGACACAAATGTCTACTTTTCGCTCTCGATGCCGTAGCCGACGCAACAGCCTTTCGCTTCCTTTGGATCTCCTTCAGAGACAAGATTACATTTGTATCGATGTTGTCACGTGGAAAATGTTCGATACGTTGCAGCTCAAGCATCTTAAGCAAATGTGCCCGCATACCTGGTTGGAAATACCGGACGTTTTCCGGTTTTAATCCATACAATATTGATACTGCAAATGCCATTGAGTATAATCCACAATCATTCGAATTTGGTTGCTTATCAACCGATGGAAACAAGATTGCACCGTTCTTATCAAAGTTATAGACGGGAAATAATCTTTCGAGATAAAGCCTATGGTGCTTATGCAATGTGTTGCGGCCTGCAGAATCGTAAATGTGAATTTTTTTTCCGTCATAAAAGCTACAAACCCAATAACCGCCTGAAGGTTCTTCAAGCTTCTCTGGGACTAACTCACTACAGCTGAACAATATTTGCTCCAGTTTCTTATTTTTGGTACAGGCTGTATATACTCGGGTAAATAGATGTTACACTGAGATTGCATCAGAGATTCGAAATCAGTAACCGCGTTATATAGTTTTGCAAATGCTTCAATGTGATCATCATTGAGTCAATGGCCATTGATAATGCAAATCTTCTGGCGAATGTCGTACTTTGATTGGGCCATTTATAATGATCGATTGTGTCAAAGTCTACGGCCTGTTACACTAAGCGCTTAACCTTTTGCACAATGGATGGATTACAAGATGCAGGAAGTACAACAGCTTGAGACGCTGAAAAGCTGCCAACAAAGTTTTGTGACTACAAAACTAAGCACTTAAACTTTTAAGCCCAGGATAAGTTCCAAGATACAAAGACTGCAGCAGGTTGAGGGGCTTGAAAAACTACCGATTCGGTTACTTGAACAGAATTTTGTATTATTTTAATTTAAAACCAGTCTATTGACTATAATGTTAAGCGCTTATGCTCTTGCACCTCGGATAGGTTCCAAGATACAAAGAGTACAGCGGAACTTGAGGCGCTGAATAGCTGCCAACAATGTCTTTTAACTATGAAATTAAGCGCTTGAACTTTTGCACCTAGGATAAAGTTCTAGATACAAAGAGTGTAGCAGCTCGAGGCGCTAAAAAGCTGCCAATCCAATTATTTGAACTGGATTTTGGAATGGGTTTTAATTTTTAAAAAGGAGAGGAACGGAAGGTGAGGAAAAAAAATAAAGGAAGAAAAAACAAAAGAACTGGATTAAAAAATAAAAATCGTGAGTTTTCGCAATGAAGGTATCCTGAAAAAAATACAATTTTTAAACTCACAAACGTAAAGGTCAACAAACGTTTGGAATATAGTTACAAAATTCGAATGTAAGCCAATAAATCACATTACATTGGTGAATTGTCATTAGATGTCCGATTTGTCGCCGCGTTTTCGCATAATGTCGAGACAAAGTTTAAAGTGGTGTGCTATAGGCCATCTCACTGTATAAAGAGTCGCGGCGTATCGTCAGTTTATCAGTGGCATCAAGATTGGCGGCGTTGTCACTGGCGTAGTATTTTTTTTTATTACTTGGCGTCAAGACACTGCCGTGCCTCTTGTATTATAAAGTGAACAGAACATAACGTTTAGTGATATTCGCTTTGGTTATGCCCACGTTTCTACGACTATTGTCAAATTTTCCTTAAATAATCCAGTTTTCGTAAAGAAATTGTGAAGAATGCATCTGTGTTGTGCAATTGGATGTCATTATTGTCTATTAAGTTGTCCATTCGTATAATTTTAGCACTGGGCTGACACCGCGAAAATGAACGCGCGCGTTGACAGCTTCGTTTGTTTACGTTATGTGTACGTGACGCCATCTGCGCTGAGATATGCGTAAGGTTCCCTATTAGTCGTCATTAAACGGTGACTGCTACCCGATAAAAAACATTCGGCACTCAACCGTTTTTTGTAACTAAACGTTAAAAACTTTAGTGTAGAATTATAAAAACTTTCGTCTTTTCAACTTTACTTCGTCCAAATTTCAGGTACGAAATCTTACTGAAGTCTGTGAAAGAGAAATTAAGATGAAGGTAGCAAGTTTTAGTTCGAAAATGGCTGCCGAATGGGTAGCTGCCGGAAAGTCAAAGGAGCTTTTTTTTTAATTAAGAATAAAAGCTGGTTGGAAGATGAGGAATATCCAATTTCGTGTGCGTCAAATTAAAAAATCGTGTGTTGGAAAGTTAACGACAACTGCAGTAGCTGTGAGATCGACGGGAAATAAAAACATTGTCAATTCCAATCAGAAGCAAAGTAAGAGTCCAGGTTTGTGCAATATCCAGATTTGTGTCGCAAATATCAGTTATTTGCAAAGTTCTAGACAACACAGCACATTTATTTATAGGGTAAAGTTAACTAATGAAATAAGTGCAATTGCAAAACATTACATTTTCGAGACACTTTCTTCGACATCTCTGTGGCAGTTCGTAATTATGTGATTTTTTAGTGATAGTTTGTATTTCTGAGAATAAGTGCTATATTTTTTTTAATTAATATATCACGGTTAGTAAGTTAAACAATATGAAAGAAGGTTTTAAAAATGTACGAAAAATACATTCCATTTTTTGTTGTTTTACAACTTTAAACGTCCAGAAATACCTTGTACGAAAGTCTTTGAAGAAATTAACAATTTACTTCCAACAACTTGTTACCTTGATGATTCTCGAATTTATGTTAAGCATGAATTTCTGCTGACAATGTTCGACGGAAATAAATGCAATGTCTTGATCGAAACTTATACGTCACAGAAGTGCTTCATTTGTATTGCTACCCCCAAAATAATGAACGATAAATCAAGGGATTTCGATAGCAACCAAGATCACCTCGGCTTTGGTTTGTCAACACTTCATGCGTGGATTCGTTCTTTCAAGTGCTTTTCGCACATAAGCTATAGGTTGGATTTAAAAAAAATGGCAGGCTAGAAATCCTGGAAATAAGGTTAGGGTAAAGCAGCGATCAGACGACATTAAGCAACGATTCAAACCTGAATTGGGAATGATTGTGGACAAACCAAGGCCCGGATTTAGTTCAACTAATGGATGGAAACACGTCTCACCGTTTTTTCGGTAACCCTGAATTGAGTGCCCAAATCACAGGATTAGATGCTACACTTTCAAAGGAATTCGATGTATTACTGACCACATTATCCTCCGGTTTCGAGATAAATTTAGTGGAATTAAACAAGCTTTGTCAAGAACAAGAAGAGTGTACCTCACTCTTTATTCGTGGTATTATATGCTTTCTATTGTGCATAAAATCCTTATCCATAGTACAACGGTGATCTAAACAACAATTGGGCCAATTGAGCAGCTTTCAGAAGAAGCACAGGGAGCTAGGAACAAAGATTGCTGTAGGTTTCGGGAGCGTCGGAAGCGCTCACGTATTCGATAGCATAGGAAGCACGCACTAGGAAGCGCTCACGTATTACCACGAATAAATACTTATTTTCCATGTTGATAATAACATCTGATCCACTAATCAGTAGCCTGCGAGAGTTTCCGAAAAAGAAAATGTGATAGGCGTGAAAATGTGTACAGGGTCTTCAAGCTAATTATAGCTCCTACTGTGGAGGCACAACCCCTGCCACAACCAAACCTACCGCAAGACGAGGAAGATTGTTTCATGTCTGATCCATTAAATGATTCTAATGATTTGGATTAATGATGATATACTTTTATTAATATTATATTCATATCAGTACAATTGTGCATCTTAAGCGGACTAAATTTGTAACCGTTTTTTTTTTTAATTGAATCCCTCAATCTCTAATTTGTAGTTTCATACCTCTATGTTATTGACTTTCAAATAATTTTAGTCTTTGATTGTATATTTCTACCGTTTAAATTGTTACATGGATGCAACATAATATTTCTCTGCATAGTTCTCTTGTTACGGCAACCCTCTCTAATTAAGCTTATAATTAATTGATAATCTCATGATATTACGCAATCAATCGATATGGATGCGAAAATATTTAAAAATAATTTTGTTAACCTAGCTTGTTCTACGTGAAATCTATCCACTGTTTGTAAGACGTACAATATGCTCTGATGAAAAATATTGTGGTTAATAATAAAGATAAGAAAAAAAAAGAACTTTCACTGAATTCCAATAATTCCAAACACCAATACCGCCGGATCTGATGGCCAAAGTAGACTCCTGCCTTTCAGATCACTTCCATACGTACTATGATAAATTAATATATCACCGAGTACTCTTAACGAAAAATAATGGACCGATCATAGAATAATATTTCAAATAAAAGTATAAATATTTTAAGCTTCGTTAGTGTGTTATTGAAAATCATTTTCGAACCAATTTTCTAGTTATTGAACCAATTTTCTAAGCGTTGTCCAACCCACGGTATGTTCCACTACATTTAATTTCCTGAATATCTAGCGACGAACAGTATTTTTTTTTTCCACCAACGTCATAATGAATTTAGTAGATAATGCAAACATAAAAAAAATCATGTTCCAGACCGAGTAGATTTTTAGAACATTCTAAATAAAAATTATTTATTAGCGAGATTGGTGCTGTTATTTAACTTGTTATTTAGTAGCTTTTTATTTCGAGCTTGTTATTTAGTTATTTCGAGCTTGTTATTTAGTAGCGAGATTGTTTGTAAAAAAATTACGGAAGTTTTAACTTAGGGTGTAGTTTTCAGAAATAATTCAGCAACAATTAAATTTTGCTCGTATGCATATACACGTTTCTGTATGACAAATGCAAATAAATGCGTTTGAAAAAATAAAAAATGAAAAAGTACTCACAGGAAAGCAGTATCCTTCGAAGAAATATTATTCGCTGCTATGAATGGATCGTTATTCACAACTCAAAATCACGGCGACACAAAACTCCTGCTACAACTTCGGAAAAAAAATTATATTGATGTGCCGGAAGACGCTAGCACGTACTTCTGTTTCACCATACCCTCATACCACTTTGATCATATCTTTCAGCATTTATAATTATTTGGGTTTGAGAATAAAAGGAACCGGATATCGAAGAAGTATTCCTTGCCATTCTAGAGATATCGTTTTTCAAGACATCAATGTTTTCTATATACCGATATTATAAGATATTTCCAGACTATCATATACCCACAACAAAATTATATACCAGTTATAGCCATGCAATGCACTGTTCGACTACTGCGTACTCACAAAAAGAAATCATGCGCTGGACTGAAAAATAACTTTCCAATGAATGTAGATTTAAAGATTGTGACGGATTCTCATTCCCTAGAGTTAAAAAGAGATTTAAGTTTGCAACAAATGAATAGAATAGGAATTGATATTTGTAAATTGCGTAAAATTCTTTAGACATATTCCACCGAAAATAATACCGTAACCATAAGATCAAAAGACACTGATTGAAGGACATACTCTCCGATGAAAAATATTGTGGATAATAATCAATAAAATTAAAAAAAGAACTTTCGCTGAATTCCAACAATTCCAAACGTCAATACCGTCGGATCCGATGGCAAAATTAGACTCCTGGCTTTCATATCAATTTCATAGGCACAATGATAAATTGATATATCCCCATGTACTCTTAACGAAAAATAATGGACAGATCATAGAATAATATTTCAAATGAAAGGATAAATATTTGAAGTTTCGTTAGTGAGTTATTGGAAATCAATTGTGAAACAAATTTCTAGGCATTGTCCAACTTACAGCATGTTCCACTACATTTAATTTCCAGAGTATCTAATGATGAACAGTTTTTTAAAAATATTTTCCACCGTCATAATGAATTTAGGGACTACCGCTTAGATTTAAAAAAATCATGTTCCAGGTCGAGTAACTATTTTCAGAAAATGAAAAATAAAAAGTATTTAGGACCGAGAAAATCATGTTTTGTGAAAAATTAAGTTGTAATTCAGGGCGTCGATTTCGGCAATAATCAAACTTTGCTCGTATGCATACACACGTTTGTGTAAGCAGACATACAATAAAAAAGCGTTTGACAAAATGAAACAAAATGAAAAAATACTCACAGGAAAGCGGTCACCTTAGGAGAAATATCATTCGCCGCTATAAACGGATCGTTCCTCACGACACAAAACAAGTGGACACAAAAGTCCTGCTGCAACAATGGAAAACAATTATATCGATATGCCGGAAGATGCTTGCACGTACTTCCGTTTCTTCATACACTCATACTCTGATCGTATTTCTAATTGCTTTCAATATTTGGGTTTAAAAATAATTTGAAAATAAAACACACTGAAAAGCGAAGACATATTGCTCGCCACCGTAAAGTATCGTTCTACAAGACACAACATTCACGGTTACTTCACGAGACTCGAACCACAAAAAAAAAGATACTACCCATATAGCCTGCATGGATTACTTTTCCTACATTGCCTTGTACCGCATTGGGCATATTCAATTAATTAAGTTTGAAAGAAATAATATCTTTGACTTACATTACGAAAAATTACGTCCAAATCTTATTATTTATGACGTAAACTCTCGTCTCAATTTCTTCAACCGTCAAATGCGTTAAACTACTCCAACCAATGACCGAGGTCTCATGGCCAGGTTTGCTACTACACGAGCAATCCTTTACATGCAATATAGTGATACGGCACCACGTGCGGGCCCTTGGATCTCTGGAAGTTGGCTCACCAAAGTCAATTGGATATTTTTTTTCGATAATTCGTTTGTCGGTGATTGTTGGATTAATTTTAACGTTTATCGGATGATTGTTTATCCAGAAAATCAAAACGAAACCTTCCTGTGAAGTGAGCCGATTTTTTCAATGGTGTCTCATTCTGAACGTTTATAGCTTATTAAAAAATTGAAAAAAAAACGCCTTACTTCAAAGAAAGTTTTCGTTATGACTTTTTGGATAAACAATTATCCAATAATCGTTGAAATCAATCCACCAATGGCCAACAAACGAATTTCCGAATAAAAATATAAAGTTCACGTGGCCCCCGGCTCTCTAGCGTTTTCTTGGTTCCGGTGCGTGTGTGTGCCGCTAGAGGCGCTAGGAGTCATCTGGATTCACACTTCACCGCGCACATTACGAATGAGTAAAAACAGTATCGTAAAAACATGCGCACAACTTTGTAAAACATTTCGTAGAATTTCTTTTATTTGAACGTGGCCAAATATTTCGTGCAAATTGATACGTTAAAATATTTAGGCGGTATGAATTAGATATAAAACATTGTTTATCCCGTTGAAGATTTAGGGTACTTTGAGACATAACGCCTCCTCCCATAGTTCGTTTCACTTCGTTCACTACACGCGTTTCGTTTTTGGGAACACCAAAAAATTTACTCTTTCCGGGTTCGAAGGATAACCTGAGGTACAGCCAACGGCTATGCACGGAGGCAGTGTGATTGTGTTATTTTAAAAAATGTGTGCATTGTAAACGTTAAAGCGAAATACACTATGCAAAAAGAATTGCACTACTTAGAGCAAGTTTCATTATATAAAATACTAAATTAGTATATTTCAAGCAAATTAGTGTTTCACTCAAAGCTTAGCAATTGTATTTATCCTAGAATATTTTTGTTGTTTCACTTTTTATTCGTACAACTCCAAACAACAAACGCTCGTCACCGAACGTTCCGGAAGAAGCTCACTAACAAATTCACTGTATGCGGTGAACTAGATGACTCCCAGCGCCTCTAGCGGCATAGACACGTAATGAAGAAAAATCACCGATCACCGTAGAAAAATTGTAACAATTGACACGCGCATTTTTCCCATTACTATAAAATTTGTTGAATATTGGTTAACTGCAATAAGTATTTAAGGAAAGAAAAACCAGATGACCGAAGCAAATTGATTACTACGTAACTCAATTTGAGAATTCTTAAGGATTTAGTTTGATAACAACCTCTTTGGATGTAATACACGGATGATTTTATAATGCAAATATGGAAAGGACAACTGCCATTTTTCATCACTGGCGGTGCTAGCATAGCACGTCTCGAGCGAGCGATGTCTGAACGTTAGTTTTCACTCGGACGGTCAAACTTATTTATTTATTTCCGATTTCTCTAATTACTTACGGCTAGATAGCTGTTTCTTTTAAATGGCCCAGTGATGTGCGTAGGATGTACCGCTGAATGAACACATTTTTTTTCTGAGCATGACGCCAGGCGCAAACAGTGGAAAATAGCTTTGTCCTTTCTTTTCCCCGTCACCTTCTGCTTCTGAGAATGGATTTCAATTCTTCGACTCTTAAGTGAGCAAATTTATTTTCAGTACTCATTGCACACAACAGAGAGTGCAGATATGTCTCTCTTCTCTGCACACAATAACAAATCAACTCTGCAATAACCGCAATGTTTTTTACAGATACATGGTACAAACAGCGACGCGGGTCGCTCTCAAAAGTCCGTTTTTATAAAGGGAGCACAAGAAAATTTTGAACCAACGAAATTGAAAATGTTTTAATAATAATATTCTATTTTCAGAAAAAATATATATAATCATTCACTTTACGGGACGTGACGTGAATTTGAAATTATTGGGACGTGCTATGGTGGCGCCATCTGCCCCGAGCCTTGTGCTGCGTTCCATTCTTTTTCATAGTCCTGACCCATTATTTACAATTCGATTTCATTCATTCTTTGTCCTGGCATACATAATAACTCTGCAGTCGAGTATAACTTTAAAAAACCAATAACAACGAGCCTCCTGATGACTCTGAGATATAATATAGGTGCTCCTGTGTCTTGCATTCGAATTTGGTCATCCCACCCGGCAGGTGGCCTACTTTAACCAATGCAAAGAGTGGGTGCTCTAGACAATTGATAAATTCCGCGCTTTCTTCAAGTTCGAAAATTACACACATCGGAAAATTTGTATTCGATGTTTAGACCGTCGCTCCGCAAAGAAGTAAGTAACCACCAATGTTTATTTACATTTCGGAATTTGGAATAAAAAAATTTCAACCAGTCGCTATACTATTTTCAAATCGATATCTTAAATATCCATAATTTTATGTATCAAACGTATTGAAGAAAATGAGCGAAAACGAAGGCAGCCGAGATGAAGCAACCGGCGAGGAAGAGATGGAGACTGCACCGGCGCCGACACCACCCGATGAACCGGTTCCGGACGAAATAAAGCGAACACGTAAGTCCTTAAAAAAATATAACACCGCGCAATTCCAATTTCACATTTAAAACATTTTTTATAACCTAAAGCGAGACCAAAAGATTAATTTGATCAATGCCTTCGTTTGACAAGAAAAACCTTATTCTGTGGCCTTGCAATATCTAGATTTAAAGTTTGTGTTTTATTGATTTAATAATTCAATGTAAAAAACAAAATTTCTACACCGGCGTCTCTAAATCTAAAGATACCAATCTTTAATTCTATTTGATCTCATCGGTAGATCCATATTTTACTTCTCGGTTGATGATAGGCTCCAACATCTACCGATACAAATTTTTCATTGCCTATTTTATTTTATATCTACTCTAGATTCATGATTTACTTCTCAGTTGATGTTAGGCTCTCCAGCATCTATCAATACAAATTTTTCATTTCCTATTTTTTTCTATCTCTCTGCTAGATTATATTTTTCTTCTCGGTTGATTTTGAGTCCCTCGATACCTACCGATAAAAAATGTTCATTGTCTGTGTTAAAAGCCTCTATATCTTGAGCTTCGTAGTACCCACATTGGAAAATTTTCATATTTCAGTACAGCGGAACTGAAGAAATGGAGATTTCTTATTTTAAATGTAGGCAATGAAGAATTCTTATCGGTTGGTACCGGGGAGCCTGTCATCAACCGAGAGGTAATATATAACGTAGATCTAGTGTCGCGATAAGACGGAGGAGAAACATTGGAATATATTTGGGTATTGCAAGCCTGCAAGAATTGAGGTTTTTTATATTTAAAGACAGGCAATAAAAAATTCATATCGGTAGGTAACAGTAAATTATGTAAAATTACATAAAATATAGATCTGGTGTAGCCGTTAAAGGAAATTGATAACTAAATAGTAATTCAAAATTAAACGGATACATTTTTTATTAACATCAGTTTATGAGAGAAATTTATATTCTGGTTTAGGCTTTGGGTAGAAAAGCCTAATTGGAAGTTTTGTGTTTCAACGCATGTTTTGTTTGGATTTAATGGATATTATGGAAAATGATGTTTTGCGTATTTACAGGTCGGGGAAATCGTGCTGGAAGGCAGGTGCAAGAAGAAAAAACCCTGAATATTCTCGCCCAATTGAATGCGTTTGCTGCAACTCATATAATGCGGCGACAAACACAGGCGGCGCGGAGTCGAGCGTCCTGGGCTCGCGGCCGTGGATGAGCCGGTCGAGGCCAAGGTCGAGGATCCGAAAATTGAAGGTGCAAGAAATATTCTTGAAAATCTTACTGCAATACGAATACGAATTTATTCACATCGTGATTTTCATGTGAAAATAAATATAAATTTATTCATATTTCACTTATTTGTATTCAAATGCATGCATACAAATACAATTGTATTTACAAATATTCTGAACATACAAATAAATTCACAGAAAAAAATTGTGAATATTCACAAAAAAATGTGAATATTCCAAGAAATCCTGTGAATTAAAAAAAATTCACGTCAAAATCTGTGAATGCAAATGTATTCACAAAAAATTGTAAATACAAAAAAATTCACAAAATAAGTTGAGAATTTGTTCGCATTTAAGACAAATTTAAATCAAATTCACAATGATTAGATTAAAATTTACACCAAACGTGAGTTCTTACGTATTTTGAGGAAAAAAAATGCATCGAGGCAAAGAAATTTTTGCAAAAAAAGTTGTGAGTTTCGAATATTACATTATAAGTATGAAAAAATTCACAAAATGAGTTGTGAATTTCCTCAAGTTGAAGAAAATTAAAATCGAATTCACGACAATTATATTTTCTTATGTATTTTGCGAGAAAACGTGTTGAGGCAAAGGAATTTTCGCACAAAAACTTTTGTGCACAAATTTCTTTGCCTCGAGGCAATGTTTTCTCTCAAAATGCGTACGAACTCACTAATGGTGTAAATTTTAATCTAATTATTGTGAGTTTGATTTTAATTTGTCTTAAATATGAAAAAATTCACAACTTATTTTGTGAATTTTTTTTAATTTACAGGATTTTTTGTAAATATTCACTTTTTGTGAATATTCACAATTTTTTCTGTGAATTTATTTGTATGTTCAGAATATTTGTGAATACAATTGTATTTGTATGCATGCATGTGAATACAAAAAGTGAAGTATGAATACATTTGTATTTATATTCACATGAAAATCACGATGTGAATAAATTCGTATTCGTATTTATAAATAGAATTACGCCCAAGTCTGTACCTCTTAATGCCTTACTTTTTGATATACCGTCTCCATGTTTCATGAATTGCGCTTCGTTTGTTGCAGCAGGAGAAAACTTTTAATTAAAAAAAACTAGAGATCAATACAAATATTTTACGAAAATCCAACTTCATTGCGTTATTTCATTTGCGTGTTCAGCGAGTGGAATGCAAATCGATTTGTATATTGTAAACAAAAACCGGATGCACTTGGATAACGCGTCACATATACCCTGCTGGAGGCTGCGCAAGAATACACGTCTTGCCTTATATCGTTAAGAAGCTTCGGGTCAAGTGATCAAATGTTACCATTTTTGTTCAAATTTATATAGTGGATTCGTTATCATATACTGAATGCACCCTTCAAATTTTAATATTTGATTTTAATAATTTTGAATCGAATTTTTAATTACATAATTTAATTTTAAATTTGAATTCAACAAACAGTTTTTACATAAGATGCCTAGACTCATGCCGATCGGCAGTTTTACACACGGAATAGTGTGAAAAGTGTTAAGGATGTTATGAAAAAATGTCAAATCATTCAGTACATTATCAAAATTGTCACCCAAAAATTAAATGATCCGTCTACGGCATTTATTAAATATTAACTTTTATGTAAATGAAGACATCAGTTTTTCTGCCGGCGACGAAACGGAGAGGTGGAGCGAGCCAACGTCGCATGAAGGCTTAATGGCGCATATGTCTCAATGCCAATGGTCACCGTGGCCGGCACATACTTTCAATAAAGCTCATTTTCAAAGAGAACTCATCTTTTTTTTCTTTCTTTTAGACAATTGACATTTATCGTTCAAAATGAATTCGGTTGAATAAAGGAATGTAAACACCGTGTAAAAATAATAGACGAAAATCAGTTATTTGTTAAATATTCGGGTTCGTGAAAGAAATACCTTAAAGTGCAGAACCATATATTTTCGAAACGCGGTTTTTCTTTTTTTTTCATTTAACACAGTCAGATTGAAACGGAAAATTTGTATTTAAAAAAAACTTTTCTTTTAAACAAGCTTTTATTTAATGTACTAAAAAGTGTAAAATAAATTTTTTTACCAAGTCACCTATATGTGACTATAAATAAAAGTTTGAGGGTCCCTACGTTTTAAATGTTTGATAAATGTAATCAATTCAGTTTCATTAACCATATTTAATTTGGCACAATAGAAATTAGAGAAATTATTATCACACATTTATACTCAGTTTCAGGATTTTTATTCAATAAATCTTAGGTTGTTTTACAGTAAATTAAAACTAAAGCCGATCTGACAAAAAAAAGGTTTCGTTGACAATCATCTTATTTTAAATTTACATAATAGCCGATAATCACGTAACACATAAAATATGCAGCTTCAATCACACTTTCATGTTAACATTAAAAAGCGCACAATCATTCACAATCTGGCCTTCCTTGGCCAGATGGCACAATAGTCCTAAGGCCTTTTCATTTTATGAAAAATGCTAAAATTCATGTTTCAATCATTTTTATGTTATGTCAAGCTGGAAAAATGTCAAAAGGTTTCGTTGTCGCTCTCCGTACCGGAAAAGGGTTTCATGCCCAAATGTTGCTCGATACGAGGCATCGAGCGACGTGGAGTATCTGAAGTTTGGCTTTCCATAGTATTTGACGCATTGAGCGCACTTGGGATGATAAACTTCAAGGCGTTGAAGGACATAACCAAGGAAAGTATTCGATGCAGGTGTGGCACTCGAAGATTTCTCGGAGACGGCGGACTATCATCGTTCCATGTAGACGTAGATTGTGCAGCTGCAACAATGAAATATGGTGATCACCACAGTATGAAAAGAATGGCGAGGCATATGAAAGCGCTGCCAGGCTTGAGTCTGTGAGATCGAGTCAAACATTAGGTGTTGTCCTAGAACACGATTACGCGACAATCACAGGTTCGCACCAATTTTATTCGTATGAACCCGTGATCAAATATACAGGTGTCGATTGCATCACATGTATGTCAATTAGGCCGCCTATTCGATACCTGTATGTTTGATCACGGGTTCGTATGAACAAAATTCGCAAGAACTTGGGATGGTCGTGTCATGGCGTTCTATTTTACATGTTCTATTGGACGCCGTAGGGGATCTAGGATTATATATCGTGTTGCACAAAGCCTTTATTTCTCATGAGAGATTTTTCAGCGATGAATAATATTTCAGGCAAAATAATTGTCAAGCTCTGCGTCAATATAAATTCTACAGAGCCGAATGCATTTTCTACAACAAAAAAAAAACTTCATCGTCTATGACAAGATTCTATTCAGAAAATTGTCAAGATACGTTCATAAAATGTTAATGGAACGACGTTACGAGTCGTGCCGTTCGAGAAAGCAGTGGCGTTGCTGTGCCTGTTGCGCTAAAGTGTTAATCAATTCACAGAACGGCGTATGTGTTGTGTTTACGACATGAGCCAACGACTTTATTTTATTCAATGAAAGACAATGGACGAGTGTGGAAGAATTTTTGGGGTAAAAAGTCACCCGAAAATTCGGCCGTAAAATATGAGATCCCAAGATTGAGTGGACAAATCGAAAAATAGCCCGAACAAAATCGATAGGGAAAAATCACATTACATTGGTAAACTGTCATTAGATTTTCAATTCGTTGCAGCGTTTTCGCGTAATATCGAAACAAAGTTAAAACATCGTCTGCTAGAGCCCATCTTACTGTATAGAGTCGCGGCGTGTTCAGTCGGTCAGTGGCGTCGAGATCGGTGGCAACGATCAGTGGCGTCGAATTTTTTTTTTTTTTATTACTTGGCGTACAGACGCTGCCGCGTCTCTTGATATGCATGCCCTTCAGATCATTAAGGAGTTCGCGGCAAAGTGCCATGTCGATTGTACGACCGGGTCGACTTCCTGGGTCAAGAGCTTGGATATGGGGATATTTTGTTTATCGACTGCCGGAATTGTTCTGCTATCATTCAGCATATAGGTCGATGTAAGTAGTGTTAATAGGCCGGTTCTAACTCCGGGATCTCGGGGGGAGCGGGGCGGGGGAGTCGAGCGCGGGGAAGCCGGGGTATGCATGGCGGAGGGGGGGGGGGGATCCTGCATGCGGCAGCCGAGTGCGGGGTTCCGGCGGAGGGAAAGGGGTGGGGTGTTAGAGAGTGGGGAGGCTAGTTTTTGGTGACAATGTCTTCCCGGCGATAGCTGGACCCGCGGGCGAGAGGAGGAAGCCGCTGTCGACTCTGTGGGGGAGGGGGCATCATGGAGTCGCGGGTCCTTGAAAAGCCATGAAATCCGATTATTTATTATCACCGTTATAGATGTAAGCGGAACATTTATGTCTAGACTATTCACATGAGTTTATATATATAAAAAAAAACAACTTACACAAATGTGCGGGATCTCAGGGGGGAGCGGGGCGGGGGGCTCCAGCGCGGGGAAGCCAAGTGTCGGGGTACGGCGGCGGGGAGGGGGGTCGCCGGGCGCGTGTGACGTCACAGGGGGGCCTCTGTGGAGGGGGGCCATGTGATCCGTGAAGCGACTAGCGGGAGGGAGAAGCCGGCGGCGATGAGTATTTTGCGCGCGCGCGCGCGCGCGTGTGTGTGTGTGTGTGTGTGTGTGTGTGTGTGTGTATGTGGAACGACGGGGGTGGGGGGGGGGGGGAGTAAAAAGAATGCTTCGAATTAAATGACAATAAAACAATAGTTTATTAATAATTAAATTGAACAATGGCCTTGCATAATATATATTATACATAAAATATTTGGTGTGTGTGTGTGTGTGTGTGTGTGTGTGTGTGTGTGTTTGGCTGGTTTTCATTGTTTCAAATTATTTTATTTTGAATATCGGCAGCGGATACGTTATCCTGGAACATAACAAATCATGAATCTTATTAACATCTAAAACATAATCATATTTTGAATCATACTAAAGATAATACGAACCATCGACCAAGTATAAGTTCAGGCAGGTGGGGCACGTGTCGCGCATTGAAACTTGGTGAGTCGGCCCGCCACAGTTGTTCCGTTTCCGTTTTCCGTTTTCCGACTCTTCCACAAGGACACCTCGGAGGTTGAAGACTGGAATGGCGAAAACTGCTGTTCCGATCCTTCTTCGGATTTCGATTTTTGGATCCTCATAGGCTTATAGTAGGGTGGGGGCTTATTGTAGAAAAAAACCTTGCAAGATAGTGCATCCTGGCCAGGGGATAAACGAAAAGTTTTTTTTTCTTTAACTATCCCTGTAGGGGTAGGCATCTGCTGTCCAGAAAAGTGTGCACTAATAGAGGTGAAAGCTGGCCAGGCTCGCCAATCATTGACTTTCGCGATCTCTACAGAACCGCGTCTAGGTCATGGAGACTGAACTGGCGTATTATAAAGAGCATCTTAGAGTTTTTAATATATATTGCCACGTGTTCCAGTATGTATGAAGTCCAGCCTGTCACGAATCATAGCGCTCTCCGCAGACCAACATCAAACCTATTCAAGTGACACTTGAGGCTATACACTTTTTACCAAATCAGTCATATTCTAAAGACAAATTTTTTTGTCCGTCGACGTTCAATGCCAGCCTCCGAGCATAGGGAACATTTGGAAAAAATAACATTCCGCTCAAGTAATGTCTTGGCTATCCAAAACACGTACGAGAACGAGGTATTTATTACAAAACGATCAACTTTGTGGATCTATGGCCGGAGCATTTTTTTTTTAAGGCTTCGACCGCTGACCCCACTGCATGCACCATTTGAGCATAGATGCACTCGCGGTCTGAAATACTCACAAAAATACTTTTCTTTTTTGCTTCCGTTGAACCCCGACCGGCTCGTTCTGTGTATGTATTTATTTTTCATGCTTTCCACGTTAAAAGATATCAGCGTGATATTAAAAAAAACTCTGGTGGAGGTGATTCTATTACATTTTCCGAGCTAGAAGGGAACGACAAAAATATTTTCTGATGGGAGACCATTTTTAATCGTCGGCAGCGCTCAAAAGTGGCCACACTATGAATGAAGCAGTGAGTTCACATATATCTCTGGCAAGACTTTTCAACTCGTTAATATGGAGAACAACAATGAACCATCAGAAGAAATTTTGCACAACCAAGCCACGCTCTTAAGTTCGATCGACGAGTTTGGTGTGTGGAAGATACAGAATGTCGAGTACATCGAAGTACTGAAAACGCAAAGCCGAATTAAGCGCCAACAATTATCAACGAAACATCAATAGTCATTGATAGGCCAAATACCGCATCTGGAAGGATTGAACTATTCCATGTACAGGCATTCTATATGCATGGGTGCAGGACACAGCGGTAATGGCTTAATGTGGCGAGAACTCGACTTGAACGCGTAATGGTCTATACTTTAACTTCTGCTCGATGAATTTCAACAACGTGAAAGTGGTTGAGCTTTACAAAAAATACGTAATCTTACAATAAATGTAAATAAGTATAAATCAATACGCGTTAAATGTTATATTTCATTGCCACGGGAAATAATGATTATGAGGGCTGCGATTAATATGCAATCAAGAGATAATACACGTTTCGCATGGGTGACAGTCACAGCTTTACACCCAGCTGAACGAAACAGTGACCGCGGATCTTCTTACATGCATTATTCAACGATATTGAATCTATCGAATATTGGATTCCCAATAACTATAGGTCAAATTTAAAAAAAAATTGTGCTTCAAAACAATTTATCCATTAATGGGTGTACCACCGAAGAAGACATTGCTCCGATACGCGTGGCTCAACATATAGAGAAGAAAAGCATATCAATTTGCTATACATACAAGTTACCGAAGATAACAATGTATGACATATCACATAGATAAAGAACCTGTCAAGCCTCGTGAGCGCAGAACAGAGAGAACCATTAAAAAATATATGTACGCCTTCGGTGTATGAAGTTAACACAATTACTATATCGTCATAGGTGCTAGACGAATTGAACAACAATCTATTATTTCACCGGTGTCGGCATTACTTTAGATCAACGGATAAACTGCAATCACATGAGATCGATTATGGAGCAATAGAGCACTGCGCCATCCGACTATCAAATGATACCAATAAGTGGCTCCAAATCATCAACTCCAATCGGAAAGCAACACATCCATTCACTGTAAATGCCTACTTGGAGTGTTTTTTAAAACTAATTATAGAGAGAAGATGAGAGTGTGCAAAGACTGATGCGAAGAACGTAGCAGAGGATATGTATCAATATCATGAAGTATTTACTATTGATTACCACATGTGTTTTTCATATGATGAATCGCTATCATGTTATCGATCACATCACAGCGCCGATTTCATATCATAGTTTGTGACAGAACTGGAAAAACTAGTGCTGTACATAAAATACATTTTCTACGAAAATTAATGCTCGTCATGAGTTAATTCTAATACCTTCACGCTATGGCAATAATTGTGCATTCAGTCATCATCAACTACTAAAGGTAGAAGTTGAATTACTCAAGATACAATGGCGTATGCCCCACATAATATTAGATGAGATCAATAAATTATCATTACATCGAACATAGGAAAGTGGGCGATACTTGAATGCGGGTTTTCGCTCTTGGGATCTATACGACTGTCCATCGCATCAAAGCACAACGAAACATTCATGGACCGTAAAAGCTGCCTCCCAACTAGAGAAACCAAATTATGTAATTGGTGCGGTGCAGACTGGTAAAAAAGATAATGTATGGCAAAGGACATTATATTATTCACCGACTGCAAACTCACAAGTGCTAAACTTTATCTCAATTCAGGATTCTTTTCTCAAGATGACTCGAACATGGACTTCAAAAAAGTTTCGACATTTTGTTCAATAGGTACTCTCGATTTTGTAAATACCATTATGACTGCAATAGTGATCGTTCTTTACTAACCATCGCTGAGTCTTAATGTAACGACCCTCTCACGGTTAATGATTGATCGCATCAGAAATATATAATTGGTGGCTGAATCATAAAGATTCATGCAAATAAAATAAATGTAACATTACGTACTTTTGATTCTCCTCACCCCGTACTTAGTTATGTCAGCATCACCAGCTATCGGATTGTGCAACTGAAAACAATATTACTTTCGAATGTGACACTCATTTTTTTTGTATGGAATTTAATTGAAAATAAATTAATATAATCGCCCAATGATAATCTAAGACATTCATCAGTATACGTTCGTTAGATGTTCGTGAGCCGTTTGTTGGAACTTTGCGAGGCATTCGAAGATTTTCGATAGTCGTTCGTGAAACGTTCCAGAGGCTTCCGAAGACATTCATAAGACGTTCGAAAACATTCATAAGGCGTTTGAAGACACGCATGAGAGGTTCAAAAAGTTTCAAGAGCCTTTCTACGACGTTCATGAGACGTTTGAAAATGTTGGTGAGACATTTAAGAGACTTTCGAAAACGTTTATAAGACGTTTAAAGACATTCATGAGAGGTGCGAAGAACTTCGGAGACTTTCGAAGATTCAAGAGATCTGTGACGATATTTATAATACGTTTAAAGACATTCATGAGGGGTTCGAAGCCGTTTAAGAGACTTTAAAAGACATTCACAAGGGGTTTGAAGACGTTCAAGAAACTTTCGAATACGTTCAAGAGACTTTCGACAACATTCATAATACGTTTGAAGACATTCATGAGGGGTTCGAAGACGCTTAAGAGAGGCTTTCAAAGACATTCACGAGAAGTTTTTCCAAAGACATTCATAATACGTTTGAAGACATTCAAGAGACTTTCGACGACATTCATAAGACCTTTGAAGACGTGCATAAGGCCTTCAAAGAGTTTCAAGAAACTTTCTACGACGATCATGAGACGTTTGAAGATGTTCGTGAGATATTCAAAAAACTTTCGAAAACGTTCATAAGAAGTTTGAAGACATTCATGAGAGGTGCGAAGACCTTCAGTGACGTTCGAAGACATTCAAGAGATCTTTAACGATATTCATAATACGTTTGAAGACATCGATGAGGGGGTTCGACGACGTTTTAGAGACTTTCAAAGATATTCACGAGGGGTTTGAAGACGTTCAAGAAACTTTCGAATACGTTCAAGAGACTTTCGACGACATTCACAATACGTTTGATTACATTCATGAGGGATTCGAAGACGCTTGAGAGACTTTCGAAGACGTTCACGAGGGGTTTGAAGACGTTTAAGAGACTTTCGACGGCGTACATAATATGTTTGAAGACATTCATGTGGGGTTCGAAGACGCTTAAGAGACTTTCAAAGACATTCACGAGAGGTGCGAAGACAGTCAGAAACTTTCGAAGACATTCAAGAGTTCTTTGACAATATTCATAATACGTTTGAAGACATCGATGAGAGGATCGACGATGTTTTAGAGACTTTCAAAGACATTCGCGTAGGGTTTGAAGACGTTCAAGAAACTTTCGACGACCTTCATAATACGTTTGATTACTATCATGAGGGATTCGAAGACGCTTAAGAGACTTGCAAAGACATTCACGAGAGGTGCGAAGACATTCAGAAACTTTCGAAGACATTCAAGAGTTCTTTGACAATATTCATAATACGTTTGAAGACATGGATGCGAGGATCGACGATGTTTTAGAGACTTTCAAAGACATTCACGAAGGGTTTGAAGGCGTTCGAGAAACTTCCGAATACGTTCGAGAGACTTTCGGCGACATTCATAATACGTTTGAAGACATTCATGAGGGGTTCGAAGACGCTTGAGAGACTTTCAAAGACCATTACGAGAGGTTCGAAGACGTTCAAGAGACTTTCGACGACATTCATGATACGTTTGAAGCCATTCATGTGAGGTTCGAAGACGCGTAAGAGACTTTCAAATACATTCACGGGAGGTTTGAAGACGTTCAAGCGGCTTTCGAAGACGTTCAGCAATCTTCGACGACATGCATAATACGATCTTCAACGACATCCATAAACCGAAGACATTCATGACGATTGAGTTTGTAATGTATGACAGCGAATTGTTGTGAATGTATGACAGCGAAACTCAAATGTCATGAATGTCTTCGGTTTATGGATGTCGTTGAAGATCGTATTATGCATGTCGTCGAAGATTTCTGAACGTCTTCGAAAGCCGCTTGAACGTCTTCAAACCTCCCGTGAATGTATTTGAAAGTCTCTTAAGCGTCTTCGAACCCCACATGAATGGCTTCAAACGTATCGTGAATGTCGTCGAAAGTCTCTTGAATGTCTTCAAACGTATTATGAATATCTTTGGACAAACCCCTCGTGAATGTCTTTGAATGCCTCTCTTAAGCGTCTTCGAACCCCTCATGAATGTCTTCAAACGTATTATGAATGTTGTCAAAAGTCTCTTGAACGTATTCGAAAGTTTCTTGAACGTCTTCAAACCCCTTGTGAATGTCTTTTGAAGTCTCTTAAACGGCTCCGAACCCCTCATCAATGTCTTTAAACGTATTACAAATATCATCACAGATCTCTTGAACGTCTTCGAAAGTCTCCGAAGTTCTTCGCACCTCTCATGAATGTCTTTAAACGTCTTATGAACGTTTTCGAAAGTCTCTTAAATGTCTCACCAACATTTTCAAACGTCTCATGAACGTCGTAGAAAGGCTCTTGAAACTTTTTGAACCTCTCATTCGTGTCTTCAAACGCCTTATGAATGTTTTCGAACGTCTTATGAATGTCTTCGGAAGCCTCTGGAACGTTTCACGAACGACTATCGAAAATCTTCGAATGCCTCGCAAAGTTCCAACAAACGGCTCACGAACATCTAACGAACGTATACTGATGAATGTCTTCGATTATCATTGGGCGATTATATTAATTTATTTTCAATCAAATTCCATACAAAAAAAATGAGTTTCACATTCGAAAGTAATATTTTTTTCAGTTGCACAATCCGATAGCTGGTGATGCTGACATAACTAAGTACGGGGTGAGGAGAATAAAAAGTACGTAATGTTACAGTTATTTTATTTGCATGAAACTTTATGATTCAGCCACCAATTATATATTTCTGATGCGATCAATCATTAACCGTGAGAGGGTCGTTACATTGAGACTCAGCGATGGTTAGTAAAGAACGATCACTATTGCAGTCATAATGGTATTTACAAAATCGAGAGTACCTTTTGAACAAAATGTCGAAACTTTTTTGAAGTCCATGTTCGAGTCATCTTGAGGAAAAAATCCTGAATTGAGATAAAGTTTAGCACTTGTGAGTTTGCAGTCGGTGAATAATATAATGTCCTTTGCCATACATTATCTTTTTTACCAGTCTGCACCGCACCAATTACATAATTTGGTTTCTCTAGTTGGGAGGCAGCTTTTACGGTCCATGAATGTTTCGTTGTGCTTTGAAGCGATGGACAGTCGTATAGATCCCAAGAGCGAAAACCCGCATTGAAGTATCGCCCACTTTCCAATGTTCGATGTAATGATAATTTATTGATCTCATCTAATATTATGTGGGGCATACGCCATTGTATCTTGAGTAATTCAACTTCTACCTCTAGTAGTTGATGATGACTGAATGCACAATTATTGCCATAGCGTGAAGGTATTAGAATTAACTCATGACGAGCAATAATTTTCGTACAAAATGTATTTTATGTACAGCACTAGTTTTTCCAGTTCTGTCACAAACTATGATATGAAATCGGCGCTGTGATGTGATCGATAACATGATAGCGATTCATCATATGAAAAACACATGTGGTAATCAATAGTAAATACTTCATGATATTGATACATATCCTCTGCTACGTTCTTCGCATCAGTCTTTGCACACTCTCATCTTCTCTCTATAATTAGTTTTAAAAAACACTCCAAGTAGGCATTTACAGTGAATGGATGTGTTGCTTTCCGATTGGAGTTGATGATTTGGAGCCACTTATTGGTATCATTTGATAGTCGGATGGCGCAGTGCTCTATTGCTCCATAATCGATCTCATGTGATTGCAGTTTATCCGTTGATCTAAAGTTATGCCGACACCGGTGAAATAATAGATTGTTGTTTAATTCGTCTAGCACCTATGACGATATAGTAATTGTGTTAACTTCATACACCGAAGGCGTACATATATTTTTTAGTGGTTGTCTCTGTTCTGCGCTCACGAGGCTTGACAGGTTCTTTATCTATGTGATATGTCATACATTGTTATCTTCGGTATCTTGTATGAGTAGAAGAGCTAGGCCGGTTCTAACTCAAGGGGAGGTTGTGTGTCAAAAGTGGTGAAGCCAAGGTGGCGCCACCGTCGTGGGGAGGTCGCCGGGCGCGTGTGACGTCACAGAGAGGCCTATGTGGAGGGGAGGGGGATGTGGTCCGTGCAGCGACTGGGGGGGTCGATGAGTGTTTTGTGTGTATGTGCGTGCGTGCGTGTAGGGAAGCCAAGGTGGCGCTACGGTCGTGGGGAGGTCGGCGTGCGTGCGTGCGTGCGTGTAGGAAAGCCAAGGTGGCGCTGCGGTTGTGGGGAGGTCGGCGTGTGTGCGTGCGTGCGTGTAGGAAAGTCAAGGTGGCGCTGCGGTCGTGGGGAGGTAGGCGTGTGTGCGTGCGTGCGTGCGTGCGTGCGTGCGTGCGTGCGTGCGTGCGTGCGTGTGTGTGTGTGTGTGTGTGTGTGTTTTATCCAGATGTTCTTTTTTTCTACTATCTCGACGGAGGCTCATGTTCGAGACGCTGTTATACACGGCAACGTTTCGACCACCTCGTCCGAAAGTCTCAAATTTTACGACTCTTTTTTTTTTCTTACGTCGAGCGCCAGGGACCGTCATACCCTATCGCTTCGCATGTGCAACTTGAGCCTCATCATTCCATAGGTCCACACTTGAAAACCCATAAAATTTTACGACTGCATGTGACGAAGACAGTGATCCGGGGAAAAAAATGCATTTCCATTGTACAGGGCTTCAGTTTTTCATCTCTGAATGATAATATATACAAGGAGTGCAACGTCAAGCCTTGATGCCGACACTTGAGATCATGCAGGTCTGGACAAGTTAGCCCCATGGTTAAGGATTTTTTTTCGTTAACACCACTCTCCAAGCAATTAGAATTTTTTTTCCATTGCTCCGCTATCCAGAGCATATATGATAACGGGGTGTTTATTTTGAAAAACTATAAACTTTCGGAGATTTATGGATAAAGACCTTTTTAGGCTTCAACCGTGGACCACTTGAGCACCGATGGAGAGCCCATGAATTTTTTTTTTTCACTACACGCATCTCGACTGAGATGCTCATTTATTTTTCCCGGCAATCCAATGCGATATTAGAAAATTCTCGTGGGTTGGTGATTTTTTCCGAGATGGTAGGGAAAGACGAAAAATGTCTAAAGGGGAAAACCATTTTTAATGATCTGCTGCGCTCACAAGTGTTCACACTTTGGAACGAGCAGTCAGTTAGTGAACATCATCTCTTTTGGGAAGCCTCGTTTCATCAAATATGGAGGGCAACGCGGAGAAGTCGGAACAAATCTTGCACGACCAAGCCGCGCTTCTAAGTTCATACGAAGATTTTGCTGTGTGGGAACAACGGTGCGTTGAGTTTATCGAAGAATTGGAAACGCAAAGCCGGATTAAGCGCCCGCGACTATCAATTGGACACCAACAGTCACTAATAGCCCAAATAGCCCGTCTGGAAGGATTGAGGAATTGTGTGCGGAGTCGTTTCGTACACACGGGTGCAGGACACGGTGATCATGAGTTAATCTGGCGTGAGATTGAAACATCCTTCGAGAGTCGCATATTGACCGGTTCCATCATCAATCGCAGCCACATCGAGCCAAGACACTTTCTAAATGATGCTCGCGACCTAGTGCTTCAACATGTACAACATATTATCAGCAAGCACAACAACATCAAAATCAACACAGTGTTTAATGGTGAATTCGCAAGCGGTGACAAACATGCGAATAAAAGTATCAACACGCGAAACTGCGAACTATTTAGAACAAGCGATTTGGGTGAGTGGTATGAACAACGTGTTGTGGAGCCCACTTTAACATTACTCGATGAATTTCAAGAACGTGATAGTGGCTGGGCTCTGCAGAAAATACTTAACCTCACGATAAATGTGAATAAATATAATCCGATGCGTGCCGGGTGCTCCATATCATTACCGCGGGAAATAATGATGAAGAGAGCTGTGGTTAACGTCAAATCCGACGATAACGCATGTTTCGCATGGGCAGTTGTCGCTGCTCTATACCCAGCTGAACGAAACAGCGCCCGTCCAATTTCTTACCCTCATTATTCGACAGTACTGAATCTGAAGGATATCGAATTTCCGGTGACGATACATCAAATAAAGAAATTTGAAGCTTATAACAATGTATCGATCAACGTGTATACTACCACCACCAAAAAGGACATTGTTCCAATACGAGTTACTCAAGACAAGAAGGATAAGCACATCAATTTGCTGTACATGCAAGATACCGAGGACAGCAATGTGGGGCACTTCGTATGGATCAAGAACCTGTCGAGACTCGTGACGGCGCAACTGACCAAAAAGGAGCATAAAAAATATATCTGTGATCGGTATGTAGTCACCATAATATACATATATGTGATTATATATGCTAGACGAATTAAACAAAACAATCTTTTTTTTTTGCAGATGTTTGCACTACTTTGGTTCCGAGGAAAAATTGCAATCGCACGAGGTCGATTGTGGGGCGATAAACGACTGCGCGATCCGACTACCGAATGACACCAATAAGTGGCTCCAGTTCAGCAACTTTAGCCGGAAAGAGCGACATCCTTTCATCGTGTATGCTGATTTGGAGTGTGTGCTGGCAAAGACCGATGGGGAGAACCTAGCGAAAGATATGTATCAACACCATGAAGTATTTAGTATCGGATACTATGTGTGTAGTTCGTATGACGACTCATTGTCTTCCTATCATTCACGCCGCAGTGCTGATTGCGTAGCATGGTTTGTCGAAGAACTTAAAAATCTGGCACTGCGGATAAAAGAAACTTTCTGTGATAATGTACCAATGGTGCATTTAACACCGAGTGAGTGGGCTAGTTTTCGCGCAGCGACTCAATGTCACATATGTGAGAAACCATTTGCGCAAGAAGATGTACGCGTTCGAGATCATTGCCATCTGACTGGACGCTATAGAGGCCCTGCCCATTCCAACTGCAACCTTAATTATAAACAGTCATTTTTCATTTCAGTAGTTTTCCACAATTTATCCGGTTATGATGCACATTTTATAATCAAGGAAGTAGCCACAGCGTTCGAAGGGAGAACCGATGTGCTTCCAATCACAAAGGAGAAATACATCTCCTTCACGAAGCATGTTGACATTACAGACGATTCAAAACACAAGCTCCAATTGCGCTTTATCGACTCATACAAATTTCTCAACACGAGTCTCGACAAATTAGCATCATTCTTGACCGACGACAAACTCAAAATTTTACACACACAATTCACAACTCTCTCGACAGACGATTTCAATTTGTTGACACGAAAAGGGGTCTTCCCTTATGAATATATTGATGACGTGACGAAGCTAGACGACACTTGCCTACCGCCACGTAACGCCTTTTACAGTTCCCTGACAGATGCTACAGTATCGGAGAGCGAGTACGCACATGCTGAGAAAGTTTGGAAGCGGTTCTCCATTCGAACGCTGGGTGACTATAGCGATTTGTACTTGAAGACAGATGTCTTGTTATTAGCTGATATTTTCGAAAACTTTCGGAATACGTGCATTGAGAGCTATGGCCTCGATCCCGCGTATTACTACACATTGCCCGGATATACCTGGGATGCGATGTTAAAACACTCGAATGTCAAGTTTGAATTACTAACTGACATCGACATGGTTTTATTCGTTGAGCGGGGTATACGCGGTGGTCTGAGTCAATGCTCAAACCGATATGCACACGCTAATAATAAATACATGGAGTCGTTTGATCCATCGAAAACATCATCATACTTGATGTATTTTGACGTCAACAATTTGTATGGATGGGCAATGTGTCAACCCTTGCCATATGCCGATTTTCGCTGGGTCAACGACGTGTCCAATTTCGATCCATTATCCATCGCGCTAGACTCACCTACAGGCTACATCCTTGAGGTCGACTTCGAATATCCCCAATCTCTACATGATGCGCACAAAGACCTACCGTTTTGCCCAATACACGAAAAACCACCGGGTAAGCAGCAGGAAAAGCTACTAGCAACTGTCTGCGATAAAAAGCGCTACGTCATACACTACAGAAATTTACAACAATGTTTACGTCATGGACTTTGCCTCACGAAAATCCATAGAGTCCTACAGTTTACACAATCCCCATGGCTGCGTTCGTATATTGAGTTGAATACCCAGTTTCGAACGCTTGCCAAAAACGATTTCGAAAAGAATTTATTCAAATTAATGAATAATGCGGTCTTTGGCAAAACGATGGCGAATGTGCGCAATCATGTAGATGTAAAGCTTTTGACAAAATGGGAGGGCAGGTATGGCGCAGAGGCCATGATTGCGAAGCCAAACTTCCACAGCCGAAGTGTTTTTTCGGAAAACCTCGTGGCCGTGGAATTGCGCAATCTCGAGGTGAAATTCAACAAGCCAATATATGTGGGGATGTGCATACTCGACATATCCAAAACGTGCTTGTATGGATTTCACCACGAGTATATGGTACCTCTGTATCGAAATAGATGTAAAGTCATGTATACCGATACGGATAGTCTCATATATGCCATTGAGAGCGATGATATATATGCCGACATGAAGCACAACGTTGAAAAATTTGATACGAGCGACTATTCAGCGGACAATAGGTATGATATGCCGCTTGTCAACAAAAAGGTACCCGGTCTCATGAAAGACGAATGCAATGGCGCAATTATGACCGAGTTCATTGGACTTCGATCGAAAATGTATGCGACACGTGTCGAGGGTAAGAAGAACACGAAAAAAGTTAAAGGTGTCAAGAGCAGTGTTGTGGCTAGGACAATCACGTTTGACGATTATGCTCGATGCTTGAATGAAGAAGTTGAAATGGAGCGTAGTCAAACGTGCATTCGATCAAAGTTACACCAAGTCTACACCATTCGCGAGACGAAAATTGCTCTAAGTCCACATGATGATAAGCGGTATATCATACCTGGGACCTCTGATACCCTACCATGGGGGCATTATAGAATCCCGTCGTGAAAAGTTTTGTAAATTTGTTTTTCTACAACCTTCATGTAAAACTGTGTACATTTTTGTGAATATCGGTGTATAAAACTTGTGAAAATTATGTATATATTTTGTTCACTCGATGTTAAAATTATGTTTGTTGTATATATTGTGCAAGAACGGATTTATTATTTTCTGTAAATAAAGAATCGGAATTTTTATAATCCCATGTGTTTGTTCACTCTATCCATCTCCTCACGTTCCATGAAAAAAAGGGTGACGGCGAGAAGGGGCAAGCCTGCTGTGGAGTCGGTCGGAGGTCTTGGAGGGATGCTTGACCAGCAGGTCAAGAGTCATAAAATACACATATTTTTCCACTTTCTTTATTACCGACTACAAATCGGATTTACTTATCCAACTATTGTGGCTATTGTCGAAACCTAACCACTTTACAAACATTCGATTACCGCGCTTCTTCAATACCGCTTCAATAAGATAGATATCGGGGTGCTTGACCCTGAGAAGCTCTTGTTCGTAGAAACCACCGGCGATCGGTTCATCTTTATGGTCCTTCAAGTGGTACGTCACGGGATGAGTTTTTTTCACACGATAGATTGTAAATATTTCCGTTGTCCAGTTTGGGGTGTAACCCTTTTCGAAAACAGTCTTAAATTTGCTGATTCTCACTTTATCACCAACGGCGAATTTCGGCGATCTTTTCATCGGAGGCTTATTGAAAATCTGCTGCAATTGCTTCTCATTTTCCGCGTTGACATTTTTCGGCTTCATCTTAATGGTGCGGTGTACAGAATCGTTGTACTCGGCAATTAGATTATCAAGAATATCGATCCACTTATAATTACCACGAAGACTAAATTGCATCCACATCTTGTTCTTCAATGTACGATTGAAACGCTCGCAAATGGATGCCTTCAAGTTGCTATATGTTGAATACATGTGAATATTGTACTTTTTCATGATGGCCTTAAAGTCACAATTGTAGAATTCTTTTCCCCGATCAACGTGTAAGTTCTGCGGTATGCGTCCCTTAACGAGGATCGACTTCATTGCTGCTGCTGCATCTTTGCCATTCTTACTCAGCATTGGCACGGCCCAGGCGAATTTCGAGAAGGTATCGATGACGGTGAGGAGAAATTTGTGGTTGGAGTTTTGACGAGCGTATGATGACATATCGACGAGGTCGGCTTGCCAGGTCTCGTCCAAGCCACGGATGTCCACATGTCGACGCGGATAGTTTCGTCGAGCAGACTTATGTAGCTCCAGCACGAGAGCGCCCCTTTTTTCGTTCATTTTCCAGTCCACTCAGTCGTGCGTCCAATTCAGCAATGACGTTCGAATTACGAATCACCAAATCTTGTAGAGCTTTAACATCGGCCTCGAGTGTCCTCGCAATGTCTCGTATCGTAGCTTCAAGTCCATTAACCAACAAGTGACTACTCTCATTCATTTCTTTGCGTATGTTCTTAATGATAGTTCGAGATTTCTTTTGTAACGCACTTAGAGTGATGGCGTCATCTTCTCCTTCCGGATTTGCAATGTTACACAATCGTTTCTGCCCCAAGTCATAATGACCATCTGCGGTAATTCTAAAGCCAATCCCGGGTCGACCTGGAGGACCTTGCTTACTGTGGAGTACACTCCTACTTGAATGACGTCCAAACACATCGACACTCATGATGAGAATGCGTAAATTCTCCGATGTCGAGTTAATAAATGATTTCAGCTTCACGCAATTCCTCAATAATCGATATAATTTCATTCGCATGTGATGAATTTCCAGCTGCTTGGGATGCCAGAAGCAAGCGAAGACGATCCACTAGCTCGTTCGGATTATCCCAATAAATATAGTCCAATTGGGTGTTTTTTCTAGCTAGCTTATACTTTGGCATAGCCTGTCCCACATGATGATCGACTATATTGGCGATATATGTGTTAAATTTGTGGCTGGTGTTACGTCGTATACCCTCACTAGGCTTATAAAATTTTTGGTGTGCATTCGTCGAGATTACAATCTTTTCGTAATTTTTCAAATCATCCGGTGTGAGAGTTTCGACATTGGGCACTTTTTTAAACAACAGCTCCGTTAATCCAACAGTTTTCGCATAACTCGCATCTCCCGCACGAATGTGTTGAGAGTCGAAAATTATCGGAGAATTGCCAATCATTAATTTGTTGTTAGCGAGATTTCGTACACCGTATAATACATCCAAGGTTGCCTTTCTATTTGTTTGTAATAGCAGGAGATATTCGCTGATCAGCTCATCGACATTTTGCGAGTCATCATCATCCTCATATATCAATTTAAACGAATCTTGTGTTTCACTCTTCAAGGAATCATGTGCCGCATTTTGATGTTTCACACTATTTAACACATCTCCTTCTTCAACATCATCACCCACTTTTTCATCCTTAATTTCCTCCTTGACCACCTCACCGTTTTTATACGCCACCAATTTTTCCAATGGCCCCACTATAGGCTTAAAGACATCCTGCATTCTCTGCTGATCGTTATCTTTCCCAATTTTCATCATTCGATGCTTTCGTCTGATTGCATCGCTCGCCTTGGCAATTTCACGTAACACATCCTTTTCACGCAACAATTGTTCGCTCTTCATGTTGTCACTACCACGGCATGCGTAATACTGTCTCTTCAACTACCAGCGATGAGTCATTTATCAATGGTGAGAAAATAATCAAAACCTTGTCTATATCGACCTTCGTTAATATCGCTATCCTTGTCAATCGTGATAAATGCATACTTGTCAGAATTCCAGCATTTCACGCACATATTTGTAAAGCACGTATAAGTCATATCCGTATTAACATGGTCATTGTAGACGTGCTTGAGATTCATATCATCCTGCTTGAAAAGCACCAGGAAATTTGCATTATCCCTCACGAGATGTTTGGGAATACGAGTGTACGTCTGACAAAGATAAAAACTGTCAACAATCTCATGTCGTCCCATGGAAAAGAAGGCCCGAACATTATCCTGCTTTTCGCATGCTATGTCATCAAAGATGAATATAGAGTTGGATCGTGCATCACTTGGTGCTATCACGTGTTCATGCGCCTCGAATGGATGATATTCAACTCCACTCACAGGTTCGAGTAGGTGTTCCAGCAACTTATACTTTGGCTGCTTGAGCGATTTGGAATACAAGTAAATATTCTCAAATCTCAAACCATTCGGATGGATGATGAGAGTGAGCAAAGCGTTGGTTTTCCCACAATTCGATGGACCGCAAAACAGTGCACGTATGCTATCCGGCAATAAATTCCCATGGCGTTTCTTTTTCCCTCCGTGGTCTTCAACAAACTCGTCGAAATTTATCACGGGAAGTCCGCCTCCGATAGTTTGCTTCCTGGACGTCATCTCGCACACGACTAACGACGAAATCATATAAATAGGCTTCTTATAGGGATTATCCGTCAGTCGCGTATTGTCTTTAGACATGATTGTGCATAGGAAGAGTGGTAAAGGTTTGGTCAACCGTCTAATCAACAAACTCCCCGTTGAACTACATTTGCCTGGATATCAGTATTGTGGACCAGGCACAAAGTTGGCCAAGCGCCTTGCTCGTGGTGATCCGGGCATTAATCCATTGGATACGGCTTGCAAACAACACGATATTGCGTATTCGAAAAATCCGGATAATCTTGAGGCGAGACATTTGGCGGATAAAGTGTTGGCTGAACAGGCTAGGCAACGTGTTACCGCGAGAGACGCTAGTATCGGTGAAAAAGCCAGTGATTGGGGTGTGGCAAATATTATGAAGACAAAGAGAAAATTTGGCATGGGAATGAAGGCCCGCAAGGGTGGCGTTTGTTTGAAAAAGATAATTGGCGCTGCAAAGAAGACAATGATTCAAAGTAATGATCCGCATAAGATTATTAAATCAGCTTTAAAGGGTGCTCGTGCAGCTGTAAAGTTGCAAGGTGGTAAAGTGCGCACACCTCGGGTTCTACCTGTACCCCATAAAATTGGTGGTTTATTGCCCTTCCTCGTGCCCATTTTTGCTGGTCTTAGCGCTGCGGGTGCTTTGTCGGGTGGTGCGGCTAGTATAGTTAAAGCTGTAAATGCTGCTCAAGCAGCTAAGCGTGAATTGGATGAAAGTAAGCGTCATAATCGGACAATTGAAGCAATTGCATTAGGTCGGGGTCTACATCTGAAACCATATAAGCAAGGATTGGGCCTTCATATCAAGCCAAAAAACTAGAAGTTACGCTACCTCACCGACCCCTCACCGACCGCGACCTACTTAAATATGCAAAAATCCTAAAGATTCCACATTTTCGCGGAGTTTACATGCGCGACACATTGCCTGCGAGCGGACCTCTCAAATGTGAAGCAGCAATTGTAAATTTGGATGAAAATGTCGGTCCTGGCACGCATTGGGTCGCTTACAAAAAGACCGGATCGAAAGTCATGTACTTTGATAGTTTCGGCAATCTTCCACCACCATCCGAGCTCATGAGATATTTCGGTGTCGGTAGCGTAAATTATAATTATAAGGTATATCAGGAATATGATACGATTGAATGTGGACATTTGTGTCTCAAGTTTCTTTGTCGGCAGCTGCAGCACAAAGACAAATATACACTATATATAGGAGGGAAATGACGTGGCGAATTCAGTTGTTAATTTACCAGCATCATGGACGAAAGTTTAACATTGACCATATCTGGCTCATCGTCCATACTCGAGGCGCAGTACTTTCCCCCCATCGAACTCTCGCCACACAAAAATTATACCCTCGGTCTCGTGGAATTGTTAACCTTCAACTCTATTCCCAATATCGACGTTGACCACGATAAACTTTACGTGGGAGATGAGGTGTTGACGATACCTACGGGCAGTTATGAAATAGAGGATATTGAGACGTTTGTACAAGCAGAGCTCGCGCGTAAAAACATCAGCATCAGCATTAAACCCAACAATAACACGCTACGCAGTGAGATCGAGTGTGATCGTGATGTCAATTTTGAGCCAAAAGATTCTATTGGTCATCTACTAGGCTTCACCGCACGCAAATTGGAAGCCAATAAAAGACACGAATCCGATCTTCCAGTAGCCATTCTCAAAGTGAACGCCCTACGCGTTGAGTGCAACATTACCGCTGGCGCCTATATTAACGGACAAAAAGTACACACAATTCACGAATTTTTTCCATCTGTGCCACCGGGCTATAAGATCATTGAAGTTCCCTCCCACGTAATTTATCTGCCAATCACGAGCCGAACGATTGACACGATACAGCTTCGCATAGTGGATCAAGACGGTGATTTGGTAAATTTCCGCGGTGAAGTAATCACCATACGCCTGCATATAAAGTCGTGATGGGCATTGTTTTCAACAGATCTTCCAATAACAATAAACGGTCATGGATAAAAACAATCAGTCGTCGGCCAGCGCCCAAAGTGCTAACACCTCAAAACGTGCTACTCTTGAAGAGTTTGGGTCTCAAAGTGCGTGGCGAAAGCGTGTAAAAAATTATTTAGTCTGTGCTCTGTGCATCTGTTGCGTAAAATGGGAGAAGAAATCGTAAACATTCAGACACCCGTGGTCTTTGATGAATCCATCATCCATTGTGAGATTCACGCTCATCAGCCATATGCATCTTCAACCTTCAATAACAGCGATGAAATCCGTATTGCCATCCAACATCAAGACCTCTCTATCCTGCCAAGCAAGAGTTCGCTACACATATGTGGAAAATTATCCAAGCGTGATGGGGCGCCAACCACTGCTACAAGTCTCGTCAACAATGCCATTTGTCATTTGTTTGAGGAAGTGCGATATGAGCTGAATGCCATAGAAATCGATCGTAATAAGAATGTCGGCATTACAAGTGTAATTAAGGGATATTCATCTCTCTCACCGGCCAAGAGTTCTATGCTCGAGAACACTGGATGGCTCGATGTCGAAGAGACCAAGCAGATTGTAGATGTATCGGGAAACTTTGATGTGTGCATTCCGCTCAGCATGCTCCTCGGATTTGCCGAAGATTATCGGAAAATTGTCGTAAATGCCAAGCACGAGTTGATTCTCACGCGATCAAAGACCGACGACAATGCCATTGTACAAACAGCGCCTGAAGACTACAAACTCGTATTGCATAAAATAGAATGGCTCGTGCCGTATGTGACAGTCTCGGATCAGCGAAAAATTCAACTGTTAAAGTTTCTCGCCAAAGACGCACCAATCTCCATGAGTTTCCGAACATGGGAACTGTATGAATATCCATTGCTGCCTGCCACCTCCAAGCACGTGTGGTCTGTGAAAACTTCGAATCAGCTGGAGAAGCGACGATATGTCATACTCGCGTTGCAGACGGATCGGAAAAATAAGAAACAACACAATGCGAGCCACTTTGATCATTGTAACCTGAGCGACGTCAAGCTATACCTCAACTCGCAATGTTATCCATATGGAAATTTAAATTTGAACATTGATAAAAATCAATATGCTCTTCTCTACGAGATGTATGCAAACTTTCAGCCGACCTATTACAACAAAGAGGCTGAACCATGGCTGAGTAGGATGGAATTTTTAGAAAAAGCCCCCCTCGTTGTCATTGACTGCTCAAAACAAAACGATTCGCTCAAGTCCGGTCCTGTTGATGTGCGCCTTGAGTTTGAATTGAAAAACAATATTCCATCGCAAACTTCAGCGTACTGCATGATCCTCCATGATCGTATTGTCGAGTACAATCCAATCAGTGGTGGGGTTAAAAAATTGGTATAAAATCATGCCAATGATGCGCGCCCACATCAGTCATCATGGAGCTTATCGTCGACGTGCAAGGGTTCAAGAGACCCGTCAACGAATTTGTCCTAAAGGAGATGTCCATCGTCAAACTCCATGAGAAGAACGCTGAACCGCTGACATTCTTCTTCGATGCACCATTCGCCTGGGACGCTTTACCGGCCAAGTACAAAATGACAAACAAGTGGCTGGAACGCAATTATCATGGAATACGATGGGAACACAGTGGCATACCATACGAGGCAGCTAGAACGACAATTCGAGGAATCTTGGAAGGAGCTTCTACGATCTATGCCAAGGGATTCGAGAAGTGCTCATGGCTATCGAGATTCACGGATTCAGCAACAAAAGTCATGGATCTGGAGACTCTGGACTGTCCATCGCTGCAGAAGTTGCCGAAAATCGCAAACGTTAAATGTCCGCATCATTCCTTCAATACAAAATACAATTGCGCCAAAGCGAATGTAACGTCGTTGAAAAGCTGGCTCTCTGTGTACGAAGCGTTGTGTGAGCGAGGGATTTTTTTTTTTTAATGAATAAAAACATTTTGAACAAATATCGTTCTCCATTTATTTCCTATATCTACGGCGAATACAGTTTGATGACAATTTTTTTTTTTTTACATTTTATTCGATGAAAAAGTTTTTTCGTACATTTTTACATAGCACCAAGCGTTGAAAACTCTACGATGATGACTGTGATGCAAACAGTCGTTGAACTCTACGATGGTGACGATGCCAGCTGCCGCTGAACTCGTTGTTTCTACCGGGCCTTCACGAGCGTTCTTTTCCACCATACTCAGACTCGAGCGTCGAAAACTCTACGATGGTGATGACTGTGATGCAAACAGTCCTTGCACTCTACGATGGTGATGATGCTGGCTGCTGTTCAACTTGTTCTTTCCACCGGGCCTTCACGAGCGTTCTTTTCCACCATACTCAGACTCGATGGAATTCGACGCTGTTGTATTTTCCACCAATGTACTTCATGTAGAGTTGACCATTGCGCGCCAGTTGCAGCATACTCTCGAACATTTTCAGATCTTGATCGAAGGCCTTTACCAGCCGCGCTGGCAAGAAGACAGAGAACTCATCCGCGATGTCCACGATGTAGCGTTTCCCAAGTTTGGTTTGTATGGCCCTCATGTCGGAGATTAGTCGTTCCGACTTAACGGGGAGTTCCGACAGCTTCTTCGTTGGGAGGAATTCTGCCATCCGGCCGACTTTGTTGATACTCGAGAGATCCATTTTCCCCGCACTTTTAAAGTTCTTTTTAGATGTTGATGGTGCAGTGGAGTAGTACAGTCTGAGCTTGGCCCACGAAATTATAAGCTCCCTCGTAAGCCTCCCACTCAAATTTTCGACCCCCCCCCCCCAAATCGTGGAAAACAGGTTTGAACACGTTCGAAGAACCATGGAGAGCGCAAGAGTGCAGCTGTGCTCAAGTGGCCCATCTGCGGTCCCTTTGATCCCTAAAGATTTTTCCAAGAAACCTGTCAGAACCTGTCTCGAGTGTCGGCGAGCTTTGAGATGGGGTGGATGCAGACATCTTGATATTATCTTTCGGAACTGAAACAGCTGCATGTCATAAATAATAGGCTTTGAAAGGCTGCTCTTCACACACACACACACACACACACACACACACACACACACACACACACACACACACACACACACACACACACACACACACACACACACACACACACACACACACACACACACACACACACGCACGCACGCACGCACGCACGCACGCACGCACGCACGCACGCACGCACGCACGCACGCACGCACGCACGCACGCACGCACGCACGCACGCACGCACGCACGCACGCACGCACGCACGCACGCACGCACGCACGCACGCACGCACACACGCCTACCTCCCCACGACCGCAGCGCAACCTTGACTTTCCTACACGCACGCACGCACACACGCCGACCTCCCCACAACCGCAGCGCCACCTTGGCTTTCCTACACGCACGCACGCACGCACGCCGACCTCCCCATGACCGTAGCGCCACCTTGGCTTCCCTACACGCACGCACGCACATACACACAAAACACTCATCGACCCCCCCAGTCGCTGCACGGACCACATCCCCCTCCCCTCCACATAGGCCTCTCTGTGACGTCACACGCGCCCGGCGACCTCCCCACGACGGTGGCGCCACCTTGGCTTCACCACTTTTGACACACAACCTCCCCTTGAGTTAGAACCGGCCTAGCTCTTCTACTTGTATGTATAGCAAATTGATATGCTTTTTGTCTTTATATGTTGAGCCACGCGTATCGGAGCAATGTCTTCTTCGGTGGTACGCACATTAATGGATAAATTGTTTTGAAGCACAATTTTTTTAAAAATTTGACCTATAGTTATTGGGAATCCAATATGCGATAGATTCAATTCCGTTGAATAATGCATGTAAGAAGATCCGCGGTCACTGTTTCGTTCAGCTGGGTGTAAAGCTGTGACTGTCACCCATGCGAAACGTGTATTATCTCTTGATTGCATATTAATCGCAGCCCTCATAATCATTATTTCCCGTGGCAATGAGATATAACATTTAACGCGTATTGATTTATACTTATTTACATTTATTGTAAGATGACGTATTTTTTGTAAAGCTCAACCACTTTCACGTTGTTGAAATTCATCGAGCAGAAGTTAAAGTATAGACCATCACGCGTTCAAGTCGTGTTCTCGCCACATTAACCCATCACCGCTGTGTCCTGCACCCATGCATATAGAATGCCTGTACATGGAATACTTCAATCCTTCCAGATACGGTATTTGGCCTATCAATGACTATTGATGTTTCGTTGATAATCGTTGGCGCTTTATTCGGCTTTGCGTTTTCAGTACTTCGATGTACTCGACGATCTGTATCTTCCACACAGCAAACTCGTCGATCGAACTTAAGAGCGTGGCTTGGTTGTGCAAAATTTCTTCTGATGGTTCATTGTTGTTCTCCATATTAACGAGTTGAAAAGTCTTGCCAGAGAGATATGTGAACTCACTGCTTCATTCAAAGTGTGGCCACTTTTGAGCGCTGCCGACGATTAAAAATGGTCTCCCATCAGAAAATATTTTTGTCGTTCCCTTCTAGTTCGGAAAATGTAATAGAATCACCTCCACCAGAGTTTTTTTAATATCACGCTGATATCTTTTAACGTGGAAAGCATGAAAAATAAATACATACGCAGAACGAGCCGATCGGGGTTCAACGGGAGCAAAAAAGAAAAGTATTTTTGTGAGTATTTCAGACGGCGAGTGCATCTATGCTCAAATGGTGCATGCAGTGGGATGAGCGGTCGAAGCATAAAAAAAAAATGCTCCGGCCATAGATCCACAAAGTTGATCGTTTTGTAATAAATACCTCGTTCTCGTATGTGTTTTGGATGGCCAAGACATTACTTGAGCGGAATGTTATTTTTTCCAAATGTTCCCTATGCTCGCAGGCTGGCATTGAACGTCGACGAACAAAAAAATTTGTCTGTAGAATATGGCTGATTTGGTAAAAAGTGTATAGCCTCAAGTGTCACTTGAATAGGTTTGATGTTGGTCTGCGGAGAGCGCTATGATTCGTGACAGGCTGGACTTCATACATACTGGAACACGTGGCAATATATATTAAAAACTCTAAGATGCTCTTTATAATACGCCAGTTCAGTCTCCATGACCTAGACGCGGTTCTGTAGAGATCGCGAAAATCAATGATTGGCGAGCCTGGCCAGCTTTCACCTCTATGAGTGCACACTTTTCTGGACAGCAGATGCCTACCCCTACAGGGATAGTTAAAGAAAAAAAAAACTTTTCGTTTATCCCCTGGCCAGGATGCACTATCTTGCAAGGTTTTTTTCTACAATAAGCCCCCACCCTACTATAAGCCTATGAGGATCCAAAAATCGAAATCCGAAGAAGGATCGGAACAGCAGCTTTCGCCATTCCAGTCTTCAACCTCCGAGGTGTCCTTGTGGAAAAGTCGGAAAATCAGTTAAGAAAAATGTCGAACCAAATTGAAGTGATCGATCTCGTCGATGATGAGATGGAGGTTGTCGTGAATATCGCCCATGACGACGAAGTGGAAGTTGGGGTAGACGAAGACGTTATTGATATCGCCGATGATGACGATGATGAGTGCGCGGACATTGAAGTGCTTGCACATGATGACATGGAACTGGCCGAGATGAACAGTGATACGGAATCATTTGATAGTGGATTGGGTGATGCCTCAGATAAGGGAGTCCATTATGTGCGTGAAATCATAGTGGACCAGCAGCGAATAAATCGATTGAACCGGGGCGTCATGGGCTGTGTGAACTACGAATATCTCACCGAAAATGATCGGGCGAAATTTTGCGTGCTGTGATATTTTGATATGCGGGGCACGGTTGATCAACTAATTGAAAGATGTGGCCACTTCGGCGAACGGTTTAACAACATCCAGGGGATATTTTGTAACAACTGCGGCGGGCCGACTCACCAAGTTTCAATGCGCGACAAGTGCCCCACCTGCCTGAACTTATACTTGGTCGATGGTTCGTATTATCTTTAGTATGATTCAAAATATGATTATGTTTTAGATGTTAATAAGATTCATGATTTGTTATGTTCCAGGATAACGTATCCGCTGCGGATATTCAAAATGAAATAATTTGAAACAGTGAAAACCAGCCAAACACACACACACACACACACACACACACACACACACACACACACACACCAAATATTTTATGTATAATATATATTATGCAAGGCCATTGTTCAATTTAATTATTAATAAACTATTGTTTTATTGTCATTTAATTCGAAGCATTCTTTTTACTCTACCCCCCGCACCCCCCCGTCGTTCCACACATACACACACACACACACACACACACACGCAAAATACTCATCGCCGCCGGCTTCTCCCTCCCGCTAGTCGCTTCACGGATCACATGGCCCCCCTCCACAGAGGCCCCCCTGTGACGTCACACGCGCCCGGCGACCCCCCTCCCCGCCGCCGTACCCCGACACTTGGCTTCTCCGCGCTGGAGCCCCCCGCCCCGCTCCCCCCTGAGATCCCGCACATTTGTCTAAGTTGTTTTTTTTATATATATATAAACTCATGTGAATAGTCTAGACAAAAATGTTCCGCTTACATCTATAATGTTGATAATAAATAATCGGATTTCATGGCTCTTCAAGCCCTCTATGAATGATGCCCCCTCCCCCACAGAGTCGACAGCGGCTTCCCCCTCTCGCCCGCGGGTCCAGCTATCGCCGGGAAGACATCGTCACCAAAAACTAGCCTCCCCACTCTCTAACACCCCACCCCTTTCCCTCCGCCGGAACCCCGCACTCGGCTGCCGCATGCAGGATCCCCCCCCCTCCGCCATGCATACCCCGGCTTCCCCGCGCTCGACTCCCCCGCCCCGCTCCCCCCTGAGATCCCTGAGTTAGAACCGGCCTATTACCACTACTGATGTATATGATTAAAACAATCTTAAAGTAAGAAAAGTACACTAACGATTTTCAATGCGAAAATGCATATGGTCTCTGTACATAATGTGACGATACTGTGACTCACGTCCGCAATTCTCAAACTATAATTCATTCCAGTGATGGACTTTCCCAAAATTTCAAAGATAGACACCGGTCGTATCGACTCAGGAGTCTCTAAACGCCAGCTCAAAAAAGAATTTCGGTAGAGAGTTTTTCTTCAACAAAGCGACAAAGATCGTTTCGTCTACCGATGTTTTCATCGGCGTCAATTTGTCGCCTTCCCAGTGGAGATCGATTTACGAGCTCCACGATGCAATGGTTTGTTCTTGAAATGGCCCCGTTTTTTTTTTATTTGTCGTGAAATTTGCGAAATATCACGATTTCTAAAGTCGATGTCAATCCCAAAAGTCACGGGACATTACAACGTGTTAAAACAGATATCATAATTTTCTAGTGCTTTATCGATCTTGAAACTGTTGGAATTGAAATACGTACTAAAGGGTGGTTCAAAATGATCTGACATTTTTGTCTGCCCGCAATTTTTTGGGGCAAACATAAAGTACTAATGTTTTACAACTGGAATCAGGAAGTATCGAGGTTTAGCCATGGATAATTAAACGATCGAGCAATGGTTACGTCCTAGCACTCTCGCTCTCCAAATATTCATATCCGGTACTAATTGTAATAATTATTAAGATTTTTTCCTCGCGCTAAACGTCCACATTTATATTTTTATATTCTTCTTCTTCGATTTAACTCAGAAAACCCCGATATACAAAATATTCGTCAATATATCTTTAAATTTAGTACGCGTATATCTACCCGTATACTTCAGGGACTAACAGTTCCCATAATAACTTTACCGCTAAGCTCACTCGTAATTTCACGGACGAGCACATGAGCGCTCGGAATAACTTTATGAATAGCCTCATATACACGTACATATGTGTTTGACTGTACACTTCTGGGACACGCACATGGGTTCCTCAAGTACCATATCATAATGTCTCATATATACATACATATATACGTACCTGCATGCTTCAGGGACATATACCAGAGTCCCCAAAGCACCTCCTATAATAACTTCAATGAATATATATATATATATATATATATATATATATATATATATATATATATATATTGTAACGTGTTTTTTTTTTTGGTACTCCGCTGACCTGCCTGGCATGGTGGCGGCTGCAGCAAAACCGTCCTCCGGCTCGGGGCCGTCATCGCGATCACGACATGATTCCGTAGGGTTCTCTAAGCGACGTTAGGATTTTGATCTAATATTCTGTTTGTTTTCTTTATTTTCGCCACCTCAACGTCTGGCTTACACGAGCCAAGGTACCAACGGCCAGGAAGAGCGGGAGGGAAAGATAGCGAGGCCAAAGATCGGGAAGAGGCGGTGGCCCAACTATGGTCAAACGTTCGGAAGGACGCAGATTCCCACGAAAATTACCTGTCCAGGGCCGTGATTCACCCCCCCCCCCTTCACTTCTTCCGTTTCTTCTGGACAGAGGTCCTTATTCCCGTCGTCGCCCAGGTCGACCGTTACGAAACACCATCCAGGGAAGGACGCGGCTCCACTAGGACATGAAATACGGCCCGCGGGAAGAGCGGACTTTTCATCTTCCGTTACGGGAGGTTGAGGATTCGAAATCCACGCTTGATCGATAAGCACACTCCCGAAAATTATTCGATACGGGCCTGTCCTCTCTGGTGTAATCATAAGAACAGAAACTAAAGCAAAGGTGGGGGGTACGCTTCTCGCACGTCGGCCGGCTTTTGCGTTAGCTTCCAGCGAGGTGTCGAGCCGGACGGACGTGGGCCGGGACAATGGGAAACGACCGAATTACGCAACCGGTGAGCTTGGCCATGCCTTCGGCAACAATCCGGGTAATTTTCGGCCGTATGGTCGGCTCACGATCTCGCGCATCTTTACCGTGGCCACGGCCTCTGTCGCGTTTCCGTAATTTTCGAACCTCGTCGCACGTAGCTAGCGCGTAGTGTCGAGAAATTGTGTCGTGGTTGCGCGCGGGAAGCTCAATCCCGTTTTGCGACGAGCTTCGGCTCGATTAGTCTGTAAAAGGTGTGAGTGAATGTGTGCCTGCAAAAATAGGGACGTGTCGTCCTTGGTGATCCCTTGGCCTGCGGCGAGGCTTGTGCAAGGGGAAAGGGGGAGAGATTGCCCTCAAGTCGGGACATCTTCACGGAGAACTAGCCTCCCGTTTATCATCGGGTGGCGGGTTCGAACCCGTGCGGGCTCCCGTCTACCTTAACAATATCTGCCGGGTGCCCCTTTCCCCAGTGTGGGGATTTTCCCGGCTTCGTCGCGGCGGAGAGGTTGCCGAGCATCGACGTCCACGTAAGTAACGACCGGGGTAATTTTCCCGGGATATTTCTTTCTTTATATTAACGCTCGGCCGGGTAACCGATTAGCGGGGGTCCGGTTTTGAAATATTAGTGTGGCCGGTAGGGGAGAGAGAGGAGAGGCCAAAACGAGCTCGACGTAGATTGTGCGTGTGTGTAGGCCCCGGTCGGAATTGGTGTGTGTTTGTGTGTGCGCGAGAGTAACTGTCTCGCGAGATTTCGCGCGTATTGTATTTAATTCTGTTTCTTGGTTTTTGTCCCGTGTTCCTTGCGAAGGAGGGGAAGTTGTTAACGAACGGTAGAATAAATTCACTGACGATAAATTTTTCTTGCCGCGCGTGATTGACACCTGACCCATCCCCTCTACCTTATCCACGAGGCTGCAGTTTGGCCGGACACTGCGTTCCCTTCTCTCATCCCGACAAGCCGATTTTCGGCTGGCGCCCTATATAAATTGTCGGGACGGGAGGAGGGGAGTTTTGTGACTCTCTCGGTCCTTTTCCCCCAGCTTCCTCGATTTTGCGGTCACAATATATACAGGGAAAATAAATATACATATTCTGAAGAGGACCCGAACCAGAGGGCCGAAACGTAAAGAAACATAATTTCTTATTTCCATCGATAACCTTGGAAGTCCTTCACTGGCCGGACCGAAGCCGAAACTTTAACGATCTCTTTTCATCTACACGGCCGCATACTTCTTTGATCCATTTCAAATTGATTGCCTATAAACAAGACACAATGACCTTCTTCAGCGAGATACTACAACTCTTCGGATATTTCACCCTAGTAGCTTTCAAGAATTGGAAACACGACACTGCCACGAAGACTCGCCTAAAACAACAACTCCGTTTCTTACTTAAATGTAGACAAGAAGTTTTGACACCGAAACACATTTTTTACAAACACTTTAATATTCAGATCTCCAATAACAAAGGTAAAATCAAACTCAATAAGACATCTCACAAATTTCACAAAGCAGTATTAAATATAGAAATTGACGATCTCAATTTTCGGATCAAAATATTGAACAAAAAAATGGAAAAGAACACAAAAACAATCAACAAGACCCCTAACCACATCAAAGAAAGATTTTTCACCTTAGAACAAACAAAGCTAAATAAATTATCAAAACTCTCATATGAAATTCACCAAAAAACTCCAAAATCTCAGATTTCAGCGAACCAAAAACATACACCATCACATTTTCAACCACGAGGAATTTTTAAAAACAATATCATCACAAACACATTTAGACCACAACAAGATACATCACTTAAATCTTCAAAATACAAATCAAACAACACAAAATCACAACATTCTATACTCATCACTCGCCAATAGACAACATAACACAAATAAAAATTTTCCCACCGATCCTTTGGAAAATGTAAATTCAACAACCACATTGAACAAAACTAAAGACTGGCTCATAAACCTATCCAATATAGACATTCCCCTACACATTTCCACTTTCCTGTCTTTAGGTGAAAAATTCTGTTTCCCTTACCTTACACTCTCAAACATTAAAACTCACATCCACAAATCAATCTCTGAACTCGAAGCCAAACTAGATTTCTTACTTGACAAGCCTAGACAAATTGAAATTAGAACCAGATTCAGCAAAATCTTAAACAAAATAAATATCCCCAAATCATTCTCCAACACCAACCAAATTATAAAACACACATCTTTATTTTTGAAAAACAACCCCCAACTCTTAATTACACGAGCAGACAAAGGAAATACAACAGTCATTCTGAAAAAATCAGATTACATCACAAAAACCCATGAATTACTTGCAGATTCTACAATCTACATACTAACAAACAAAAATCCCATCAATTCTTTACAAAAAGGTATCAACAACATTCTCTCTAGATGGAAATCCCTAAAAATCATAGATGAATCGAAATATAAATATTTAAAAACCGAAAATTGCAACTTATCCCGTCTCTATTGCCTACCAAAAATTCACAAAATAAACTATCCACTTCGTCCAATAGTATCATCCATAAACAGCCCAACACACAGATTAGCGGAATTCATTCAATCAAAACTCTCTAAATTAATCAGTACGACCAACTCACACGTCAAAGACAGCTTCCACTTAAAACATTCACTTTCCAACCTGTCCATCCCACTCAACTATAAACTATTCTCATTTGATGTCGTTTCTCTCTACACCAACATTCCATTACAACTAGTTATCCACAGCCTACAGAAAAGATCAAACTTATTCTCAAATGCGTTTCCCTTACACGAAATAATTAAAGCCATAGAATATATGATGTTCTCAACCTTTTTCACATTCCAAGACAAAATCTACCAACAAATCTCAGGATTACCCATGGGATCACCTTTAGCCCCAATACTATCCAACATAGTCATGATCGACCTTGAAACAAGTTGTCTAGAAAAATTAAAGTTCTCACTGCCGTTATATAAAAGATACGTCGACGATATTATTATTGCTCTACCTACTAACGAACTAGAATCCACTAAAAAGATGTTTAATTCCTATAACCCAAAACTACAATTTACATCCGAAAATGAAATAGACAACAAAATCCCATTTCTTGACTTATTATTAATCCGTAAACAAAATTCAATCGTCACAAATTGGTATAGAAAACCAACTTGGTCTGGCAGATTCATAAATTTCTTCTCACACCACCCACTCTCCCAAAAAAAAGCCATAGTCTACATGTTGATTGACAGAGCAATAAAACTATCTCACCCTTCATTTCATAAAGAAAATCTCCAACTCATCAGCAACACAATGACAAAAAACTGCTATCCAATCTCTTTCACAGACAAATTAATAAAACATCGAGTTTCCATAATCAACAAACAAAAAACGAAGAACAATAATTTTGACTCCTCCAGAATAATAAATCTCCCCTACACAAAAAACATACATCACCAACTAATCCGTCTTTTCCAACAATACAACATAACATTAGTTACAAACAATAAACACAATATTTCATCCATCATTGGTTCCACCAAAGATAAAATCAACAACAACCGAATATCCAACATCGTTTATAAAATCGACTGCAATGATTGCAACGCCACTTACATAGGCCAAACTAAAAGATATCTTGAAACCCGAATAAAAGAACACAAAAATAGCATAAAACACACTACCGAAATACACACAGCCTTAGCACAACACGCAATAGAACATAAACACGACTTTCAATTCGATAACACAAAAATACTAAACAATGAGAGTTGGCTCAAAAAAAGGCTAATCATGGAAATGATACAAATTAAAGCACACCCCAACGCCATCAACTTCAGAATTGACATAAAAAATCTTAGCTCAATCTACAATTCGATAATATAACCATCAACATACTCCACCATATTTTACCTCACATAACAATTTAAAAATTATTAACATGATAAACTAACTAACATATTGACACGATAAGCTAATTTTAATGACATCACAAACCAATTTTAAATACCCCCAACTTGGCGCACCTAATTTATTCTCATTGACACGTCACTGCGAGCACGATCTCTCCCCCAATTCATAGCACAGAGACTCGAATATGCCACCAGAAAACAATACATCACAAACAATACAATACTCAGTTTCTCTCGAACTCTCGTCCGCTACGCAACTCAAAATGTAACGAACCAATGTAAATTTCGAGTTTTTTTGTTACTCATTTTGGAAAGCTAACACAGTCTGAAGAACAAGCTCAATAGGTAATTACCATAGTTTTTGATTACTCACTAAAACTTTTCTTAGATCAAATTCTTATACTTAAATTCTCAATAATGAAACATAAAAATTGACCCATAACTACTTATCCATTACAGATCAGGAAAAAATCGCCCATAAACGATATTAACTCCATCTACTAAGCATCTTCTGACAAAACATTATTTATATTCATAAATAATGTCTCTGTTCGTCACAACATCTTTCCAAACATGTGTTTATTAAAAAAAAAACCTGAAATATCACTACTTCGAGGTTAGTAAACTATCATATCTCACTGCTATATTTTCTCTACACTCCGTACATTTCACACACCAATACTTACACATAACATTAAGTAACGAAATAAAAGACGTCATCCATACTTTAAGTATATAATTACAATTAAAACAGAACCAACACGATTGTCACATAAAATAACACAACATCTAGATATTAGGTGATTATAAAATACTGTGTATTATTATTTATACAGGGAAAATAAATATACATATCCTGAAGAGGACCCGAACCAGAGGGCCGAAACGTAAAGAAACATAATTTCTTATTTCCATCGATAACCTTGGAAGTCCTTCACTGGCCGGACCGAAGCCGAAACTTTAACGATCTCTATACATATACATATGTTACGTCCAGAAGGGACGATTTTATTTTACCTTTGGGTTCTTCAATATAATTTCTTTAAAGTAGAAAGGATAGCCGCACGTCCCATACGGGCCCGGAAAACTTTCCTGTGGAAATGGGAGTGGGGAAACAAATTCTAACGAATGCTATCTAGGGGTAAATGGTTATAAATGATATTTTATTATATTATGTTAATTCTACTTACAACGTTTCGTGGATAATCACGCCTTTACCCGGGGACAGTTTCCCCTGCGTCGCTCTCTCACTATCGGTCTAGCACGCTCTTCAGCGGGGACAATTCTCCCAGCGTTTCTCTCCCGCACACGCACGTTGAATTTATGGGTCCTCTATTTTGATCGGGGTTTTAACGTAGGCCCCGCACCTTTATCACTGATTCGAAAGTTATTTTGGTGATGAAATAATGGAAGTTAAAATGAATAGTAAATAGTAGACTAACGCCTTTGTGCGGGTCCGCCAGATCTAAGGCCTGGACTTATTACACCGCCGCGAGGACTGCAGTTACTAGGAGTTTTCTCCGACTCCAGGAGCGAACCGTGGACAAATCGGAACTAATCATACGTACCGCCACCGGACCGACGTTAGCTCGGTCGCTATTAGCCTGGTGGGGTTTTTGGCAACGTCCAGGGAAACTTGTTCGCTCCCGGAGTCCCACGGTCGAACGCTGCGGATCAGGCGATGCTCGATCAGCGGAATTCGATCGAGTACATCCGGTCCCACTGTCAGTGTTTCGCACCGGACACCGCACGGAGACACGAGTCACAGAGTCGTAGAAAAATAATTATATTTATATGAAACAAAAAAAAATGTTACGGGACGTGACAACTCCCCCCCTTAAGGAGATCGACGTCCTCGTCGAACTGATCTAGCGCGGGGGTTTTTCCACCTCATTATTGCGACGGGCTGCAGAAGATTATTGAACGTTCCTTGGCCGAGCAGTCCTTCCTCAGCTTGCCCCTCTCTTTTCCCATTCCTTGCTTCGCTAGGCGATAGGTAATTCTTGACGAGGGACGGGGCGGAGAAGAGGATCCTCTCGCGCCGGACTCGCGGTACTTATCGGCAGGCTAGGTGTCGCGTTGCCTTCTCGAGAATTTTCTCGCGCCGAATGCTCGAACGAGTTCCATTCGGCTGGACGAGAGCTCTTTCTTCGCGAGCACAACCAATTCCAGATGCATCCGAGAGAGAGATAGCCCTCGACGTGTAGATTAGGAATAAGAATATTACTCCCGCTTGGCTCGCGAAGCTGGCCGAAGTCAGAGAGTGCTGTTTCTCTCTCTCTCTTTTTTATGCTCGCCTATGGCCCGGATATTTTAAGCGTTACTCTTGGCCCGTAGAAGAATGTTTCCTCCCCTACACCTACTACATCGATGAGTAGCTAGATCGTGGCCGCACCGTAGCCACGATATTATATAGGGTCTACGCAGCAGCCCTTCACAACCCGCCTCCGAGTTATATTTAAGGCATTCTGTCTGAATTGTTGGCAGGTTCCGTCGTCCTTAGGGAAGGAAGCGATGAATTCGACAAGGTCGATGACTAGTATAAGTCTCCAAACAGGGCGTTGTAATTGCACCGGCGTTTGTAGCTCGTCGTTATCTTCGAGTTGTTGGCGACGCAAGGGTTTATGGGTGTAGAATTGGTCATTCCGTGACCCGATCGAATGCCGCTGATCAAGCATCGCCTGATCCGCAGAGTTCGACCGTGGGACTTCGGGAGCGAGCGACTTTCCGTGGACGTTGTCCAAAAACCCCCACCGGAGCGACCACTTCGGGAGCGAGCAACTTTCCGTGGACGTTGTCAAAAACCCCCACCGGAGTGATAGCTACCGAGCTAACATTGAACCGGTGGCGGTGAATATGTTTAGTTCCCCTCTAGCCACGGAAGTAACCTGGTGTTGGGGTACAACTCCGGTCGAAAGCAAGTCGCGATCCCTGACTCCCGCGTCTTCACGGGTTCGCGTCCGTCAGTCTTCGGTAGTTAAAACGGTCTCGCGAGTACCCCGTCCCTTGGTTGTTTCCTGGGCATAGTATCCCCTAGTGAACCCGGTGCAAAAGGTGGTTGCACAGGATTGTGAGACTTGGGCGTAGTCGACACCAACGTGATGAAGACGCATTAATTATTAAATCTAATTCCATTCTACCGAAATAATATAAGGAAAAGCCGCGCCGTTAAATCACTTTGTATCGAATCTACCAGTTCTATATTGTTAAAATTAGTGAGTGTGTATGTGTGTGTTGTGTGTGTGTGTGTGTGTGTGTGTGTGTGTGTGTGTGTGCGCGCGCGCGCGCGTGCGTGCGTGCGTGCGTGCGTGCGTGTGTGTGTGTGTGTGTGTGTGTGTGTGTGCATGTGTGTGTGTGTGTTTACTCATTCAGGCGTCAACAACATTGTAAGTCGACGATTATTAATTTAAAAAAACCATATTATAATCGGAAGCACCGAAGTATTCTGGCATCCTCGCCAGAATACCACCGAAGTATTCTGGCATCCTCGCCTCGAGAACTTGGGCCCGTATGGGACGAGCAGAGCAGCCCACAAAATAATATTTCGCTCGGGAAACCCGGGGTACCGTTCGGTACGTAACAAATTGGTGGCAGCGGTGGGATATTGCTACTGATGGTTATCTGATAGCATTGGTGCCAAAATCCCCGCTTGTTCGTTTAATTGTAAGGTTTCCGAATTACAGTGTTCCCTCCGTGTTCGGATTAATTCTTGAATTTCTTTCAATATTATATATTTCTAAATTCTTCAATTGATAAAAAATCCGTAACTAAATTGATATTCCCTCATTTCTATTGAATTTAAATTACCGCCCCATTGGCTGTCGAAATCACTTCGCGACCGGTCATGACAAACGCAACCTTGCCAGGGGACATGTCCCAAATAATGTCCACCTCGATCGAATATGTCTGCCGTCATCAGCGGCACGAATGTCTCGACTCGGTTGGCGGGTATTCCCGATTTTGACGGAAGTTCCGCATCTACGCATGCGACTGGTTTAAGCGCATGCGACTGCGCTTAAACCAGGGCGAAACGGTCCGGGAATTGTATAACCGTACCAAAGCGCTCGCAGGTTTGGCTCGCAACGCATGGAAGTCGGACTATGGTTACGATATTCCGACGGATCCGGTTGACCCTATCGCGAAGACCGCAGTCAGGTCGTTTCAGCGGGCCCTGCCAACACGCCTAGCGGAGTTGCTAATCGTGGCGGCACCTAAAACTCTTAAAGACGTGGTTGAACTCGCGGAGCGAATCTCGAACTGTGGGTCATCATACGATGCCCGCGAACAAAAAAAAATCGACGGGTCCCGGTCATTGAATCGCGATACCCTCGCGTTAATTGCACAAGGCGAGCCGGAATTATCGCAATCGCGCTCCCCCTCACCCCGCAACCGACTGGAATCAACACCTCCCCGCCATCAGCAATGAAACCCGGAACGTCCTAAGCCGGCCGGGATTCTTAGGAGGTGAGAGTCACGACCCGCAAGGTCCCCCAGTCCCAACCCCCGGGAAGGGAGGACGACCTGCGAAAAGCGGTGGTGCAGTCGTCGCGGTTCTGGCTGCGCTTGCTGCCCCTGGTATAAGTGGGCCACGCCTAGCTCGGAAACGAGCGACGGCTGCAACCAACGCTATTGTTGTGCTCGAATAAGTGGCTGCGACTGTTGCCCGTGTGTCAGGATGAAGCGCCGACTCTTCGACGCAGGACGGAACATACCACCCGTGCGTCGGGAAGAGTCACCGCGCGCGACAAGCCCAGAGCCTTTAAACTCCAAGGGGGCTCGTTGCGGGGATGCGGCGAGAAGCCGGAAATCCCGGTGTAAGGTTTAGAGACCAGCGGAAGTAGAGCCTCACGAAGGACTCGGATCGGGCGATGAGCGACCGAGCTCACCGTCGGAAACGAAGGACGATGTAGAGTCCCCCGTAATAAAATTGTCAGCGCCCGAACTCAGGAATAGAATTGAACATTTTTACTGTGATACGGGTTCCGCCTTCAATTTTATTAAAATTGGCGCGCTTCGAGGGGACATAAGTTATGACCCCGTGAAGTTGCGTGAATTTACGGGCCCTTCGAATAAGAAGTCGTGCTCCTTGGGCACCGTTAAACTAATAATTAACGGTGTAAGCCACACTTTCCACGTGGTTTCGGAGTTCGCGAGGGAAAGCAATGGCCTACTCGGTAAGCCCTGTTTCCCTCGCGAAAAAGCAGAACTATCCTTTCACCACAACGCACTCGTATTGGCAAGTGATCCTATCCGACCGCGTCACTTCGTAACTTCCGACACTGACCACCCACGGTCAAATAATAACTCTCCCGCAAGGAAAATACTAACCATTCGGGCACGAACGCGTAGACTACTGGCTATCCCTGTAACCGACCCCAGGGTAAAGGAACGATACCTGCCACGGATTGTGACAGAGGACGGCCTTTTCATCGGGGATGCGTTCGTCCGTCAAAAGAACGACGTATGTCACGTCCTCGCGATAAAAACCTTACATCACGACATAGACATTGAAGTACCTCCCCAAGAGATACTCCCGTTCGAATTCTGCGACGTAGGCTGCAGTGATAATGCCGCAACGGATGACACCGCCGATCCACCGCACGATCGCGTTGCAGCAGTGATGACGGCACTGCGATTGGACGGGTTGAACGAACTCGAGCGTCAACACATTCTGAGTATTGTTGAAGAAAACCCTACTCAATTTAAACTTCCCGGAGATGGCCTTGGGTGTACAAGCCTGGTCGCCCATCGGATCCCAACTGTGGACGACCGACCCATCAACACTCGGCAGTATCGATTTCCCAATATACACCGTGAAGAAATCGATACACAGATCCAGAAAAAGCTCGATAATGGAATCATCACCCCTTCGCAGTCCCCTCACAACTCTCCGGTATGGATCGTACCGAAGAAACCCGATTCACAAGGTCGGCCGCGGATGCGAATGGCGATAGATTTCAGGAAGCTTAACGAGAAAACAATTTCTGAGGCCTACCCACTGCCAAATATACTGGATATATTGGATCAGCTGGGCGAAGCAAGATATTTCTCGACATTCGATCTGGCGACCGGCTTTCAAGAGATTCCCATGGACACTCGGGATAGCGAAAAGACTGCGTTCTCTACGCTTAACGGGCACTATGAATACGTTCGAATGCCTGAAGGATTAAAGAACGCCCCCGCCACGTTCCAGCGATTAATGGATAGTGTACTCCGAGGCCTGCAAAGTGCCGAATTATTCGTGTACCTTGACAACATCGTAGTATTCGCCCGATCGCTGGAAGAACACGGGTAGGAGGTCCGTCGCCTCATGAATCGTCTGCGGGAAGCAAACCTGGTACTCGAGCCGAAGTGTGAGTTCCTCAAATGGGAGGAATGCTATCTCGGCCACATTATTGGGCGAGATGGGCTAAGACCTGACCCGTGGAAACTTGAGGCTGTAAAACGTTTCCCGAGTCCGAGAACGGCCAAAAATGTTCGACAATTCCTTGGACTCGCCGGGTATAACCGAAGATTCATTGCGAATTTCTCGGGCCGTGCGAATCCTCTTTCTGACCTGCTCAAAAAGGGGTAGGCCTTCGCCTGGAAAGGAACAGCGCCGCAGTTTCCGCGACTTACGAAAGGCTCTGTGTACGGAACCTGTCCAGCAATACCCCGATTTTAACCGTCCGTTCACGCTCACCTCGGATGCCTCCGATTATGCAATCGGAGCCGTCCTGGGCCAGGAGCGAGATCGGCTTGATCTACCAATCGCCTATTTTTCTCGCATCTTCTCGCCCGCCGAGGTGAATTATGGGATGACCGAGAAGGAATGCTTGGCGGTGTTTAAGACTTTAGAGCACTTCCAGCCATACCTCTATGGCCGGAAGTTCAAACTTGTCTCGGATCATGAGCCCCTTAAATGGATCGGCACAATGAACGATCCTGGTAAGAGGTTAGTCCGATGGAGACCGAGCCTTAAAAACTACGACGACGAGTTTGTTTATAAACCGGGCCGATTAAATTCGAACGCCGACGCACTCTCCCGGAATCCGATAAATCCGCTGTCCTCGGAGTCAAACGACTCCGAGTGGACGGAGGATGCGGCTGTCGTGCTTCCCATCCAAAAGAGGAGACCCATGGCACGCTCCGATTCCCAGAACCCGACGCTGCCGTCGAAGGACGCGACGTCACCCTCGACGCAGTGGAACCGAAGGATGCTTCCTCCTCTGGATGTGAGTGCCGTTGCGACCCGTACGCGGCGTCGAACCGCCCCAGCGACCTCGTCGCGGCCGGCCCCGAAGTATTCGGAGACATCTGCGGCGAGCTTGGCGGAGGAGAGGCGGCCGATACAACGACTGCACCGGAGTATGTTACCCGCGCCGCGCCTCCCTCCCAAACGACCTCTAAAACGACCGTCGGCACCACCCGTCCGGCCAATGAAGGATCCACCAGTGCAAACCACGAGTGACCCCTCCCGGTCGTACGAGTACGCGGTTGCTGCCAGTCCTCCTCCCAGCGATACGGAAGACAGCACACGTATAGAGGAAATGGTCTCGGATAAAGACATCACCGTCCTTGACCCTCTACAATACTCGATTTCGAAATTTGACGAGTCGCTACAGCTACAACTCTAGAATAGATTCCACAACACCGATGACCTCCCTCCAGGCAAGGAAAAAATATTGCTCCCGGGCCATTTCTCGGAGGGAGAGGAAATAGACGAGGAGGTTCAAGGCGTCTTGAACGAGTTGGACCCCTTTGACGAGGACGGTACGGATGCGGAGCTCAGTCGTCGCATATCACGGCTATCTAAAAGATTTCAGCCAGCGAGTGACGAGGAGCTCCTGGAAAGGACTAGTCAGCTCGCTCCTTATGCGCTGAAGCGAGCCGAGGGGGACAGTGAAGCGGACGACGAGAGCGAAGCTATGGAACTCCCTATAGCAGCGTCTACAGTTTTGCACGACTCTGCTAGAGACAAAGCCACGGCCCATGCAGGCCCGCCCCTCTCCTCTCCACAGGCAGCGTCGGCACTGCTCAATCGGCTAGTCTCCGAGCGACACAGAGCGATGCCTCCGCCGGAGAGTTCCTTAACCCGACGCACGCTCCCATCTCGCGTGCGGTGGAGAGTACGAGCGGTACGGGTGAGCCGGTCGAGCTCCCGCTGCCCTTCCTTCCTCATCACACACCGACGGTCTCTGCATCGTCTGCTGGGGCCACGAGGCTGTTCCCCGTGCGAAAGGGAGGAAGTGAGGTTTTCCCGAAACCCCAGCGGCCGTCATTGCCAACGACATCGCTGCGCTTCAGTCTGTTGGACCCCTCGACGCACCCTGCGAAAAGAGAGATCGCAACCGAAGGAACAAATAACGGATTATCCAGAAAAATCGAGCGGCCGACGTCCCAGATTGTGGGTGATCGTGACTGCCTTACGGGCAGGCGCGATAACTATGTCCACTTCGCCTCCGCCGACGGCGAGCTGGTAACCCCGATTGGAAAATGATTATCCGATCTGGGTATCCTGGATCCGTTGTCCTTGAGGACGAAGAATCTGGGACTAGGACAGGTGGCCGTCACCGGATACGGCCGACATAAAGTGTATACGGTAATCGTGAAGCTCCGTTACTATGATCCTACCGATCCGTCCAAAGTTAAAATGGGTCTGAAAAATTTGCGACGAGTGATCCAGCTGGCGCCGGTTCCGCCATTCCGAATTTCGCGGCATGGCGATTTCACCGACGATCTGCCTCGAGACACATTTTTGCCAGCGCTCCATTCCGTGTTCTCGGATATGAGAATGAGCATAGCCATATGCTACGGAAAAATAAAGGTGCCGTCGCCCGAAGTCACAGGGAGGGCATCATTACGGAGTCTCACTCGAGTACTGCCTCGAGTGTACGAGGCACTCGAGTACTGCCTCGAGAGTACGAAGTACTGCCTCGCGGAGCCAATACCTGATCTAAAGGCTGCAACCATCGCGGAGGCGATTGTTCGCCGCCTTTATAACCAATTCGGTGCTCCACGAGCAATTTTAACTGATCGAGGCACTTCATTCACGAGCAACTTGCTTCACGAAGTCTCAAAGATTTATAAGGTGAATCATTTGACAACTTCGGGGTATCGCCCTCAGACAAACGGCTCGTTAGAACGAAATCACATCGTGCTAGCGGAGTACATCAAGCACTACGTTGACAAATACGATGATTGGGACCGGTTACTGCCGTTTGCCGAATTTTCCTACAACACGAGCGTGCATGAAGCAACAAACTTCATGCCGCATGAAATCGTGGTTGGGGAACCCGCGCGTCAGCCGAGCCAATTCCCGACCGACGACAGGCTCCCCACCTTAAACTCCTTCGTCGCCGAGCCCGTTAAGCGCCAATCAGAGATTCGCGAGATCGCCGGGACAACCTGAACCGCTCGAAGGAACGGTCAAAGGCCTACTACGACAGAGGATGCCGTCCTTTCAAGGGCAAGGTAGGGGATCAGGTTTACGTCCTGAAGGAGCCGCGTGAAGGAAAATTCGACAGCCAATACCACGGTCCCTATACTATACAGTCGATCACGGATGGGAGTAATGTCATTTTGGAGACTGAAAGTGGGGAGAAATTCCGCAAACATGTCGATAAGGTTAAGCTAGCGCACGCGTAGGAACATTCAGTTAGAATAAGCCGCTGGAACGTCTGTTACGTCTAGATTCGGAAACTCTACTCCGTCCTTCTACTTCTGAGTTGCGCCCACTTCGAGTCCGCAATAGAAGAAGCTCATCAAGTCACCTTTATCACCGACAGCCCGGGCCTGTACTTCCAGAAGGCAGCACCGGTACAACTACAACAGGCGCATGACAATCTTTGTCGAAGTTGCCAAGTTTGCCGAGTCCTTCCCAAACGATGAGGAACAGCTCGGCCAGATAGAGGGAGTGCCGTAGACACAACACTGTCCTTGCCTGTTACCATCTGCTACGGAAGGACTATCTCCTCACTCGCTTCACTCACGCGAGGCATCTTGTGGGTGAGCTATGGGGACTAACCGATTGATCGGATGTACGATTGCCCCCTTCCCCCACCACGATAAAGACGCGATCCGCTTAATTCGGATTCGTCGGGAGTGTGAGTAAGTTGCTTTTCGGGACGCTCAACGAGGACGATGCCCATTACATCACGGGGCAGATCGACAGGCTCAGAGTCGGATCACGCAGTTCGGATTCCACGATCAGTCGGATTCCACGATCAGAGTCGGATCACGCAGTTGGTGGGACATCAAATGCACATCGTATCAACCCACCTCCAAACCCTGCAGCGAGAACACGCCGAGGAGACCCGCCGTGTCAACGACGCATATGGACTCGTGCCACGGGTGCATCAGGAATTGCAGGCCTTGACCAACCAGTCTGCTCTAGGCCAGTACAATCTGACTCTTACCAACTACGCTAATCGAGTGGAAGCAAAACTGGAACGGTACATCGCCGCGTGTTCCCGGTACGTTCGGACCATTTCCGCGGCTGGCGGAAGGTCGACTCGACCCCGTCGGCGGTGACGAAGGACCAGCCAATTGCCGTGGCCAAGGAGGTGCTACTCAACGCCGGACGGGTGGAGTTCCCCCTCCCCCTGGACCACTTGCGCCCGGAAAATTTCGCGGCCCTAGTCCAAACGGACCTACTGTCCTACCGGGATAAGGTGTTGATTGTAGCGCACATCCCGCTACTTGACCGGACTACGTACGACCTCTACCGGATGCATCCCTGACCGGTGCCGGAGGCGTTCAACAATGGGACGGGGTCTGCCCATGTCCTCCCTGTGGCTCACTATATCGCCATCGCCAGTGACCACCGTTCTTACTTCCTCGCCGACCAGGAGTATCACTCAGGATGTAGGAAGAATGGACGCCGCCTAATCTGTTCCGGCGTGACGCTGATACAAATAGCTCTCTCATCCAAGGTCTGCGAAGTGCAATTGTTGATGAAACCCACGGCTGCGGCGTTCCAACATTGCGACGTACGGGTGCATCCGGGTCATTCATATGTTGACAAGAATTAAAAGAAATATACATTCTTTTCTTGAAATTATTGCTATCTTGTGCAGGACGTTACAGTATATATGTATAACTTCAAAATATTTAATATATCAATTTATATGTGAACGATTTTTTTTTCTTTTCCACATTATTAATCTCGACGTTTGTAACATTTCATTTATTTTGCCTAAGGCAACATTTTGTTTGTTCCCGCTGGACAATCCGCGCGACAAAGGTCTCTACAAATAGAAAGTTATGTTTTAAAATTCCGGCCTTTTCGGCCGACCTCCCCTCTCATTCTTACACACAGTTTACATGTAATTACAATCGCGAATTGCCGTTTTCGGGCACGCTAAACCCGATGATCAATTCACGTTATATTTTATAAGGAATCGACGTTTTCCGGCACGCTGACCACGCGGTATTTCACGTTATATTCCGACGACAGGTAGTCAACGGGATGTCTCTTCCGTCATCCCTTCTCCCGACTCCACTTCACATGCAAATTTTCTCTCGCTATCTGGCTCGCGCCTGCGATCATGCCCCCGGCTGATGGGCGATCGATTTCACATATTTTAGGGTACTTACAGTCTTTATTCGCACTTTCTCTTTGGGATGCTCGTTTGTTCGCGCGCTCGTCCCGACGTCGTTCAGCGTCGGGGCGCGTTTAAGATGGCGGACTCGACGTGGTCTCGACGGGTGGAGTGTCAAAGATGGCGGACCCCGCGTGGACTCGATGTGGACTCGATTTCTCGTCGCTAATGCCCGTCTTTAGACTCTCCGCGGGAAAAGTCCGCCCGTCTTTGACGCTGAGGCGATTCCTGAGGGAGAAGACTGCGGGAGAAACCTTCTCTGCGTGGCGCGGACGATAGCCGGATATTTCGGGATGATGGTAGCCCGCCTTGGCACGAGGCACTTCTTACCCGCTAGACGTACGTCCGTTATGGCGGTTTAATTGAGAGAGCACGTTCATGTGCGGCCAAGTCGAAATGAAGACTTCGAGGGAAAAAGCAATCTGCGCTCGACAAAGGCCTCGCGCGTGCCGTCAGGTGACGTCATGCGCGAGGCTTTTGTTGAAATTTGAATATGTTATAAAGCACCGAAAAGTAAGTGATACCTATTTTTTTTATAGGCGGAAAAGCGGTTTTAGGGAGTAAAACGAACCCTCGAAAATAGGGGTGTTTTTCGTTTCCGTCGATAACGTTATCGTTCTCATCTCCAATGTATAGTGCACAAAAAAATAAACATTGTTGCAATTTGAATTTTTTAATAGCTCGTACCGTTAAAACGTTATCGACGAAAAACGAAAAACATCTCCATTTTTGAGGGTGCGTTTCAGCCCTTAAAACCGTTTTAACGCCGATAAAAAAATACGTATCGCTTACTTTTCGGTGCTTCATAACATATCCAAATTTCAACAAAATCGAAGGGTGACCTGAGGGATGTTCCTTGCAAGTAAATTAAAGCTATACGTACCGAAAGGAGGTGTTGTGAAAAACATTTAAGTGGAACGAACGGAATAAAAAATACGTCGCACAGAGTTTTTGATGATTTCATGATTCAGCTCCCAATCATGGTGGAGCACGCTTATTATATATTGTCAAGAAAAGTGGTAAAAAAAAAGTTCCTCGAAGAATGGAGGTCTTTAAAAAGTCTTTAGAAAGGTAGGCCAAACTCCTTGATTTTGTTTTATTAGCCTATATTTGAAAATAATTGGTTATTTCAATTTCTGTGAGAAATTTGTTCTTATTATCGCAGATTACCAAACGGTGAAAGGTTACTTGGCGATACTGTTCAACCTGGGACCGTATACAAGGGAAGAAAAATGTTATCACGATTAACAAGACGATTCACACCATCTAGTAAGTGGACAATAATCGTCGGAAATTCAGGATCTATTGTGCTCGGAATTTCACGTAAAGAAGAGAGAGAAACAAGAGAAAAGAAAAGGTATGGCCAGGTCGCGTATCAGCTATTCTACATGCAAAGAATGTGAAATACGCGATATGTATGCAAAAGGAAAAAATAATGTAAGAATTGTTATGATCTTTTTTAAAAAAGGCAATGAGTAATGAGAATTTGATTAAATGGTTCTGGGTTACTGAAAACTAAGCGGTATTACGTACGTGAAAAAATATTAATGTTTGTTCCAACCATTATTCTGTAAAAATGGAATGTACGCGGCATATAAAAAATACGTATGTACTTGACAGACAATTGACAGTGAATAATTTGAAAGAGGTTCATGTATGAAATATCGTCATTTGTTTGCACTCATGCAATGGAAAATTTGCATAAATTTGCATACATTTTTATAAAATAGTTTGCCGAATCATCCCGGGCAGAAACAACGTTTGGTCAATAAAAGCGTATATAAGCTATCATCTACACATACCGATCTGGAAACCCAGAAAAGGTGTAATTGTATATAAATAGGACGATATATATATATATATCATTTCGAATTGCATACACCGGTGAACACATGACGAACGCGTTAGAAATTTACGACATATTTCGATTCAGTTACCCTTGATGCAAAAATGGCAAGTGAGTCAAGCGTGCGGGATATTAAAAAATGTATGTATTATTTGTAACATACGCGAGCATGTGTTATTACAATTCGAACGTTCGCGGCTAAAAAACATACATCAACAAACTCTGAGATGCGGATTGTGACATCTCGCGGCGCTGATACCGACATACTTCATCCGCTTCTTTGTTAACCACCACCTTATTGATACTGTGCGAGATATAACTTACGCATTGGCAAGCTCAGTTCTTTGTTACAATTGATAGCGAGTGTATCTATGTATACCGACGCGACCGTTTAAACAACGAATACGAAAAGAAATGAATTCGAAATTTTGTGTTGTAGAGTTTGCCACAACTCGGGAGAAGAACGTCATCCCGGTTTGTGACATACGATTATTTAATACAAAAAGTGGGAATTACGACATCCTGTGTCATGGTGGAAAATTAAACACGTGGCTGAAAAATTTCGGAAAACAAAAAGAAACCCTTCGCGTACGCCGCGAAAAAAACGGTCTCGCTCAGTATGAACTCATAAGAGCAATGAAAGCCACCGGTAACTTCAACAATTGTTCCGAATGTGTCGTTACATCCTAACCTCTATCATACTTAACTAATATATCGCGTATGTATATAATGAAAACAGTGCATGAATAGGTTCAGCGGGACATATATTTGTAACGTACAAATTGTACTGAACATATTTCTTTTTGGAATTTTAGAAACGGAAGAAGAGGCGAAGGCCTCTCTCGCAGCGTCTCCAAGGGTCGTGACCAGCAAAAGGGAGAGACGACAGAAATTGCCATTTACGCCTTTGACGATTCCCACACCGAGTAAGAAGAATGGATGATGCTAATGTGACAACACCAAAAAGTGCAGTGCCGACAAAAAAGGTGAAGATAAATATAAAACAACTACCTGTATCATAAATACTTGACACTACGTTGACGTAATGTACAATTTTTTTTCTTAATGCAGTTGGACGTGCGTGTTCGGTAGGTATTTTCAAAGGAGGATGCTGCAACGGCGAAACGTATAGGTGAAGACGCGTTCGCACACATGATACCTCTCGATACGGTAAGTTAAAAATGTATTGGACGCATATAGCGAAGCGCATCGCTTGTAATCTTTTTCGTATAGAATAATGTGGATACGAAATTTGAACTGTTACAGACGAGTACAATCCAGCGAGAATCGGTACAGGAAGGCAAAGAGAATTGCACTATTGAGATAAATGCACCGAGCAACAATAAGAGGGAAGAAGAACATTCGAAGAAGGAAATCGAAAACTACGCGATTCGAATGAAATTAAAATCCGCGCTTCGAAGTTAATTTTTTTTAAATTCATTTATTTCCATCATATAGCGTTATCGCTTTTTACATGTCCATCCTTGATTCTAATACTTACCTCTATTATCTTTCTTGTAATCTCGCATATATTACATTGCCATATATCCCGTTCCATTATCTTCCGTCCTCTTTCAGCTACCTTTTCCTTCTCGCTTAGTATTCTTTTTCCATCTCCCTTTTAAGCACTCTGAAAGCCTTCGTCTTTACCCATTCTTTTTTTATTTGACCCCTTGTCTCCCTACATGTCAACATATGCTCCATGCTTTCCTCCTCCTCGCCACAGATTCCGCACTCTCTTCTCCTAAATCCCTTATTTCCTATTTTTCCCAGATTTCCGCATCTAATCCAGGCCCGCTCTTCCTTCAGGTCCCCCCTTACGTCTTTCTCTTCCCAATATTTTTCTACTCCAATTTCCGCTTTCAAGTATTTATATATTTCGCAAAAACTCGACTTATCGATTTTTGTCCAATCCTTTTGTATATCCTGGTCTCTTTTTTTCGATTGTTTCCTCCATTACCTTTTTTATATTCCTTATTTGTTCTCCGCTCCTTATCAGTCCCAGGATCCTGCCTTGACCTACTTCACTCATAGCCACTTTAAAATCTTTGCCCCATCTTGACGGGTTGCCGTTTATGATATTTCTTATTTCTTTCTTTAGACATATTTTGGGCCAACGGCCTTCCTCCATCTCCGCTATCTTGAGTATATAATTCCCCGCTCTCCTTCACCCCTCCATCTCTATATTTCTTACGCCGGCCTCCATTTTTCACGCTTCGAAGTTAATAAAATTTGATGATAACATTCTTCAGCATCAATAATGGAGACACAATTTTTTTTCAAATGTTTTCTCTATATACTTATCGAGTAATTAGAGTTCTTATTGCACGAAATGTACATCTTCATATATTACTTCTATGCTTATACACGTGAACTTTCCTATTTAATTACTCGTGAATTATGTGAAAGGAAAATCTGAAAAAAGTCAAGTCGATAATATTGAGGACAATGAAAACAAGAACTTATCCAGCGATACGACAATTTATATTAGTTCAATATGTACTGGACACATTAAAAAAATCTTTCAGCTGTGAAGTTTCTCATGTGTATGAGACTTGAAACGGAAAATAATGTATTTTTTCAATTGCAGACAAGTGGAAGCAAGGAAGAGCTGACGCTGAAGGACATGTCGGGAGTCGAAGCAGCTGAGGAAATGCAAAAAAGCATCGAACGAGTGGGTGTGCGGTTCAAGAAGGCTGGGAGGTTGTCGAAAGAATGCTCGAGCAATTTGGAAATTTCGTCTGAGGTGACCGGTTCAAAATTACAAATTCATAACGGCACACGAAAGTAGAAATAAAGACAATGCCGTTTAAGGGGAGGGTAGGGGTTTAATCGTGAAAATAAGAATTCTGCGATTTTTTTAAATCTATATGGATAGAGTACATTTATTAAAACCTTTTGTACATTGTTAAGTGTCATTTCAAGAACATTCCGTAAAATTTGTACGCGAAAATATCCACAAAAAGCCGGTGACGCGTTTTTCTCGAAACCACTTTTTCAAAGCCCGTGTTCACTGCGATTTGAAAACTACATGACCGATTTATTTTAAACTACTATTTTAAACACTTTCTACGTATAAAATACTGCCCCCCCAACGGTTAGTTTGAGATTCTTTTTTTACATTGGGACATTGTCCAGCGATACGACAATTTTTGTTAGTTTAATATGTACTGGACACATTCAAAGAATGTTTCAGCTGTGAAGTTGCTCATGTGTATGAGACTTGAAACGGAAAATAATGTATTTTTTCAATTGCAGAGAAGTGGAAGCAAGGAAGAGCTGACGCCGAAAGACATGTCGGGAGTCGAAGCAGCTGAGGAAATGCAAAAGAGCATCGAATGAGTCAGCGTACAGTGCAAGTGGGCTTGTCGAAAGAAGGCTCGAGCAGTTTCGAAATTTCGTCTGAGGTAAGCGGTACAAAATTACAAATTCATAACGGCACGCGAAAGTAGAAATAAAGACAATGCCGTTTAAGGGGAGGGTAGGGGTTTAAGCGTGGAAAAAAATAATTTTGCGTTTTTTTTCATCTATATGGATAGAGTAAATTGATTGAAACCTTCCGTACATTGTTCAGTGTCATTTCAAGAACATTCCGTGAAATTTGTACGCGAAAATATCCACAAAAAAGCCGGTGACGCGTTTTTCTCGAAACCACTTTTTCAAAGTCCGTGTCCATTCCGATTTGAAAGCTACATGACCGATTTATTTCAAACTTGGTACACACTTTCTACGTATAAAACACCTCCCCCCAACGGTTAGTTTAAGATTTTTTTACATTGAGGGGGTTTTCCACCCCCAAAATGGCGGAATTTTTCGTGAAGACTAGCACGTTTTTCTTTACATGGCCACCAAAAATTTAGAAATGAAAAAAGAAATGATCAAAGACCGTTTGGGAGAGGTATTTTATATGTAGAAAGTGTGTAGAAAGTTTGAAATAAATCGGTCATGTAGTTTTCAAATGGCCGTGAACGCGGAAGTAGTAGAACTAGGGGAGTTCTGGACAAAGTGGGGGCGAGGGGGGTGCGGGGACGGGGGGGTCCGGGACGGGGGGCAAGGGGAGGGGTTTGATCATGTGGTGGGGGAAGTGTGTGGCGCGGAGTATGCGGTGAAGGGGAGGGGGTGAGGAGCCTATAGCAAGGGGAGGGAGGTGTCTGGCTGTCACGCGAAGGTCTAGGGCCCGTTTGGGGAATTGGGGGAGGGAGATTTGCGGCTCGCGGAGAGAGGTGCGGAGAGTGACGTCACGCGAGGGAAGAGGATGCTCAAAAACACGGGAGTCCACGGAGAGGAGATAACGGTTGTAGGCGCGGGTCAAGGGGGCACCGGCAGCCAGGGGACGTTGTAGATGATGCGACAATTTTCTAGGGGGCGTTATTGATACAGGTGAATCGTTTCTAGACAATGGAGGAAAATTTCTCTCAAACATGTGGATATGCATGTGAAAGCCAGCGTCTATGATACACTCTCGGCAACTTAATGCAATTTTACTGCTAGATGTCAAATGAGACTTTACCGATAAACTTTTTATGCAGCTATAGTAACGGAGGCCCTTATAAAATTACATTGCATTCGGTCTTGTATTCATTCCGAAAGATAACGTCGAGATGTTTGCATGTGCGAGTATGTATGCAGTGGACCCAGCCAAGAACCCGTGGGACTTGACGAAGAATGAGCTCGAACACGTTCCAAAGACCTTGCTCATAAAATATTGGAGTCGACACATTGGTATGCTGTGGGATCGTTTGCCGGAACATCATCGAAACGACAGTGAAATATTATCATATCTTCCATGCATGAAGCATTACAATACACCTGAGATGTTGGATCATATTGATGACCCCCCACCTCCGCAACGGAATTGTGAAACGTGTTGTGAGGGAGACAATACTATTCGTGAGAAAAAATAAACGTTCCTCGAAACATTTGAAGTTGTTTCGTCGATGAAAAATGGATATCTCATTGTCAGCAAAACGGCGGAATTCTTCCCAACCAAGAAGCTGTCTCAAGGTTCCATCGTGTTATCCAATCTCCGACATGAGGGCTGCCCATAGCAAATTAGCAAAGCGTTACGTAGTGGACATCATGGACGAGTTCGCCGTCTTCTTACCAGCACGGCTCATGAAGGCCTTCAGTCACGGTCCAAAGATGTTCGAGAATATATTGGAAATGGCTCGCAATGACGAACTATACATGAACTATTATGGCGGACAATACAGCAGCATCGCGTTCAATAAACAGTGAGCACACCATTCTGCTGGTGGGAAATGATGAGTTCAATGGGATCATCGGTCGCTAATATCGTTGAGTTTTCAACATGCTCACCACAATGTATAAAGGATAGCTTTCATTGAATATAAAAATGTTCCACGTTGCTGTTGGATGTAAGAATAAATACAATCGAAAAAGATATATATCAAAATGTTTTTTTTTTATTTAAAAATGTTTTTTTAAATCCTCCGCTTTCGCAGCGCTTCATATACACTCAGCCAGATTTTCAGCGATTTTACATTCGCATTGGCGCAATTGTATTTCATATTGAAGAAATGATGGGGACATTCAAAGTCGGAGATGTTTGACAATTTCTGCAGCAAAGGGACAGTCCAGGGTCTTCAAGTCAATAATTTTGGTTGCAGGATCCGTGAATCTTGAAATCCATGAGCATTTTTCGAATCCCTTCACGTAGATGGTAGGAGCTCCTTGCAAGATGGTTCGAATTATCGTTCTAGCTGCCTCGTATGGTATATCACCGTGATCCCATCGTAATCCATGAAAATTGCGTTCCAACCATTTATTTGTCTTTTTGTATTTGTCTGGTAACGAGTCCCATGCAGATGGTGCGTTGAAGAAAAACGTCAGCGGTTCAGCCTTCTTGTCGTGGAGTCTGACGATGGAAATCTCCTTCAAGACAAAATCGTTGATGGGTCTCTTGAACCCCTGCACATCGACGACGAGCTCCATATTGACTGAAGAGTCCGCAGACAGTTGACAAGATTTATACCAATTTTTTAACCGCACCACTAATCGGATTGTATTCGACAATACGATCATGGAGGATTAAACAGAATGCAGCAGTTTTCGGCGGAATATTCGTTTTCAATTCAAATTCGAGACGCACATCCACGGGGCCGGTCTTAAGAGAATCATTTTGCTTTGAGCAGTCAATGATGGCGAGGGGGGCTTTTTCTAAGAATTCCGTCTTATTTAGCCATGGTTCAGCTTCTTTGTTGTGATAGGTGAATTGAAAGTTTGTATACATCTCGTAGAGTAAAGCATACTGATTTTGATTGATATTTAGGTTTAGATTTCCATATAGATAGCATTGAGAGTTTAGGTATAGCTTGACATCGCTGATGTTGCAATGATCAAAGTGGCTCGCATTCCTCTCTTTCATATTTTTTCGCCCCGTCTGCAGCGCGAGAATGACATATCGTGGTTTCTCCAACCGATTGGAAGTCTTGACAGACCACACATGCTCAGAGGTGACGGGGAGTAGTGGATATTCATACAATTCCCACGTTCGAAAACTCATGGAAATTGGCGCATCTTTGGCGAGAAATTTCAATAGCTGAATTTTTCGTTGATCTGAGACTGTTACATACGGTACAAGCCATTCGATTTTATGCAATATGAGTTTGTAGTCTTCGGGAGCTGTTTGCATGATGGCATTATCATCAGTCTTCGATCTCGTAAGAATTAGCTCATGCTTGGCATTTACCACAATTTTCCGATAATCTTCGGCAAATCCAAGCAGCATGCTCAGTGGTATACACACATCAAAATTTCCCGATACATCAACAATCTGCTTCGTCTCTTCAACATCGAGCCATCCCGTGTTCTCGAGCATAGAGCTCTTAGCTGGACTAAGAGACGAATATCCTTTAATTACACTCGTAATACCGACATTCTTATTACGATCGATTTCTATGGCATTCAACTCATATCGCACTTCTTCAAACAAATGGCAGATCGCATTGTTGACGAGACTTGTGGCAGAGGTTGGCATCCCATCACGCTTAGATAATTTTCCACAGATGTGCAAGGAACTTGTGCTTGGCAGGATGGATAGATCTTGATTTTGAATGGCAATACGTATTTCATCGCTGTTATTAAAGGTCGAAGATGCATATGGTTGATGAGAGTGAATTTCACAATGTATTATGGATTCGTCGAAGACTACGGGCTCTTGAATGTTTACGATTTCTTCTTCCATTGCACGCAGCAGATGCACAAAGCATAAAATAGATAATGTTTTACACGCTGTCCCCACGCACTTTCAGACCCAAATTCTTCAAGAGTAGCACGTTTTGAGGTGTGAGAACTTTGGGTGCAGGCCGACGACTGATTGTTTTTACCCATGGTTGTATAGTGTTATTAGTGACTCTATTAAAGAGTATACCCATTATGATTTTATATGCAGCCGTATTGTGATTACTTCACCGCGGAAATTCACCAAGTCACCGTCCTGATCCACTATTCGAAGTTGTATTGTGTCTATCGTTCGGCTTGTGATTGGTAGATAAATAACATGTGATGAAACCTCAATGATTTTATGTCCTGGAGGGACCGATGGGAAAAATTCATGAATAGTGTGCACTTTTTGTCCGTTAATATAGGCACCAGCGGTTATATTGCACTCAACCCGTAGGGCGTTCACTTTGAGAATGGCTACTGGAAGATCAGATTCGTGTATTTTATTCGCTTCCAATTTACGTGCTGTGAAGCCCAGTAGATGTCCGATCGAATCTTCAGGCTCAAAATTTACACGATGATCACAGTCGATTTCACTGCGCAAAGTATTATTATTAGGTTTGATGTTGATTTTGATGTTTTTTCGTGACAGCTCGGCTTGCGCAAATGCATCAATATCCTCTATTTCATAGCTACCCGTAGGTATTGTTAACACCTCATCTCCCACGTAAAGTTTGTTGTGGTTAATGCCTATATTGGGAATAGAGTTGAATGTTAGTAGTTCCACGCGACCGAGAGTATAATTTTTGTTTGGCGAGAGTTCTATAGGGGGAAAGTATTGCGCCTCGAGTATGGATGACGATCCAGATATGGTCAATGTTAAACTATCTTCCATGACGCTGGTACTTTGACAACTAAACTCTCAGCCTTATACTCCACGTATATATAACATGTATTTGTCTTTGTATCGTAATTGTTGACAAAGAAACTTGAGACATAGATGTCCGCATTCAATCGTATCATATTCTTGATATCTCTTATAATTATAGTTCACGCTACCTACACCAAAATATCTCATGAGTTCAGATGGTGGTGGAAGATCGCCGAAACTATCAAAGTACATGACTTTCCATCCAGTCTTTTTGTAGGCAACCCAGTGTATGCCAGGGCCAACATTTTCATCCAAGTTCACAATCGCTGATTCATATTTGAGTGGCCCGCTCATTGGTAATGTATCCCGCATGTACACGCCACGGAAATGTGGAACCTTCACGACTCTTGCATATTTGAGTAAGTCGATGTCGGTCAACGGTCGGTGTGGTAGCGTTACTTTACGTTTTTTGGCTTGATATGAAGACCCAATCCTTGCTTATACGGTTTCAGATGTAACCCTCTACCTAAAGTAATCGCTTCCATTGTTCGATTATGTCGTTTACTTTCATTCAATTCACGTTTAGCCGCTTGAGCAGCATTTACAGCCAGCCGCACCACCCGACAAAGCCCCAGCAGCGCTGAGACCCGCAAATATAGGTATCAGAAACGGCAATAAACCACCAATTTTATGAGGTATAGGTAGAACCCGCGGTGCGCGCACTTTACCACCTTCAGTCTTTACCGCTACACGAGCACCCTTTAGAGCCGATTTAATAACCGTATGCGGATCATTACTTTGAATCATCGTTTTCTTCGCAGCACGAATAATTTTTTTCAAACAAACGCCGCCCTTACGTGCTCCCTTCATCCCCATGCCAAATTTTCTCTTTGTCTGCATAATATTTGACACACTCCAAGCACTTGCTTTCTCGCCGATGCTAGCGTCTTTAGCGGTAACGCGGTGCCAAGCTTGTTCGGCCAACACTTTATCTGCTGAATGTCTCGCTTCAAGGTTATCTGGATTTTTTGAATATGCAATGTCGTGTTGTTTGCAAGCCGTGTCTAACGGATTAATTCCCTGATCACCACGAGCAAGGCGCTTAGCCAGCTTTGTACCCGGCCCACAATACTGGTACCCAGGCAAATGTAGTTCAACAGGGAGTTTGTTGATTAGTTGGTTGACAAAACCTTTACCGCTCTTGCCATGAACGATCATGACTAAGGACAATACTCGACTGATGGACAATCCCTATAAAATGCCTTTTTATATTTATTTTCCATTAGTCGTGTGTGAGATGGCGTCCAAGAAACAAACTTTCGGAGGCGAGCTTCCCGTAATAAATTTTGATAAATTTGTCGACGATGGAAGAATGAAGAGGCAAAAACGTCATGGAAATATATTGCCGGATAGCATACGCGCCGTTTTTTGTGGTCCATCGAATTGTGGGAAAACGAATGCACTGCTCACTCTCATAATACACCCAAATGGTTTGAGATTTGAGAATATTTATCTGTATTCCAAGTCTCTCAAACAGCCAAAATATAAGTTGCTCGAACGATTACTCGAACCTGTGAGTGGCGTTGAGTATTATCCATTCAATGAGCATGAACAAGTTATAGCACCAAGTGACGCACAACCCAACTCTATATTCATTTTTGATGATATAGCGTGTGAAAAACAGGATAATGTGAGAGCCTTCTTTTCCATGGGAAGACATGAGATTGTTGACAGTTTCTATCTTGGTCAGACATACACTCGTATCCCCAAACATCTCGTGAGAGATAATGCGAATTTTGTGGTGCTTTTCAAGCAGGATGATACGAATCTCAAGCACGTGTACAATGATCATGTTAATACGGATATGTCCTATACATGCTTTAAAAACATGCGCATGAAATGTTGGAATTCCGACAAGTATGCATTCATCACAATCGATAAGGATACCAATATTAACGAGGGTCGATATAGGCAAGGTTTTGATTATTTCCTGACGCTTGATAAATGACCCGTCCTTGATTGCGAAAAGGCAGTATCATGTACACACCGATAGCGACAACATGAAGAGCGAACAGCTGTTGAGGGAAAAAGATGTATTGCGTGAAATCTCCAAGGCGAGCGATGCAATCAGACAAAAGCATCGAATACTCAAGATCGGAAGAGACATCGATGAGCAGAGAATGCAAAAGGTCTTTAAACCTATAGTGAGACCATTGGAACAATTAGTGTCAAACAAAAACAACGAGGTGGTAAAGATGGAAGTTAAAGATGAAAAAGTAATGGATAATGATGTGGAATATTTGATGAATGGTGTCGAGCCCCAATTCAAGAATGAAACACAAGATTCTTTCAAGAGTGAAACACAAGACTCTTTTAAGCTGGTATATGACGATGATGATGACTCACCAACCCAAAATGTTGATGATTTAATCAGTGAATATCTTCTGTTATTACGTACAAATAGAAAGACAAGCTTAGATGTCTCATATGGTGTACGGAACCTCGCGAACAACAAATTAATGATTGGTGATTCTCCTATATTCTTCGATTCTCAAAATATTCGTGTGCGCGATTCAACCTATCCGAAAACTGTTGGATTAGCAGAGCTATTGTTTCAAAAAGTTCCCAACGTCGAAGCTCTGACACCGGATGACTTGAAAAACTATGAAAAAATCATTATCTCCACAAATGCTCACAAAAAATATTACAAGCCTGGTGAGGCTATACGACATAGTGTTGGTCACAAATTCGATACTTATATCGCAAATATAGTTGATCATCACAAGCACATGGGAAAGGGTATGCCAAAGTATAAGGTGGCGAGAAAAAATACCCAATTGGATTACATTTATTGGGATAGTCCCAATGAGCTAGTGGATCGTCTTCGCTTACTTCTAGCATCTCAGGCAGCTGGAAATTCGTCACATTCAAATGAAATTGTATCGATTGTTGAGGAATTGCGTGAAGCCAAAATTATTTATTAACCCAACATTTGAAATTTCACGCATTATCAACATGAGTGTCGATGTGTTCGGACGCCAACTGAAAAAGAATATCGTCCTCAATAAGCAAGGTCCTCCAGGCAGACCGGGGATTGGGTTTAGAACTACCGCAGATGGTCATTATGACTTGGGGCAAAAACGATTGTGTAATATCGCCAATCCGGAAGAACAAGACGATGCTATCAATCTAAGTGCTTTACATAAAAGATCTCGAACAATCATTAAGAACATACGTAAAGAAATAAATGAGAGTAACCTGTTGTTGGTCAATGGATTAGAAGCTACGATGAGAGATATTGCGAGGACGCTCGATGCAGATCTCAAAACTCTACAAGACTTGGTGATTCGCAATTCACACATCATTGCTGAACTGGATGCACGACTAAAAAGACTGGAAAATGAATGAGAAAAAGAACGCTCTCGTGCGGGAGCTGCACAAACCTGCTCGCCGAAACTATCCGCGTCGGCATGTGGACATCCGTGGTTTGGATGAGACCTGGCAAGCTGATCTCGTCGATATGTCGTCGTACGCATATCATAACTCCAAACATAAATTTCTCCTAACCGTCATCGATACTTTCTCAAAATTCGCCTGGGCCGTACCGATGCGGAGTAAGAATGGTAAAGATGCAGCAACCGCACTGAAGTCGATACTCGTAAAGGGACGCATACCGCAGAAATTACACGTGGATCAAGGAAAAGAGTTTTATAATCGTGACTTTAAAACCCTAATGAAAAAGTACAATATCCACATGTATTCAACATATAGCAATTTAAAAGCTTCCATTTGCGAGCGTTTTAATCGTACATTGAAAAATAAGATGTGGGTACAATTTAGTATTCGTGGTAATTATATGTGGATCGATATAGTTGATAAATTAGTAGCCGAGTATAATGATTCCGTGCACCGCACGATTAAGATGAAACCGAGAAATGTCAACGCTGAAAATGAGAAACAGCTACTACAACATATTTATCATAAGACTCCATTGAAAAAGTCATCGACATCAAAATTCAAAATTGGCGATAAAGTAAGAATCAGTAAATTCAAGAGTGTTTTCAAAAAGGGTTACACACCGAACTGGACAACGGAAATATTTACCATATATAGAGTGAAAAACACGAAACCTGTAACATTTCATCTCAAGGACTATGACGATGAACCCATTGCAGGTGGTTTCTACGATCAGGAGCTACTGAAAGTTCAACATCCTGATATTTATCTCATTGAAAAAGTATTGAAGAAGCGTGGTAATCGAATGTTTGTAAAATGGTTGGGCTTCGATAGTACCCACAGTAGTTGGATAAGCAAATCTGATTTGTAGCAAACAATAAAGAATGTTTTATATTTGATGATTCCTCTCTCTCTACTCATTTCAGATGATGAGGCCTTTGTCTTCCAAAGGGTTGACCATTCTCTTCAGCGTAGCATGTCTTTTCCCACTCAGCAAGCTTTCTCCTGCTGGCTCTTTCAAACATGTCTTTCTCATAAACGTGTGTCGGGAAGGTGTAGGGAAAAATGTGACATAGCAAACTATAATGGTGTTTTTCTTTATTTCTTTAGTTGAAAAATTGATAAACCAATTCATTATTTACAACACAATTATTTATAGAGTCGATTATTCATAAAACATTACAAAATACATGCTACGACTGTATCCTAAAATGCCCCCACGGTAACGTTTTCGTGGTTCCGGGTATGATATACCGTTTGTCATCGTGCGGGCTTAGAGCAATTTTTGTCTCGTTCATGGTGTACACTTCATGTAACTTCGATCTAATGCACGATTGTTGGCGAGCCATTTCGATCTGTTCGTTTAAGCATTTCGTGTAATCCTCGAACGAGATCGTTCTTGCAACGATGTTACTCTTAACACCTTTTACTTTCTTTGTATCGTCTTTGCCCTCGACTCGCACCGCATACATTTTTGCTCTAAGCCCGACGAATTCCGTCATTATCCGACCATTATTTTCGTCTTTCATTAGTCCAGGGACTTTTTTGTTGACAAGCGGTATACCATACCCATTATCCGCGGGATAGTCGCTAGTATCGAAACGATGAATGTTGCGCTTTATATCATCATACACATCCTCACACTCAATGTTGTATATGAGGCTGTCCGTATCGGTGTACAACACCGTACATTTGTCTTTATACAGCGGTACCATATACTCATGATGAAAGTCATATAAACATGTCTCCGATATGTCGAGTATGCACATACCCACATATATCGGCTTATTGAATTTCACCTCCAGTTTGCGTAATTCGACAGCAATAAGGTTTTCTGAAAAAACGCTCCGGCTATGAAAATTTGGCTTTGCAATCATTGCCTCTGCACCGTACCTGCCCTCCTATCGTGTCAAAAGCTTAACATGATTGCGCACATTTTCCATAGTTTTCCCAAACACTGCATTATTCATCAATTTATAAAGATTTTTTTCGAATTCATTCTTTGCTTGGGTTCGAAACTGCGTATTAAGCTCAATATATGATCGTAACCAGGGTGATTGCGAAAATTGAAGTATCCTGTGAATTTTGTTGATTTTGAGACCATGGCGTACACTCTGCTGCAGATTGCCATAATGAATAACATACCGTTCCTTGTTGTGCACGGTTGCAAGCAGTTTTTCGTGTTGCTTACCCGGTGGTTTACCATGTGTTGAACAAAACGGCAAATCCGTGTGGGCATCGTGTAGACATTCCGGGTACTCTAAGTCAACCTCAAGAATGTAGCCTTTGGGTGAATCTGGCAAGATCGATGATAAATCGAATGTTGATAAGTCATCAATCCATTGGAAATCAGCATAGGGCAATGGTTGACACATTGCCCATCCATACAAATTATTTACATCGAAATACATCAAGTATGATGGAGACTTCGATGGATCGTACGATTCCATGTATTTGTTATTGGCACGCGCGTACCTATTTGAGCACTGACTGAGACCACCTCGTATGCCCCGTTCAACAAATAGTACCATGTCAACGTCGGTAAGCAATTCGAAGTTAATTTTTGTTTGCTTCAGCATTGCATCCCAGGTGTATCCGGGGAGAGTGTAGTAATACGCGGGGTCGAGCCTATAACTTTCGATGCAGGTATTACGAAATTTCTCAAAAACGTCGGCCAGTAACAAAACATCGGTCTTCAGGTATAAGTCGCTATATTCACCTAACGTTTGAATAGAAAATCGATCCCATACATCCACAGCATGACCGTATTCGTTCTCACTTACAGTCTCACCGGTCAAATTGCTGTAGAATGCATCTCGTGGTGGTACGTGGCAGTCATCCAATCTATTTACGCTATCAATATATTCATAAGGAAAGACGCCCTTCCGAGTTAATAGCATAAAATTATCTGCCGGTATGTCATGAAATTGTGACCGCAAAATTTTGAGTTTGTCCGTTGTCAAAAATGATGCCAGTTTATCCAAACTTGCATTGAGGAATTTGTATGAATCGATGAAACGTAATTGAATCTGATGTTGTGACTTGTCTGCCGTTTGAACTGTTTTTGTGAAAGAAATGTATTTCTCCTTTGTTATGGGAAGCACATCGGTTTTTCCTTCGAACGCGGTGGCTACCTCCTTGATGATGAAATGTGCGTCATAACCAGACAAATTATGAAAAACTATAGGAATGAAAAATGACTGCTTATAATTTAAATTGCAATTAGAGTGAGCGGGGCCTCTATAACGTCCAGTCAGATGACAATGATCGCGAACACGTATGTCGTCTTCGACAAATGGTTTCTCGCATATATGACACTGCGTGACGCTTCGATATTCTGCCCATTCATTTGGTGTTAGAGGTATCATAGGAACATTATCCGATAAAATATCGTTGATGCGCAGAGCTAAATTTTTAAGGTTCTCAACGAACCATGAAACGCAGTCAGCACTGCGACGTGAGTGGTATCCTGATAATGAATGGTCATACGAACAATGTACGTAGTACGCGATGCTAAACACTTCATGATGTTGGTATATGTTTTTGTCGGCAACCTTTGCCAGAATGCACTCGAGATCGGCGTAAATCACGAATGGAAGTCGCTCTTTTCGTTGAAAGTTTTTAAATGTTAGCCATTTGTCCATTGCATCTGGTAATCGAATGGCGCAATCATTCAATTTTCCACAATCCACCTCGTGTGATCGCAATTTGTCCTCCGTGTAGAAGTAATGCAAACACCTGTAACAAAACGGCGAAACCATTTTTATATTACCAAGTACACAATTACACATAGGTATATTTTCGAGTAGGGTTTTTACTCACCGATCGCAGATGTGTATTTTCCCTTTTTTTCTGTTCAGCTGCAAGCTCACGAGTCGGGATACATTTTTGATCCATACAAAGTGTCCCACGTTGTGGTCCGATGAATCCTCCACGTACAGCAAATTGATGTGTTTATCCAACTTTTGGTCACATACTCGAATCGGAACGATGTTTTTCTTTTCAAATGTATATACATTAATTGAAACTTTATTTTGCGATTCAAATTTCTTTATTTGGTTTAGAGTCATTGGAAAAACAATGCCTTGAAGCTGCAGTACAGTTGAGTAATGAGGATACGAAGATATCATGTTCACATGTGTTTTCGCTGGATGAAGAGCAGCTACCACTGACCACGCAAAACACGCGTTATCCTTCGACTTTATATTTACCACCGCTTTCTTCATGATTATTTCCTGCGACAAAACAGTTTGACATCCGACACGCATTGGATTGTATTTGTTGATATTTAAAGTTAAATTCAGTATCCGCGACAATGTCCATCCGCTATCACGTCTTTGAAAATCTTCGAGGGATGCTAAGGTAGGCTGGGCAACTCGTTGTGTATACCACTCACGTAAATTGGATGTGGTAAAAAGTTCAAAGTTTTTCGTGTTGATACTTTTATTTGCACGTTTGTTACCTGCCTCAAATTCACCATTGAAAACTGTATTCACTTTTACACTGATGTGTTTGTTGATAATGTTTTGCACATGTGAAAGCATTATATCACATGCGTCTTCGAGAAACTGACGAGGTTCAATATGGTCGTTATTGATGACGCAGCCAGTCAGGATACGATTTTCGAACGCTGTATCAATCTCGCGCCAAATCAAACCGCGATCACTGTGTCCCGCGCCCACATGTAAAAATCGTTTGCGTAGAACATTTTTTAAACCTTCTAAACGAGCAATTTGTGCTACCAATGATTGCTGTTTTCCAAGCGATAATCGCGGTCGCTTAATTCGACTTTGCGTTTCCAACGACTCTACACATTGATCACATTGTTGCTCCCACACTATATACTCATCGACCGAATTTATTAGTGCGGCGTGATCGCGCAGATTTTGTTCTAATTGCGTAACGCTCTCAGCCATTTGCACACGCGTTAAACGAAGGCGCCAAGAAATGATGCGAGCAAAGTGACTGCTCGATTAAAAGTGTGCGGCTTTGGGTGCTAGAAGTCCTTTTCATTCGGAAAATTTATTTTCTGTCTTTCTCCTCTATCTTAGAAGTGTGCCACCTCACCATAGTTTTTATATTACAATGTTATAAGACTAGTGGAAGCATGGGAGCACAATGAATTCAATTGGGTGCATGAGCGCGAAGATCTGGGCCCTTTATCCAAAATTTGTGCTGGAATACCTACTTCTAATGCATTCATTTTTCAAACGAGTCTCCTATACGTGGTCATATGTATATCCACATGTCTAAGACAAATTTCTCACCTTTGTCTGGAAAAACGTTTCACCTGTATCAATAAGGCCGCCTTTTCCCACCCAGAGAAATGGCGCATAGTTATACTATGGTAAGGTCAGTCAATAGTTATACTACTCGCGGACTTTAAAAAAGTGGTTTCGAGAAAAACGCGTCACCGGCTTGTTTGTGGATATTTTCGCGTACAAATTTCACGCAATGATCTTGAAATGACACTTAACAATGTACAAAAGGTTTCAATAAATTTACTCTATCCATATAGATGAAAAAAGTCGCAAGATTCTTGTTTCACGCTTAAACCCCTGCCCTCCCCTTAAAATACATTTTTTTCAGACACGTCAAGTGGAAGACGATATAAACGAAAACGAGTCAACGGATACGACAATTTATGAAACGGTTAGTTCGACATATACTGGACACATTAAAAGAATCTTTCAGCTGTGAAGTTGCTCATGTGTATGATACTTGAAACGAAAGATGATATATTTTTTCAATTGCAGACAAGTGGAAGCAAGAAAGAGCTGACGCCGAAGGACATCTCGGGAGTTGGAGCAGCTGCGGAAATGCAGAAGAGCATCGAACGAGTCAGCGTACAGTGCAAGGAGGCTGTAGGCTTGTCGAAAGAAGGCTCGAGCAGTTTCGAAATTTCGTCTGCGGTAAGCGGTACAAAATTACAAATTTATAACGGCACGCGAAAGTAGAAATAAAGACAATACCGATTGCGGGGAGGGTAGGGGTTTAAGCGTGAAAAAAAGAATTTTGCATTTTTTTCATATATATGAATAGAGTAAATTTGTTGAAACCTTTCGTACATTGTTCAGTTTCATTGCAAGAACACTCCACGAAATTTGTACGCGAAAATATCCACGAAAAAGCCGGTGACGCGTTTTTCTCGAAACCACTTTTTCAAAGTCCGTGTTCACTGCGATTTGAAAACTACATAACCGATTTATTTCAAACTTGGTACACACTTTCTACGTATAAAATACCTCCCCCCAACGGTTAGTTTGAGATTTTTTTTACATTGAGGGGGTTTTCCACCCCCAAAATGGCGGAATTTTTCGTGAAAACTAGCACTTTTCTCTTTACATGGCCACCAAAAATTTAGAAATGAAAAAATAAATTATCAAAGACCGTTTGGGGGAGGTATTTTATATGTAGAAAGTGTGTAGCAAGTTTAAAATAAATCGGTCATGTAGTTTTCAAATGGCCGTGAACACGGACTTTGAAAAAGTGTTTTCGAGAAAAACGCGACAGCGGCTGGTTTGTGGATATTTTCGCGTACAAATTTCACGCAATGTTCTTGAAATGACACTGGACAATGTACGAAAGGTTTCAATAAATTTACTCTATCCATATAGATGAAAAAAAAACGCAAAATTCTTTTTTTCACGCTTAAACCCCTACCCTCCCCTTAAACAGCATTGTCTTTATTTCTACTTTCGCGTGCCGTTATGAATTCGTAATTTTGTACCGCTTACATGTCGAAGGACATGTCGGGAGTCGAAACAGATGAAGAAATAAAAAAATGCATCGAACGAGGCAGGCCACGGTACGGGGATACCGAACAGCATTCCGAAGCAGAAACGCTTATTGACTCGTTGACAGGAAGCACCAAACGTTGGAAAATTCCGTCTGCGGTGAGCAGTACAAAATGACAAATTCATAACGGCGCGCAAAAGCAAAAATAAACGTAATAAATCACGACGAGTGCCGAATAAAAAAAATACCAATTTTGTTCTCTGCAGATTGTAAATGCCCTTGGCAAACCAAGTATCCACGGTACCGACAGGAAAACAGGCGAAAAGGAAGCACACGACGACAATAATCAAACGAGAAATCAACGTACATTGCCAACCATCAGGAATGCCATCATTGCTAAGGAAGGTCGCATTACATCCGTTACACCGTTCTCTTAATATTTTGTTGACAATTTGGATAAATCTTTTTTTATGTAATAGGCACGTGTTTAACAATTTTTTGAAGGTTTCACCAAACGAAAGCTCAGATATTTATTGGTAAAAATCACAACTTTCGGCACTCTCTCGTAAGAGCACGTGTTAAAAGTTGCATTTTTGTCAATAAATATATTGCCTTCTACTCGGTGAAGCCTTCCAAAACTTTGCACACATTTTCATGCAAGAGCAAAGAAGCTTTATTTAGTTTTTCAAAAAAATCTAAAGGAAACAATTTTCGCAATTCTTGTAATTATACAACAAATACATATTAACTTGGATGACCTTGAATTTTGAGTATGTTGTTCTTTAGTTAATTTACAACAACTTTTCTTAATTAACTTAAGCCCGCAAACTATGTTGCATGTGAGAAAAACTGAAAAACGATTTTTCGATTTGAATGTCACGATAGAACTACCTCAAAGGATACAACATAAGAGCGATGGAGCGGAAAGGAGCACACGGACAAAGCCGTTCCGAGTTGTTCGTCACATGCTGCATCATCAACCGGAAAGCTCCATCAACGTGACCCTGATTCAAGCGCAAATAACAAGCAACATGCACACTCACATCAATCATTGAAATTTAGGACACGAAAGAATAAAGTTGCCGATATCATTTTCTATATTATTGCAGTTAGCTGTCGAAGGAGGTTCAATGAAATATATGATGGAACAATTAACGGGAATTAGGAAGGAAATCAAACAATTGCGGGTGACGCTGCAGCGAAAAGCCAAGAAACAGCCCCCAGCAGAAGAAGACGACTCGGATCTGGATGAAGGACGGAACACCAATAGTTTGCCGGAACCTAATGAAGACGGAATGGTAAGTCATTGCCAAAGAAATCAATTGATGCAGCGTAAGCAGTGATGCACAAACGAAATTTAAAATAATCTTGTACAGGTTACCTTTGCACTAAACGGTCCCAAGTTCGACGTGCGCCAGTGTGCGTTAGCAGCGGAAGCGCAGACAATGAAAAAAATACTCAATGCGCTGGTAGATGGGTTGTGGTCCCAGCATCAAAGATTCCAAGTCGTTGTTAAACGGACGTCGGGACGCGAGGGCTATCGGGTTGTGAGCGACAGAGAGGTAGATGGTCTATACGGTAAATGATCTCAAATAATAAACACTTCGAGCGTAGCAGGCTATATTTCTAAATGGGCTACCATTTACCTTGTAACAAAAAAATAACCATGCCGTGTTTATGTTACAGTTGCATGCCGGAAACTCCAACATTGCCATCGGCTACATCAACAGGAGATGCTAACGGTAGCCAAAGTACGCGAGTGGTTATCCATAAAGTTAAAGAGCGAAAGATACCGAGCGAAGGTGCCCAGACCAAAGGACAAAGAGGCTCAAAAGAGAAAAAGAAAGAAGTTCCGAGATGGAACCCGACTCCGACAAAAAGGATGATTATTAAATGTATACAAAAATGTTTTTGTTCGGTTTATTTCAAAATATAACAAAAAAACGTTAAAAGTGACTGTTGGTTTTGTGTACGAGTTTCTATTATATTTCCAATAGCTTTCCAGAAGCACCTCCCCCCCACTCTTCCCCCAGCACTTCGGTTTGCCTTCGGTGACTACTACAGTCAGTGACGGAAACGCCCTAGTGACCGAAAACCGAAAAAAAACCGGGCAAGTGACTAACCTTACTTTTATTACAGTGACCGAAAAGCGAAAAAAAACCAGTCGAGTGACTAACCGAACTTTTATTTCAGTGACCGAAAACCGAAAATAAAATCGGTCAAGAGACTAACCCCAAAAAACGTTGCTCAGTCACTTTTTCAGGTTCAAAAAGGGCAGAAAATGACCGTGATCGATGACCTCGGTTTTTTTAGGTCACCCAATTCGCTAGGGCATGCACAACTCGAGAAAAATACCGATATCAGCGCTAATATTCGGTCACATGGGGCCCGAGCTCGAGAGCGAGGGTAATGACTCTCTCTTCAACAGTGTAACTTTAAGTCTTTGCTGGGCTCCGGTATTAATTGTTTGAATAAAAATAAACATAAAAGGAAACATAACAAGTCAAAGACTTCAACGAATCATTTACGAAACTTATATTAGTGTCTTTATTGAATGTAACTACGCTTATATACGTGTCAAATCCACAATTGTTTATATCATCTTTGATTTCTTCGCCCTATTAAATTACGCAAAATACGGCGACCGCGCGAAAAGTGTAACATTTTTCGAGCAAATAATTAAAATATATTTGCGTCTCGTTCGTGCGTGTAAACACGCAACGAACAAATCATCGTAGTGCATCTCTCTCTCTCTCTCTCTCTCTCTCTCTCTCTCTCTTCTTCTCGCCCACGCCATTTTTCCGAACGCACGTATGCGTGTCATCCATAAAATCGTACCTGTCCAAAATTGGACAAATCTTGAAGTGCTTTTTACGAGGCTTGGGAAAGTTGACGCACGAACATGCCACATCTGCCTCGCCGTAATCTCGCCGACTGGCACGGTTAACCCAGTGCCTAGTGTTTGGACGTCGATTTCCCTCGACCGTGACATTTGAATTCGCGGCTCGCCGCCAATCGCCGTAACCGGGCGGAGGTGGAGCCAGACGTAGCGAGTCGGTGGTGCCGTAATCTGGCGCGCACTAGACTCGCTCAGCGAACCAAATTTAACACCATATTAATCTGTACATATGCGTGAGACGACTACGATTCCCAATACATTCGCTCAGTAAATAAAATACCATATCCGTCGAAAATCGGACGTATCCCCAGAGGTATTTTCCGAGGAATTCGGAAGGTTTGCCGCGCGAACACGCCACACGCGCTGACCCGCCGTAATTCGGTAGGTCAGCGACTGGCACGGTCACACAGATGCCTAGTGTTCGAGCCTCGGCTTCTGTTATTCTCAACATTTGTTCTCGCGGCTGACCGCCAATCCCCGTAACTGGGCGGAGGTGGAGCCAGACGTAGTGAGTCGACAGTGCCGTAACCTGACACGTCTTGAACTCACTCAGTGGTTCAAATAATTATAAAATCTATATATGTATATTTATATTGCGAAGCGAATATATCCCTCATAATATTAATCCAGTCGGCGTAGTCCCCGACTGCTCCCAAAAACATCGGCATCACCGGGCCATCGCATTCGCATGAGCACCGGGTACCAGTGTGGGCAACGACAGGTCGGGTCGCGCTGGAACATCTTGGCGATTCCTGGACAAATTCGGTCACACGGTTGAGTAGTTTTGACTCGCTACGCACCGCCGCTCTTTCTCTCCATGGTAAGCACAATTTAACGCTACTTTCTTATTCGCTTGCCTGTCGCGCAATGCGTCAATTTATACACCAACGACTTTAGCAAGCGCCTGTTCCAAATGGGCACATTTCCGCTTAAACGTGGCGCTTTTCTTCTCCGACGGTAACTTACCGTCATATAAGTCATATGACTTAATTCATTGTAATCCGTTCGTTCGTGGCACACTTTCCATTCGAAACTCATATCCTGAAATGTCAAATAAAAGATTATTAATTATCAATTAAAAATGGGACCCACGACGTGACACAATCTATAGAAAAGGTGAAAATTCACTGCAAAAATAAATTTAAAAATATTGCATCGATGGCGCGAAAAGCCCGCACGCCTTTCGGTCTTTGATGTGAATTGGCCACCAGGATCATGCAGTTTGTCGACATTGAACTTCTTTCTTCAGGGTTTTTCGAGCGGCATCCAGCGCTTAAGGACGCACTTGGATGCCGCATTAATGAAATTATTCCGCAATTATGCTAAAATGTTATGGAACATTTCGTCAGAACAGCCTTTTTAAACCTTAACCTTTGTAACAGGCAGCCATTTAATAGATATTATCTTCCACACATAACCTTCGTATTTGTACCTCATATGCAAATAAGAATATTCGTACTTTTCCAATAAAGAATAGGTTTCATTAATAAATTAAATAAACCGGCATTTTTGGGACCCCTTCAGAATGCTTGCTTTTATTCAAGAGATTTCTATATTTTGAAAACCGCACGAAACAAAGGATATATAAAGAATACGTTTTATTAATAGACTGAAGAGTAGGGTAACTCAATCTTACTTCCGGTTAGGTTGCGTCGAGAACTCTGTCGATGCAGTGAACACGACGACGGGACCGAGATTTACGTAACAAAGATTAAATCGGTGGTCGTAATGGTTATAAAGGTCTCAGTCGATCATCCCTGATATTACTGATCCAAACTTGTCTCCGATTTTAACTTACTGCTGGTCAGATTGAGTCGCGAAGTCTGACGATGCAGTGAAAACGACGACGGGAGCATTATTACAAAAAATGAAATCTACGAATATCTTGTAGTCATTTATGGAATGTTTTTCTGAGCCCACAAAAACTATTTGGATTATCGATTTCATATGTGTTCGCTCTGTTGTTTTTATACACCTAGACGCGGAGTGGTTTTTAAAATTCAAGAATATGTATTCAATAATAATCGATATATTACATTATAAATATATTTCTATTTCCACCGTCGAGATCATTTTTCCAATCATCGAAAGTGTTCTCGATTCTCAGAGCCCTCGACCCGCCAAGCCGCTGGAAACTGGTGAACTAAATTTAAAAAAATTCTTATTTTTTTCTCAATTATTAATCTTTCATAATGGAAGACGACTTCCGTTCCTGTAAGCGATCTTCAAATTCACCATGCCTCCATTAACGTCGGTTCGTTGATTCGGAGCGATTTCGTTCCGTTAGTCATGAGAAACAATAATCTCAGTATGGCTACGGAGACAGATAGAGCGAAAATGTTGGCAGGTTTTAGTTACATGTTAACATCACTTTACACGATAAGAGTATTCACAAATCATTGCGAATATTTACAAGCCTTCGTGCAATGTTTTTTTCCGATTCGAAGAAAATTTGCATTTCGAGTGCCCGTCCGACTTCCTCGAAACTGTGACTGCAATATTTAAGTTTGTTCATTATCAAATACTTTGAATAATCGACCAACATGGAATGTTTTTTGTATAGAAAACGAATTAATTTTATGTAGGGAAAAATTAAGAGCCGAAACATTCGGTTGAAGTGTGCGATGACTTACAATTTGGATCCGTGCAGGACTTCTTTGTGAATATTATTTATGATAATAAATTTGCGGATGGAGCGACAATGTCGGTTAATAAAACACCTCATATACTCCAATGTTTGTATTTTCAGTAGCATCACGAAAACTTCACTTCCAATTTTCTTCAACGTCTTCACCGAAATTTCCCTTTTCGTCTTTTTCTTTCTTCATCATCTCGGCTAAGCCGACAACAATTTCACCTGAAATTCTAGGATTCAAATAATTTTTTTCGAATTTTGCGATTTTCTTTGGAATGTACTTTGAATGTGATGTCTCCCAAAAATCTGATGTGACAGTAGCAGATGTCGATCAGTGACATGCCAGATGTACAGAGTATTTCATAATAACTGACCCACCCGCGACTGACGGATTCAAGGGGGTGCCCGGAGCAATCCTGCCAAGGCGTTTTTTTTTATCGGTCAAATAGTTTTTGAATGGGAGCAATTAGAATTTCAGAGTTCGAATGATTGTTGTAGGGCTTGCCCTTAACAACGACGCTGCTCGAGCGCTGAGTCTGGGCACGAGGAATGTAGAAGGCGACGAGCAAGGTAGATCGGCGTTTGTCTCGCTTGCCCGGGAAATATGACATTTCGTGTGTCGTCTGCTATGGCCTTCCGCCATTTTTCGCAAGCAAGCTCAGACCGCGCTTCAAGGTTCTGCAGGGAGGCAACGTTTGACAGATAACGACGGGCGTGATATAACGTCTCGCGTATCATTCCCTAAGGCCGCCTGCAAACCAATCGGGTTGGAGACTCGTGACAGGACGGCCGATTCGGCATTTCACGCGTCGTCTTCTGTCGCTCCATAAATTTCGTGCCAAGGCATGAAGATCGTCGAGATTCATGATGCTTGTAATTCTTTGTGCGGCAATGATAAATACGACAATGATGAAAAATTCAAATGATTCATTGGATTCATCATAAGTTGATGTTTCTTAAATTTGGAGACACCGAGCGATTATTTTTACAAGTTGCAAGCTTTTATTTACTTGATTATTTTATTTCAGATGATTATTTAACTTGGCACTGAATGATTCAACTTAAAAAAAAATGTAAATGAGAAAATGAAAAAAAACAATTGTCTGTGGAATGCAAAACGGAAGACCGACATGTCACCCGCTTTGCGACTACGTAGAGCCTTGAAATTTCGCAAACACGTATCAAACAAGAGGCGAAGATGCGTGATTCGACAACAATAAAAATCATGAATGAATAAATAAATGAATAGAGAAATAATGATGTTCTGTGGGACGCAAAATGAAACATCGATATTCCATGCACTTTCCGACAATTTAAAGCACTGAAATTTTGCAAACATACGTCTAAGAGGCACTCATGAAGAAGTCTATGGAAACGAAATCCGAGAAGAGCGAGGTGATACGCTTGATTCTGACCATGTCCTGATGTTGCGGAATTTCCATGGCCCGTGTGTCCTGTGTAAAAATTGAAGTAGGGACAAAGTACTGGTTCTGATCTGCCTAGAAACTGTTATACGCCGGTTGAGTGTGTTTGTTGACGTATCATAGAGCGTGATTGTTTACGTAACAAAGATGAATTCGGTGCTTGGAATGGCTCCCGGCGCCTCACTCAAGCATCCCAGATATTATTGTACCGAATTCATCGCGAATTTCTAATTACTTCCGGGCAGATTGCGTCGAGAAGTCTCACGATACTGCAAGAACTGTTATAAGGACATTGATGATGTACGGAAGATATAATCGGTGTTGTGAATGGTTATTGAGTCTTCACTCGAACATTCCGGATATGACAGGGCCGAATCCACCTCCTCTTTTATCTTACTACCAGTCGTAGTGCGTCAAAACGTCTGACGATGCCGCGACACCGATAACGGTAGTAATTGTTATTAAACAAAGATAAAAGCGATGCTCGTGCTGGTTCTAGGGACCTCGATCGGACATCCACGATGTGACGGCACCGAGTTCACTGTCGTTTTTATCTTATTTCCGGTCATAGTGCGTCAAGATGCCTGACGATGCCGTGAGAACGATGGCAGGAGCACTTGATAATATACAAATGTAAAAGCGGTGCTCGTGACGGTTCTGGGGGCCTCGATCGGTGATTCCGACAAGACGGCCCTGAGTTCGTCTGCTGTCATCTTACCTACGGTCATTTGTCGTCAGGAAGTTTGACGATGCCACGAGAATGATGACCGGAGCAATGGCTAGCAAACAAAGATAAGAGCCGTGCACGCGATAGTTAGGGGTGCCTCGATCGGCCATTCGCGATACGACGAACCTTAGTTTGCCTCTGCTTCCATTGTACTACTGGTCATTTTTTGTCAAGAACGCTAACGGTGCCGCCAGACGGATGACCGGAGCATTTTTTAGTAAACAAAGATGAAAGCAGTGCTCGCGATAGTTCTTGGGGCCTCAATCGGTAATTCCCGATACGACAGCCCCGAGTTTGTCTCTGCTTTCATCTTACTTCCGGTCATTTTTCGTCAAGAAAACTGACAATGCCGCGAGAACGATGATCGGAGCATTTGTAACTAAACAAAGATAAAAGCAGTGGGCGCGATGATTCTTGTGGAATCGGTGGGTCATCCTCGGCGCGACAGCACCGAGCTTCTCTCTGCTTTCATCTCACTCCGGAAATTTTTCGTCCACAGATCTTACGATGCCGCAAGAACTATGACCGGAGCGTTTGTTGTTAAAGAAAAGTGAAAGCAGCGCTAACAATGGTTCTCGGGGTTTCGGTCGGACATCCCCGACTCGACGGCCCCGAGTTCGTCTCTGCTTTCATCTTACTTCTGGTCATTCTTCGTCAAGCAAGCTGACGATTCCGCGAGAACGATGACCGGAGCGTTTGTTAGTAAACAAAAATGATACCAGTGCTCGCGATAGTTTTAGGGGCCTCGATTGGTCATTCCCGATACGATGGCCTCAAATTTATCTCTGCTTTCATCTTACTTCCGGTCATTTTTCGTCGAGAAGTCCAACGATGCCCCGAGAACGATGAGCGGAGCATTTGTTAATAAACAAAAAGAAGCAATGCTCGCGATGGTACTTGGGGTCCCGTTCGGTCATCCTCGACGCGACGGTCGAGAGTTTGTCTTTGCTATCACCTTACTTCCAGTCATCTTGCGTCAAGAAATCTGACAATGCCGTCATAACGATGACCGGAGCAATTGTTAGAACACGACAATAAAAGCAGTGTTCGCGATGGATCTTGGTGCCTCGATCGGTCATTTCCAATACGACGGCCCCGAGTTTGTCTCTTCTATCATCTTACTTACGGTCTTTTTTCGTCAAGAGGTCTGATGATGCCGCGAGAACGACGGCCGAAGCATTTGTTACTTAACAAACATAAAAGCAGTGCGTGCGATGGTTCCAGTGGTCTCGGTCCGCCATCCTCGACGCGACGGCCCCGAGTTTCTCTCTGCTTTCATCTCACGTCCGGTAATTTTCGCCCAGAAATCGGACGATGCGGCAAGAACTACGACCGGAGCGTTTGTTATTAAATAAATTGAATGCAGCGCTCGCGATGGTTTCGGGGGCCGCGATCGGTTATTCCCGATACGATGGCCCCGACTTTGTCTCTGCTTTCATTTTACTTCCGGTCATTTTTCGTCAAGACGGCTGATGATGCCGCGAGAACGATGACCGGAGCGTTCGTTAGTAAACAAAGATGAATGCAATGCTCCCGATGATTTTGGCGGCCTCGATTGGTCATTCCCGATAGGACGGTCTCGAATTTGTCTCTGCTTTCATCTCATGTCCGGTCATTTTTCGTCGGGAAATCTGACGATGCCGCCAGAACGGTGACCGGGCCACATGTTTATAAACAAAGATAAAAGCAGTGCTCGCGACGGTTCTGGGGGCCTCGGTCGATCATTCCCGATGCGAGGGCCCCGAGTTGGTCTCTGCTTTCATCATACTTCCGGTTTTTTTTGGCAAGAAGTCTGACGATGACGCGAAAACGATGACCGGAGCATTTGTTCATAAACAAAGATAAAAGCAATGCTCGCGATGGTTCTTGTGGTCTCGGTCGGCCATCGTCGACGCGAGGGCTCAGAGTTTATCTCTGATTTCATCTTACTTCCGGTCATTTTTCGTCAAGAAGGCTGACGATGCCGTGACAACGATGACAGAAGCATTTGTTTGTAAACAAAGATGAAAGCAGTGCTCGCCGTGGTTCTGGGAGCCTCGATCGGTCATTCCCGATACGACGGTCCCTAGATTGTCTGTGCTTTCATCTCACTTCCGGTCATTTTTCGTCAAGATGGCAAACGATGCAGCGAGAACGATGACCGGACCATTTGTTAGTAGACAAAGATGAAAGCAGTGCTCGCAGCGGTTCTGGGGGCCTCAAACGGTCGTTCCCGATACGACGGTCCCGAGTGTGTCTCTGATTTCATCTCTCTTCCGCTTATTTTCGGCCAGAGCATTTCTTACTAAACGAAGATAAAAGCAGCGCTCGTGATGGTTCCGGGGGCCTCGTTCGGTCGATCCCGATACGACGAACCCGTATTTGTCTCTGTTTTTATCTTACTTCGGTCCCTTTTCGCCAAGACGACTAACGATGCCGCGAGACCGATGACAGGAGCATTCGTGAATAAACACAAATAAAAGCCGTGGAAGTGATGATTCTAAGGGACTTAATCGGATATTCCCGACGTGACGGCACCTAGTTCGCGCTCGCTTTTTTCTTATTTTCGATCATAGTGCGTCAGGAATTATGACGTTGCCGCCAAAACGGTGGCTGAAGCATTTGTTAGTATACAAAGCTAAAAGCCGTGCTCGTGACAGCTCTGGGGGCCTCAAGCGAATATTCACGATGTGACGGCACCGACTTCGCTCTTGCTTTCATCTTGTTTTAGATGATTTTACGTTAATAAGGACAACATTGCCACGAGAACTATTCCCGGAGCATTCATTAATAAAGAAAGATAAATGCTACGTTCGGGATGGTTTTAGGGGCCTCAATTAGACATTAACGATGTGACGCCACCGAGTTCGCCGTCTTTTATCTTATTTCCGGCTGGCTGTGAGGATGTGTCAGGATGCCGTGAGACCGATGGCACGAGCATTTGTAAACCCCTTCACAGTGGCGGGAAATTTAGCGTTCCGTGCCACTGTTGTATTGGAAAGAAATATTCCCATATTTACCCTAAAACTTCAGTTCCAAGGGTTTTCGAGGTCGCTGAATCTAAATCCGAATCTGAAATGGAATTTCCACAATTCAATATGGTGGCTCCAATACGACAGGAAAGGTCTTCAGTTTTCGTATGATTACGTTGATTCGTTTGGATTTGGATCGTCTAATCAATTTCAAAATATCAAATAACGGTATGATGAGGTGAAATTCCGTAAATATTTTTCATGTCTTGTCCAAACATAAAATAAGAGATATGAATTGATGAAAAAAAAACTACAAAGAATAAATACTAAACTATAGATACAGACAACAACAAAAAATAATGAAATCAAACAAAAAGAAAATACGAAAGAAATATGAATTTTTGAAGTTGCGAAAATATAAAAACGTCTTGAATACGAGAAATACGAAGAGAACAATGAAAATATGAATAGTAACAAGAAATTTAAAAAATACGAAAAACAGAGAAAAAAATTTTAATACGAAAAGCACAAAAAAAATACAAAAAAATCCAAAATCATAGTCAATGACCGTCACGTCCTCAGTCCGTCACTCTGGGTTCGGCAACGAGCGGGATATAAAAGCAAAAAAGTATTTTTTTGCATATGTTACTATGGATAGATTGTCGTACATGATTTGCAAAATTATAATTCATCATATTGTACCCAAGCATTAGAGACTTGAAGTTAGGACTCTAATGCGAAATTACCGACCATAAATATCCTAAAGATACTAATTTTTGTCGAAATCTAACTACTTCTCGAATTTGCGTCCGCCATATTGTATTCGTTATTATCTATTTTGAAAATCCAAATTCAGATTCAGCGACCTCGAAACCCATACGGTACGAACTTTCGTCAGAATCAACCCATTTTTCGAATTTGCGTCTGCCATATTGGATCCGTCAAATTGAATTTTGGGAATTTGATTTCAAATTCGGATTCAGCGACCTCAAAATCTATGATTTACTTGATTATAGTCAAATCGCTTTAGTAAAAGTATGTTTTATTTCAAATGCCCACATGCGTGTCATGGCACAAAAATGGCACGACTTTTTTTGCCATATGTGTATCACTGACAGTAAAAGGGTTCTTTCACAAAAATAGAAGCGGTGCTCGCGATGGTTCTGTGGGCCTCAATCGGACATCCTCGATATAAACGGCTTTTAATTCGTCTCCGCTTTTGTCAGACTACCATAATATTTAATAGACCATTTGTCCTCTACTCGAAGATACAAGCCTAATCATATAATGATTTGTTATGCAACAATAACGAAAAGAGCGTATTGCTTGATGTTACGGCATAAGCAGCTCCTTGTCGACTATACTCTTTATTGAATTGATGGATTGATTTTGATTCTGCTGTAATAAGCTCCGAGAATTTTGAGACGCATTACTAAAAAATAGCCTTAGTCATTATTTCCTGATATGAAGAGAATAAGAATCACACCGATGCTCTAAACAGTTTTCACATATTTTATCCACTCTGATATAGAAATCGACCGTTATTTGTTTTTGTAACTTCCCGCACGGATCTCCCGTTGCGAATATCGGCAATGAGGCGCGATTTCATTTTAATTATGCAATTTATCGTTAGATACTAGAGAGAAAGTCGAACAGAGCGAAATTAGAGAGTTAGGGAATGTCTACAATGCGTGATGTGCGTACGTGCATACGTGAGAAAATGTTCAGGGTGCCTAATAATTTTTACCGAAGCTCTATTTATATTTATTTCCATTTCCTTTATTTTTATTATTTACAGTTTTTTATTTTTATTATTTACAATAATTATTTTTATTCCTGACAATTTTTTATTTTTATTCTTTTCATCTTTTATTCTCTATAGGTGTCTTCAATTATCATTAAATTTTTCAAAATCTTCACGGCCCCAGAACTCCCGGGTGGAGGAAACCCTCTAAATTAACGACAAATGTTATTCTCATTTATTTCATTCTTCTATACGGTGGCAGGTAATTTTATTAACAAATTTTAAATATTGTTCCCAATGAAAGATACCTTCTATGGACGGAAGCATTCTTTGGATTGGTGTACTCACCTCTTCATCGTCGACGCTTTTATCGTTGTTCGACGTGTTTTTTCGCCTTCGTTTGTGACGGGGAATCGCTATCTCAGTGTGGATAAAATTACGAATAATAGTAACGATTTAGGTATCTTTCATGGAAACAAATTAATAGCCTGGGAACATTCACAAATAATTGCCTCGGCGGTACACTATTAAGTTCCGATCGGCCTAAAATCCACTCACGCATTGCCAATCCAACTTCTACGAAATTGTTACTGTAAAGAAATTATTGTTTATCATTACACGCCATTTTATGACCAGCGTAAAATTAAACATATCAATTTGATTGTAGTTACCATTTCGATATTTCCGTAACGTTTTCTGTGATTTTCTTGATTTCGATGAATGCGCTGATTGCGATGAATGTCGATCAACGTCGATCGACATCGATCGACAAGTGCGACAAAGACAAGCACGACGAAGACGAATATGACAACCGTCGTTGTCGTCTTTATCTCCTTCTGGTCCAACAGGGTAAAATCGGATGTTCTATCTGGCTAAAATGTATATAGAAAAAAGCCAAGGAATCAAAAACACCCTATGCACATATTCGCAGTAACTGTAACTAGTGTCAGCGAAATCCATCATCCTAACGAATTAAAGTATGGATATAAAAATACCACAATATGCTTCACTTCATGCTTTTATCTTTGTTTATTAACAAATGCTCCCGCCGTCGTTCTCGCGGTATCGTCAGACTCCTTGACGCATTAGGACCGGAAGGAAGATGCATGCAGCGACAAACTCGGGGCCATCTAATCGAGAATGTACCATTGAAGCCCCAAGAACTGTAACGAGCACCGCATTTACCTTTGTTTACTAACAAAAGCTCCAGGCACCGTTTTCGCGGTATCGTCAGAATTCCTGACGCACTATGGACCGGAAATAAGATAAGCAAAGCAAGAGCGAACTAGGTGCCGTCAACTCGGCAATATCAGATTACGTCCCCTAGAATCATCACTTCCACCGCTTGTATCTGTGTTTATTAACACATGCTCCTGTCACCGGTCTCGCGGCATCGTCAGACTTCATGACGAAAAATGACCGGAAGTAAGATGAAAGCAGAGACAAACTCGGGCCCGTCGTATCGGAAAAGACCAATTGAAGAACCCAAATAACATCGCGCGCACTGCTTTCATCTTTGTTCATAATAAACAAATGGCTTTCTTGACGAAAGATAAAAAAGATTTCTTGACGAAAAATGATTGGACGTAAGGTGACAACAAGGACAAACTCGGAGCCGTCGCATCGAGGATGACCGACCGAGACCCTAAGAACCAAAGCGAGAACTGCTTTTATCTTTGTTTACTAACAATTGCTCCGGTCATCGTTCTCACGGCATCGGCAGCCTTCTTAATGAAAAATAACCGGAAGTAAGATGGAAGCAGAGACGAACTCAGGGCCGTCGAGTCGGGGATGTCCGACTGAGACCCCGAGAACCATCGCGAGCACTGCCTTCATTTTTGTTTATTAACAAATGCTTCGGTAATCATTCTCGTGGCATCGTCAGCGGTCTTCACGAACAATGACCGGAATCAACATGAAAGTAGAGGAACTAAGCCGGTTCTAACGCAGGGATCTCAGGGGGGAGCGGGGCGGGGGGCTCCAGCGCGGGGTAACCAAGTGCGGCGGTACGGCGAAGGGGGGATGGGTCGCCGGGCGCGTGTAACGTCACAGAGGGGCCTCTGTGGAGAGGGGCCATGTGGTCCGTGAAGCGACTGGCGTGAGGGAGAACCGGCGGCGAAAAGCATATGTGTCTGTGTGTGTGTGTGTGTGTGTGCGTGCGTGCGTGTGTGTATATATGTGTGTGTGTGTGTGTGTGTGTGTTTGTGAGGAACGAAAGGGGAGGGGGGTGAAAAGAATGCTCAGAATTAAATGACAATAAAACAATAGTTTATTAATAATTTAATTCAACAATGACCTTGCATATAATATTATTATAGATGAAATCTTTGGTGTGTGTATGTGTGTGTGTGTGTGCTTGTGCGCCCGCGCGCTTGCGTGCGTGTGTGTGTGTGTGTGTGTGTGTGTGTGTGTGTGTGTGTGTGTGTGTGTGTGTGTGTGTGTGTGTTTGTGACGAACGACAGGGAAGGGAGGTAAAAAGAATGCTCAGAATTAAATGACAATAAAACAATAGTTTATTAATAATTTAATTCAACAATGACCTTGCATAGAATATTATTATACATAAAATATTTGGTGTGTGTGTGTGTGTGTGTGTGTGTGTGTGTGTGTGTGTGTGTGTGTGTGTGTGTGTGTGTGTGTGTGTATGTGTATTTGCCAGGGTTGCGAAATTTGTAATGAAAAAGTAATGCATTATTCATTACTTTTTAAAAAAGTAATGAAAAAATATTTCATTACCCATTACATTTCATTAAGTAATGTAAAAAAATTCCATTACCCATTACATTATGTTTTGTAATGTAAAAAATTTCCGTTACTCATTGCATTTGATTTTGTAATGTAAAAAATTTCCATTACTCATTACATTTGAATTTGTAATGTAAAAAATTTCCATTACTCATTACATTACATTTGGTAATGTGAAATATTTTCATCACAAAATGCAATGCAATATGTAATGACAAAAAAATTCATAACACATTACCTTGTAATGGGCAATGGACATTTTTAACATTACAAAGTCCAATGTAATGAGTAATGGATTTTTTTACAATACAAAATATAATGTAATGAGTAATGGAATTTGTTTAAATTACAAAATCCAATGTAATGAATAGCGGAAATTGTTTTTCCGGTGATATCATAACGTCTTCGTCTACCCCAACTTCCACTTCGTCGTTATGGGCGATATTCACGACAACCTCCATCTCATCATTGACGAGATCGATCACTTCAATTTGGTTCGAAATTTTTCGTAACTGATTTTCCGTTTTCCGACTCTTCCACAATGACACCTCGGAGGTTGAAGACTGGAATGGCGAAAACTGCTATTCCGATCCTTCTTCGGATTTCGATTTTTGGATCCTCATAGGCTTATAGTAGGGTGGGGGATGACCAACAGGATGTGTAAACAGTTTTCAACATTAGTTGGGACTTGTAAGGAAACAAAACCTTGCAAGATGGTGCGGCCTGGCCAGGGGATAAACGAAAAGTTTTTTTTTCTTCAACTATCCCTGTGGGGGTAGGCATCTGCTGTCCAGAAAAGTGTGCACTCGTGGAGGTGAAAGCTGGCCAGGCTCGCCAATCATTGAATTTCGCGATCTCTACAGAACAGCGTCTAGGTCATGCAGACTGAACTGGCGTATTATAAAGACCATCTTAGAGTTTTTAATATATATTGCCACGTGTTCCAGTATGTATGAAGTCCAGCCTGTCACGAATCATAGGGCTCTTTGCAGAGCAATATCAAATCTATACAAGTAATACTTGAGGCTATACAGTTGTTACCAAATCAGCCATATTCTCAAGGAATTTTTTTTTGTTCGTCAACGTTCGAAGCCAGCCTCCGAGCATAGGGAATATTTTGAAAAAAATATCATTCCGCTCAAGTAACTCAAGTAGTCTTGGCTATCCAAAACACATACGAAAACGGGGTATTTATTACAAAACGATCAACTTTGTGGATCTATGGCCGGAGCATTTTTTTAGGCCTCGAGCGTTGATCCCACTGCATGCACCATTTGAGCATAGATACACTCGCGGTCTGGAATACTCACAAAAATACTTTTCTTTTTTGCTTCCGTTGAACCCCGACCGGCTCGTTCTGTGTATGTATTTATTTGACATGCTTTCCACGATAAAAGATATCAGCGTGATATTAAAAAAACTCTGGTGGAGGTGATTCTATTACATTTTCCGAGCTAGAAGGGAACGACAAAAATATTTTCTGACGGGAGACCATTTTTAATCATCGGCAGCGCTCAAAAGTGGCCACCTTTGAATGAAGCAGTGAGTTCACATATCTCTCTGGCAAGACTTTTCAACTCGTTAATATGGAGAACAACAATAAACCATCAGAAGAAATCTTGCACAACCAAGCCACGCTCTTAAGTTCGATCGACGACTTTGCTGTGTGGGAGATACAGATCGTCGAGTTCATCGAAGTACTGAAAACGCAAAGCCGAATTAAACGCCAACGATTATCAACTAAACATCAATAGTCGTTGATAGGCCAAATACCGCATCTGGAAGGATTGAAGTATTCCATGTACAGGCATTTTATATGCATCAGTGCAGGACACAGCGGTGATGGGTTAATGTGGCGAGAACTCGACTTGAACGCGTGATGATCTATACTTTAACCCCTGCTCGATGAATTTCAACAACGTGGAAGCTTTACGAAAAATACGTAATCTAACAGTAAATGTAAATAAGTATGAATCAATATGCGATGAATGTTATATCTCATTGCCACGGGAAATGATGATTATGAGGGCTGCGATTAATGTGCAATCAAAATATAATACACGTTTCGCATGGGTGACAGTCACAGCTTTATACCCAGCTGAACGAAACAGTGATCACGGATCTTCTTACATGCATTATTTAACGGTATTAAATCTATCGAATATTGGATTCCCAATAACTATAGGTAAAAAAAAGTGCTTCAAAACAATTTATCTATTAATGTGTGTACCACCGAAGAAGACATTGCTCCGATACGCGTGGCTCAATATAAGAAGAAGAAAAGCATATCAATTCCGTATACATACAAGATACCGAAGATGACAATGTATGACATATTACATAGATGAAGAATCTGTCAAACCTCGTGAGCGCAGAACAGAGGCAACCACAAAAAAATATATATATGCCATCGGTGTGTGAAGTTAACGCAATTACTATATCGTCATATGTGCTAGACGAATTAAACAACAACACATTATTTTGCAGGGGTCTGCATTACATTAGATCAACGGATAAACTGCAATCACATGAGATCGATTATGGAGCAATAACGCACTGCGCGATCCGACTATCAAATGATACCAATAACTGGCACCAAATCATCAACTCCAATCGGAAAGCATCTCATTTATTCACTGTAAATGCCTACTTGGGGTGTTTTTTTTTACTAATTATAGAGAGAAGATGAGAGTGTGGAAAGACTTATGAGAAGAACGTAGCGGAGGATATGTATGCATATCATGAAGTATTTACTATTGATTACCACATGTGTTTTTCATATAATGAATCGCTATCATAGTATCGATCACATCACAGCGCCAATTTCATATCACAGTTTATGACAGAACTGGGAAAACTAGTGCTGTACATAAAATATATTTTCAACGAAAATTATTGGTCGTCATGAGTTAATTCTAATACCTTCACGCTATGGCAATAATGGTGCATTCAGTCATCATAAACTACTAGAGGTAGAAGTTGAATTACTCAAGATACAATGTCGTATGCCCAACATAATATCAGATGAGATCAATAAATTATCATTACTTCTAACATTGGAAAGTGGGCGATACTTGAATGTGAGTTTTCGCTCTTGGGATCTATACGACTGTCCATCGCTTCAAAGCACAACAAAACATTCATGGACCGTAAAAGCTGCCTCCCAACTAGAGAAACCAAAATATGTAATTGGTGCGGTGCAGACTGGTAAAAAAGATAACGTATGGCAAAGGACATTATATTATTCACCGACTGCAAACTCACAAGTGCTAAACTTTCTCTCAATTCAGGATTCTTTTCTCAAGATGACTCGAATTTGGACTTCAAAAAAGTTTCGACATTTTGTTCAATAATTTTGTACTCTCGATTTTGTAAATACCATTATGACTGCAATAGTGATCGTTCTTTACTAACCATCGCCGAGTCTTAATGTAACGACTCTCTCACGGTTTATGATTGATCGCATCAGAACGAGCCTGTAAAAAAAATGCTACCGTAGATGTGTGAATAGAGTTCGAATGCAAAGAAGATTCACCACCGAATACAAATGCAAATTGTTTTAATCTTACATAATCGCGTTGTTGAATATCGTCCATTGACCGACATTATCCGTAAAAATTGTATAGATCAGCAAAATCTGCCAGACACGAAGCATCATGGTTGATTCACAATCATCATGGTCTAAAGTGGGCATATGGAAACGTTCCATATAGCATGGCTGAAGGGGTTCAATAACAGCTGGATTTGAAGGTTCAACGGACGACGACATGTGTCCTATCGTATATGTTAACGGTCATGAAAAACGAGAATGGCTAGCCGATATAATAAATATGAAAAATGAGCTATTTATTGATTCGGTGAATATAGACTTTGACGATATGGATGTCTCAAGTAAATTCGATGGAAGTTTTACTCTACGATGAGAAAAGCATAAAAAAGGGTGTGCCTTACAAAATGTATTTTAAATATGTAATTGGTGGCTGAATCATAAAGATTCATGCAAATAAAATAAATGTACCATTATGTACTTTTTATTCTCCTCACCCTGGACTTAGTTATATCAGCATCACCAGATATCGGATTGTGCAACTGAAAACAATATTTCTTTCGAATGTGAAACTCATTTATATGTATGGAATTTGATTCAAAATAAATTAATATAATCGCCCAATAATAATCGAAGACATTCATCAGCATACGTTCGTTAGATGTCCGTGAGCCGTTGTTGGAAGTTTTCGAGGCATTCGAAGATTTTCGATAGTCGTTCGTGAAACGTTCCAGAGACTGCCGAAGACATTCATAAGACGTTCGAAACCATTTGAGATACGTTCGAAAACATTCATAAGGCGTTTGAAGACACGCAAAAGGGGTTCAAAACGTTTCAAGAGACTTTCTACGACGTTCATGAGACGTTTGAAGATGTTCGTGAGACATTCAAGAGACTTTCGAAACCGTTCATAAGACGCATGAAGACATTCATGAGAGTTGCAAACACCTTCCGTGACTTTTGAAGACATTCAAGAGATCTTTAACGATATTCATAATACGTTTGAAGACACCGATGAGGGATTCGACGACATTATCGAGACTTTCAAAGACATTCACGAGGGGGTTGAAGACGCTCAAGAAACTTTCGAATACGTTAAAGAGACTTTCGACGACATTCATAATACGTTTGATAACATTCATGAGGGATTCGGAGACGTTTGAGAGACTTTCAAAGATATTCACGAGAGGTTCGAAGACGTTCAAGAGACTTTCGAAGACATTCAAGAGTTCTTTGACAACATTCATAATACGTTTGAAGACATCGATGAGGGGATCGGCGACGTTTTAGAGACTTTCAAAGACACTCACGAAGGGTTTGAAGGCGTTCAAGAAATGTTCGAATATGTTCTAGAGACTTTCGACGACATTCATAATACGTTTGAAGACATTCATGAGGGGTTCGAAGACGCTTGAGAGACTTTCAAAGACATTCACGAGAGGTTCGAAGTCGTCCAAGAGACTTTCGACGACATTCATGTGGGGTTCGAAGACGCTTAAGAGACTTTCAAATATATTCACGGGAGGTTTGAAGACGTTCAAGAGGCTTTCGAAGACATTCATGTGGGGTTCGAAGACGCTTAAGAGACCTTCAAATACATTCATAGGATGTTTGAAGACGTTCAAGAGGCGTTCGAAGACGTTCAGAAATCTTCGACGACATGCATAATACGATCTTCGAGGACATCCATAAACCGAAGACTTTCATGAAGTTTGAGTTTCGTTGGAATTGTTTGCGTTTGTTTGGGATTTTCACAGTTTTGGTGGAATGTGTTTGGGTGTGTTCGGGTGCGCACGTCTTCGAAAGCCTCTTGAACGTCTTCAAACCTCCTGTGAATGTATTTGAAGGTTTGTTAACCGTCTTCGAAGCCCACGTGAATGTCTCCGGAAGCCTCTTGAACGTCTTCAAACCTCCCGTGAATGTAATTGAAAGTCTCTTAAGCGTCTTCGAACCCACATGAATGTCGTCGAAAGTCTCTTCGACGACTTCGAACCTCTCGTGAAAGTCTTTGAAAGTCTCTCAAGCGTCTTCGAACCCCTCATGAATGTCTTTAAACGTATTACGAATGTCGTCGAAAGTCTCTGGAACGTATTCGAAAATTTCTTGAACGCCCTCAAACCCTTCGTGAATGTCTTTGAAAGTCTCTAAAACATCGTCGATCCCCTCATCGATGTCTTCAAACGTATTATGAATATTGTCAAAAAACTCTTGAATGTCTTCGAAAGTTCCTGAATGTCGTCGCACCTCTCGTGAATGTCTTTGAAAGTCTCTTCAGCGTCTTCGAACCCCACATGAATGTCGTTGAAAGTCCCTTGGACAACTTCGAACCTCTCGTGAATGTCTTCAAACATATTATGTACGCCGACGAAAGTCACTCGAACGTCTATAAACCCCTCGTGAATGTCTTTGAAAGTCTCTAAAACGTCGTCGAACCCCTCATTAATGTCTTCAAACGCATTATGAATATCGTTAAAGATCTTTTGAATGTCTTCGAAAGACACTAAAGGTCTTCGCACCTCTCATGAATGTCTACAAACTTCTTATGAACGTTTTCGAAAGTTTTTGAATGTCTCACGAACATCTTCAATCGTCTCATGATCGTCGTAGAAAGTCTCTTGAAACTCTTCGAACCCCACGTCAATGTCTTTGAAAGTCTCTCAAGCGTCTTCGAACCCTCCATGAATGTCTTCAAACGTCTTATGAATGTCGTCGAAAGTCTCTTGAACGTCTTCGAAACCCTCGTAAATGTCTTCGAAAGTCTCTCAAGCGTCTTCGAACCCTCCATGAATGTATTCAAACGTATTATGAATGTCGTCGAAATTCTCTTGAACGTATTTGAAAGTTTCTTGGACGTCTTCAAACCCCTCGTAAATGTCTTTAAAAATCTCTCAAGCGTCTTCGAACCCCTCATCGATATCTTCAAACGTATTGTCAAAGCTCTCTTGAATGTCTTCGAAAGTCTCTGAAGATCTTTGCACCTCTCATGAATGTTTTCAAACTTCTTATGAACGTTTTCGGAAGTCTCTTGAATGTTTCACGAACATCTTCAAACGTCTCATGATCGTTGTAGAAAGTCTCGCGAAACTCCTTGAACCCCTCATGCGTGTATTAGAACGTCTTATGAATGTTTTCGAACGTCTCTTGAATGTCTTCAAACGTATTATGAATGTATTTGGACAAACCCCTCGTGCATGTCGTTGAAAGTCTCTTTTAAGCGTCTTCGAACCCCTCATGAATGTCTTCAAAAGTATTATGAATGTCGTCGAAAGTCTCTTGCACGTCTTCGAACCCCTCGTGAATGTCTTTGAAAGTCTCTCATGCGTCTTCGAACCCCTCGTAAATGTCTTCAAACGTATTATGAATGTCATCAAAGATCTCTTGAATGTCTTCGAAAGTTTCTTGAACGTCTTCAACCCCCTCGTGAATGTCTGTGACTGTCTCTAAAACGTCGTCGAACCCCTCGTTGATGTCTTCAAACGTATTATGAATATCGTCACAGATCTCTTGAACGTCTTCGAACCTCATGAATGTCCTCAAACGTCTTTTGAACGTTTTCGAAAGTCTCTTGAACGTCTCACGAACATCTTCAAACGTCTCATGAACGTCGTAAAAAGTCGCTTGAAACTCTTTGAATCCCTCATGCATGTTTTTTCGTGGAACGTGGGTACAAGGAGATGAATAGAGTAAATAATCTCATGGGATTATAAAAAGTTCGTTTCTTTATTTACAGAAAATAATAAATCCATTCTTACAGGATTAAATATTTACAACAAACATAATTTTAACATGTTTTACATCGAGTGAACACAATATATACATAATTTCCACAAGTTTTATACATCGATATTCACAAAAATGTACACAATTTTACATCACGGTTGTAGAAAAAAAAATTTACAAAACTTTTTACAACGGTATTCTATAATGCCCCCATCGTAGGGTATCAGAGGTCCCGGGTATGATATACCGCTTATCGTCATGAGGACTCAGAGCAATTTTCGTCTCGCGAATAGTGTAGACTTTGTGTAATTTCGATCGAATGCATGTTTGACTACGCTCCATTTCAACTTCTTCCTTCAAGCATCGTGCGTAATCGTCAAATGTGATTGTCCTCGCCACAAGGCTACTCTTGACACCTTTAACTTTTTTCGTGTCCTTCTTGCCCTCCACACGTGTCGTGTACATTTTCGATCGAAGTCCAATAAATTCCATCATAATTGCTCCATTACATTCTTGTTGACGAGCGGTATGCCATACCTATTGTGCGCCGAATAATCGCTTGTATCGAATTTTGAAATGTCGCGCTTCATGTCGGCATATATATCATCGCTCTCAATGTCATATATGAGACTATCCGTATCGGTATACATGACTTTACATTTATCTCGATATAGAGGTACCAGATTCTCGTGATGAAATTCATACAAGCACGTTTTGGATATGTCGAGTATGCACATACCCACATATATCGGCTTGTTGAATTTCATCTCGAGATTGCGCAATTCGATGGCAACGACGTTTTCCGAAAAAACGCTTCGGCTGTGGAAGTTTGGCTTCGCAATCATTGCCTCTGCGCCATATCTGCCCTCCCATTTTGTTGAAAGGTTTACATCTACGTGGTTGCGCACATTCTCCATCGTTTTGCCAAAGACCGCATTATTCATTAATTTGAATAAATTCTTTTCAAAATCGTTTTTGGCAAGCGTTCGAAACTGGGTATTCAACTCAATATATGAACGCAGCCATGGGGATCGTGTAAACTGTAGGACTCTATGGATTTTCGTGAGGCAAAGTCCATGGCGTAAGCACTGTTGCAAATTCCGGTAGTGTATGATGTAGCGCTTTTTATCGCAGACGGTTGCCAACAGCTTTTCCCCCTGCTTACCCGGCGGTTTTTCATGTATTGGACAAAACTGCAGGTCTTTGTGCGCATCATGTAGAGATTGAGGATATTCCAAGTCGACTTCAAGGCAGTGCAGCCAGATCACGCGTAAAAGTTACCCGCTCTCTAGTCTCTTACGCGCCCGTCACACAATCATAGTAGCGCGTGGCCGTGAGCGAGCGACGTTCGGACATCTTCGGCAAGAGCCGAGCGGGGTCGAAGAATCCCGACCGCGCCTTCGGCATACACTAACACATAGACGCGGCGCACGTTCATGTGCGGCCAAGCCGAAACGAAGGCTTCGAGGGAAAAAGCAATGTGAGCACGACTCGCGCGTGACGTCACCCGGTGGAAAGCGCGAGGCTTTAAGATGATATCAATGCTTATTTAGCTCTTGATTCTCTGCGTTATTAATGTATACAAAAAAATGTATCGCGCACTCTGGTGGCTTATTTTTTAGTTTATACGTTAATATAAATATAAAATACAGTAGAACCTCGATTATCAGAACCCTCAATTATCCGAACGATGACTTAGTTTATCCGAACGTTAGCGCGAAAGATACATTGTTGCTCGCTGCCACCGCCGTGAGTAACAATGAGCAACCCAACGCAACTTCTCCTTCTCAAACGGCTGCGAGACTTAGCCGCTCAAAAACGCGTTACAGCCGTTCGTCAATTAAAAATGGTAGATTTTTTTTTTAATATCAAAAAGGCATTAAACATTTTCAAGTATTTAAAATACACACACAGACACACACGTGTGTGTGTGTGTGCGCGCGCGTGCGCGTGTGTGTATATATATATATATATATATATATATATATATATATATATATATATATATATCGTTATATGTATGTCAAATTTTAATATATATGTATGTACTGTTTCTATGTAAACACCTCAGAAGAAGTTCATGATCTCCTTCCAAAAAACCCACGCTTCGATTATCCGAACTAGTCTCGGTCCGAATTGGTTCTGATAATCGAGGTTCTACTGTAAATCTAAATGACAACTTATTTATCATCTAAAAAATCATTTACGCTTTACTCACACCCGTCCTTATGCCCAATAAATCATGATTCATAAAAGTAAGCGGAAATATATTTATATTCGTAGTATTATAGTAATTCTTATACTTTCATCAAGCGATAAAGCATTATCCCCAAAAACAAGCCAATCATCCATCCGGCCGCGAATTGTAAGTACCAGAAAGTGCACATATTCTACAAGCTATGAGATGGACCCGATGGTAGCGTTCCTGGCTTCGGTCCGCGGGGGCCCCTAGTGCGAATATTTCTCCCAATTTTTCATGATTTCTCAAATTTTAGTCATATTTGAGATTTTCGGAGAATAAAATTTCCTAAAAACACATTTTTTTAACAGAAAATTCATGATTTATTATTTTTTTCCCCGGAAATTTCTCTTTTTCCTATGACCTGAGGCTGCGGAGATATTCGGAGAAAAGTTAAAGATGAAAAGAAATGAGATTTTCGTAAAAAGACTTATTATTATTTTTTTTTTTATAATAGACTTTATTGCTCCGGGCAACGCACTTCCTCAGTTTGCACTGGGAAACATTCACCTACCCCCGGGGGTTAGGCTCGGTCTTAACCGAGACCGGAACAATAACGCTGGGCGGCATTCGAGGGTTCCGACATCACCTCGGCTGCCGCCCAGTCAAAAAAGTCGCGCGAACAGTTCAATATATCGCTCTGCGATAGCCGCTCCCTCAAGCCAGAGGGTGAGCGGCTACCGCAGTCCACAATCGTGTTGCCTGAGTAAACGGAGGGACCCAAGTATGACCGCCTTCTGCATCCGACCCGCTAGCAATCGGACACCGGGTTTGCAAACCGGTATGCCAGCGAGGCCCGATACAAAAGACTCTTTCATCCCCCCTAGCGCGCCGATGAGGAGGACAACGAGAGTTACCCTGAATGCTCGGTGCAAACGACGTAGCTCGGCCAGGAGAGGCTGATACTTGAGCCGTTTCTCCTCTTCCTTTCGCGACACGTTCACTTCGGCCGGAGCCGAGAACTCAATGACGTATATCGTCTTGTCGTCGAAATCGAAGAGGACAACATCAGTCTTAGTCGCTTGAAGCGGCCCGATGGTCGCGAATGAGAAGTTCCAATAAATCTTGCACCTCTCGCCCACGACAACGGACTCAATATCTCCTGGTAAATAAGGCGGCACGGGCTCCCGGTCTATCCCATAAGAGTGCCGTAGATGGTAGTACAATACTCTTAGGGCCGCGTTATGGCGATAGATATAGCCGGAGACTGCATATACTGGGCAGGCCGACAGTAGATGCATTAGTGTCTCCGGCGATTGTTTGCATGCACGACACAAAGTGGTCGGCAGAGGCTGACCCAAAACGCGACTGCGATAGACCAGGGTGTTGATGACTCCGTCTTGGCAGGCACAGATAAACCCTTCGGTCGCGGACATCAGTCCAGCTGACCGCAAGAAGGAAAAGGTCAGCTGGGTGGACAGCCCCTGTTCCTCGATGTGGTGAAAAAACACACCGTGCATGGGTCTGTCCACATGCTGCCGAGTCAGGACAGTCTGCTCGGCAGCCCTGATTGCCCGCCGACGTCGGGACTTGGGCAACCGAGCGACGGAGTCTATTGGCAAGGCGCCACGCCGGCGCCGGCGGAACTCCAAGCCGAGGGTCTCTGCCGCACGATCTGCCGTCTTATAGAGAAAAGCACCCGCCCCATGAAGCTCATGCTGATGCACAATCTCCAGGAGCGGGTCCGAGCTCGTTATTACATCGCTTGCTATTCCGAGGACTATGCGGTCATGAAGACACTCCAATCCCGAGAGCCCGCGCCCGCCGCTCTGACGCAGCATATAAAGGCGCGGGGTGGAAGATCGAGGGTGCAGACTCCGCTGGATGTTCATTATCTTGCGTGTGCCGATGTCCAGCTGTTTAAGCTCGTCTCTACGCCATTTGACGACGCCAAAGGAGTAGAGCAGGACCGGGACAGCGAGCATATTGGTGGCAGTGATCTTGTTTTTCCCAGACAGATCTGATTTCCAGATCCGTCTGAGACGCCGCCTATACTCGCTGCGGAGGGCCTCCTTGACACCCTCAGCGTCCCGTACAGAGCGCTGATCGATGCCAAGGTACCGATAAGACCCTCCGGCGTCCAGGTGTTTGAAGACGCTCCCGTCCACCAGCCGAACATCAGCCGCGACACCCTCTGCTCTCCCTCTCCTGAGATGAAGAACAGCGCACTTGTCCAATCCAAATTCCATTCCCGCCGCCCGCGTGTACGTCGCTACGATGTTCAAGAGGAGCTTAAGCCCCCTCCCCGGGAGCGTATAGCTTGAGGTCATCCATATAAAATAAATGGGTGATCCCTCGCCCACGCTCCCCGGGGGCCCCCGCTTCGTACCCGCGTGCAGCCCGCAAGGCGATTGATAAGGGTAATAGTGAGATGCAAAACAGGAGGGGGCTAAGAGAATCTCCCTGGATAATCCCCCTCCTATACCCCACCACTCCGGTCGACACGTTGCCTTCACTAGTCTTAACTGTGAAGCGTGTCTCCCAGAGCGGCATGAGCTGCCTAATGCATCTCACTATGTAAGGACTCACCGAAAGGCGTTCGAGTAGGTGTATAATCAGTTTGTGACTGACAGTGTCGAACGCCTTACGGTAGTCTATCCAAGCGACTGAGAGGTTTCCTTACGGTAGTCTATCCAAGCGACTGAGAGGCCAGCTTCCCCATTTGCTCATCGCCCGGGGGAGCACAACTCCCCCGCAATAGCCGCCAACGTGCCAGGCCAACCACCTGGCATGCCGAAAACTAGGTTCGAACACCGCCTAGTCAAGCCCCCCACAACCGGTCCCTCTCGGATGGGGACCAAGGATCAGTTGGGAGGGGCACCCGGATAGGATCCACGGCAACGACCACGGCTCGAAATCGGCGCATCGAGTGGACGGAGGAACTCAAGGAGGACCTCATCTGCTGCTGGAGGGATAGCGTGCCGTCGCGGCGGGGCTACATGGCGAGGTTGCAGGCCCTGTGGAGCCAAGTGCACCCTGAGCTTGCACACCTCTCGCAACAACATCTGCGAGACCAAGCTGCCCGCTTGCGACGGCAAGGCTACGATCTCTTGTTATTACCACCAGAGCTGTCCGGCAGGCGCTCTTCCACGCGTTCCGTGCGGAGCTCTACCGGACGGCCTCAAGATCGAACCCCCCGGCAGTCGGAACCCCCCCGTTGGCGCGTCGATTTGACAGAGGACTGGGGAACAAGGAGGGAGAGAATCACTGGGAAATTTTCTCTTCAGCCTGGTTGCCTAGAAGCGGCAAATGAGTCCCTCGCGGCAGCAATCCCTGAGACCGCTGATCTCCTCAGCTTGAACTGGGCTGTGTATCACGCGGCTCTTGAGTCGAAGCCTCAGACACGCAATGATAAGGCGGCGTTCGTGGCTAAGACCCGGCGGCGCTTTGCACAGCTCCAGAATAAGATCAATGAAGCTCGGAGGCAGGCATCCCGTGTTCAGTGTGTGTTAGACTTCATTACGGCGGGGCGGGCGTTTACCCCTAAAATCCGAAAAATCAGCTCGGAACTGAAATGCCGTCACCACACATTGAACAAAGCTATCCTTCTTATTGTGAAGGAACGCTACGTGGAGAAGGTGCGGAACCTGGGGGTTGCGAAGCAATCCCTAGAGAGGCGGGTGGGTCGGGCGTTAGACAACGCCCTCTTCCGTTCTGACCAAGGCCGCTGGTTCCAACCACCTACGCCTGCCCCCGACACAGCGCCAACAGCTGTTAAGGTGGAGCGGTTTTGGGGAAAGCTGTATAGCGAGGCGGGTCATTTTGATGAAGGCACTCCAGCTCTGGGACGGTTCGACACGTTTTGTCGGCAACAGCCGAGTCAGCGTGGCGACTGTTTTCCAGTCACGCGGGGTGAGGTGGAGAAGGCGGTGAGTAGCATGAGGAACCACGCCGCTCCCGGACCCGATGGGATTAACATCTTCTGGTGGAAGAAATTCAAGTGCACCCATACCCATCTGGCCCGCATCTTCTCGTCGTTCATCGATGGGACGGTGCCCATCCCTGCGTGGCTGACAGAGGGAAGGACGGTGCTACTCCCCAAAAAAGGGGATTTGTCTCGTCCGGAGAACTACCGCCCGATAACGTGTCTGAATGCGCTCTGTACGATCTTCACAAAGATTCTTTATGAGCGTGTTCTGCGCGAGATCGAGCCCGCATGGCGGGAGATACACGAACAAAGGGGATCCAAGAGGGCACTGGGAGGTTGTAAGGAGAACCTGCTGGTGGACCGCTGCATCACGCAGGACGCGGTCCAACACAAGCGTAACTTCTCAGTCACTTGGATAGACTTATTATTATTTTTTTTTTATAATAGACTTTATTGCTCCGGGCAACGCACTTCCTCAGTTTGCACTGGGAAACATTCACCTACCCCCGGGGGTTAGGCTCGGTCTTAACCTAGACCGGAACAATAACGCTGGGCGGCACTCGAGGGTTCCGACATCACCTCGGCTGCCGCCCAGTCAAAAAGTCGAGCGAGAATTCCATTATATCGCTCTGCGATAGCCGCTCCCTCAAGCCAGAGGGTTAGCGGCTACCGCAGTCCACAATCGTGTTGCCTGAGTAAACGGAGGGACCCAAGTATGACCGCCTTCTGCATCCGAACCGCTAGCAACCGGACACCGGGTTTGCAAACTGGTATGCCAGCGAGGCCCGATACAAAATACTCTTTCTTCCCCCCTAGCGCGCAGATGATGAGGACAACGAGAGTTACCCTGAATCCTCGGTGCAAACGACGTAGCTCGGCCAGGAGAGGCTGATACTTGAGCCGTTTCTCCTCTTCCTTTCGCGACATGTTCACTTCGGCCGGAGCCGAGAACTCAATGACGTATATCGTCTTGTCGTCGAAATCGAAGAGGACAACATCAGGCTTATAGCTTGAGGTCATCCATATAAAACAAATGGGTGATCCCTCGCCCACGCTCCCCGGGGGCCCCCGCTTCGTACCCGCGTGCAGCCCGCAAGGCGATTGATAAGGGTAATAGTGAGATGCAAAACAGGAGGGGGCTAAGAGAATCTCCCTGGATAATCCCCCTCCTATACCCCACCACTCCGGTCGACACGTTGCCTTCACTAGTCTTAACTGTGAAGCGTGTCTTCCAGAGCGGCATGAGCTGCCTAATGCATCTCACTATGTAAGGACTCACCGAAAGGCGTTCGAGTAGGTGTATAATCAGTTTGTGACTGACAGTGTCGAACGCCTTACGGTAGTCTATCCAAGCGACTGAGAGGTTACGCTTGTGTTGGACCGCGTCCTGCGTGATGCAGCGGTCCACCAGCAGGTTCTCCTTACAACCTCCCAGTCCCCTCTTGGATCCCCTTTGTTCGTGTATCTCCCGCCATGCAGGCTCGATCTCGCGCAGAACACGCTCAAAAAGAATCTTTGTGAAGATCTTACAGAGCGCATTCAGACACGTTATCGGGCGGTAGTTCTCCGGACGAGACAAATCCCCTTTTTTGGGGAGTAGCACCGTCCTTCCCTCTGTCAGCCACGCAGGGATGGGCACCGTCCCATCGATGAACGACGAGAAGATGCGGGCCAGATGGGTATGGGTGCACTTGAATTTCTCCCACCAGAAGATGTTAATCCCATCCGGTCCGGGAGCGGCGTGGTTCCTCATGCTACTCACGGCCTTCTCCACCGCACCCCGCGTGACTGGAAAACAGTCGCCACGCTGACTCGGCTGTTGCCGACAAAACGTGTCGAACCGTCACAGAGCTGGAGTGCCTTCATCAAAATGACCCGCCTCGCTATACAGGTTTCCCCAAAACCGCTCCACCTAAACAGCTGTTGGCGCTGTGTCGGGGGCAGGCGTAGGTGGTTGGAACCAGCGGCCTGGGTCAGAACGGAAGAGGGCGTTGTCTAACGCCCGACCCAGCCGCCTCTCTAGGGATTGCTTCGCAACCCCCAGGTTCCGCACCTTCTCCACGTAGCGTTCCTTCACAATAAGAAGGATAGCTTTGTTCAATGTGTGGTGACGGCATTTCAGTTCCGAGCTGATTTTTCGGATTTTAGGGGTAAACGCCCTCCCCGCCGTAATGAAGTCTAACACACACTGAACACGGAATGCCTGCCTCCGCGCTTCATTGATCTTATTCTGGAGCTGTGCAACGCGCCGCCGAGTCTTAGCCACGAACGCCGCCTTATCATTGCGTGTCTAAGGCTTCGACTCAACAGCCGCGTGATACACAGCCCAGTTCAAGCTGAGGAGATCAGCGGTCTCAGGGATTGCTGCCGCGAGGGACTCATTTGCCGCTTCTAGGCAACCAGGCTGAAGAGAAAATTTCCCAGTGATTCTCTCCCTCCTTGTTCCCCAGTCCTTTGTCAAATCGACGCGCCAACGGGGGGGTTCCGACTGCCGGGGGGTTCGATCTTGAGGCCGTCCGGTAGAGCTCCGCACGGAACGCGTGGAAGAGCGCCTGCCGGACAGCTCTGGTGGTAATAACAAGAGATCGTAGCCTTGCCGTCGCAAGCGGGCAGCTTGGTCTCGCAGATGTTGTTGCGAGAGGTGTGCAAGCTCTGGGTGCACTTGGCTCCACAGGGCCTGCAACCTCGCCATGTAGCCCCGCCGCGACGGCGCGCTATCCCTCCAGCAGCGGATGACGTTCTCCTTGAGTTCCTCCGTCCACTCGATGCGCCGATTTCGAGCCGTGGTCGTTGCCGTGGATCCTATCCGGGTGCCCCTCCCAACTGATCCTTGGTCCCCATCCGAGAGGGACCGGTTGTGGGGGGATTGACTAGGCGGAGTTCGAACCTAGTTTTCGGCGTGCCAGGTGGTTGGCCTGGCACGTCGGTGCCTATTGCGGGGCAGTTGTGCCGCGGGGCAGTTGTGCCCGGGCGATGGGCACGCCAGCTTCCCCACGCCAAAACTTATTATTATTCCCCACGCCAAAACTTATTATTATTATTATTATTATTATTTCCGGAAATTTCCCGTTTTTCTATCACCTGACTGAACGGCTGCGGAGATATTCGGAGAAATTTTTTAATGAAAAAAAATGAGATTTTCGTAAAAAAAAACTTTTTACATTTTTTTATCCCTCATAATTCTGAGAAATAATGAATTTCCGAAATGTTTGCAAACAATATTTTCCTTAAGGGGTAACACCTCTGTACCGGCCTGCCACGAAGCGTTTTAGACAAATAATACTTGGGGTAATTATCAAGCATATATTGAAGTATATTGCAAAAACATTTTATGGGAAAATATTACAAAATGGCGACACTGCAACAAATTCTTTCGAGGTATGTTGAACTTAAGGTGCTCTGCGGCACGCAGTATAACTTGGGCGAATTTTAATCTGGACAAAATAATTTTTTTTATATTAAATCTACATGAGTGTAGCTAGTGAACCACGTAGGGGATTTTAGAAATATTGATTTTTGAGTAATTGCCGAGTATGTGACTAAAAATGTTCAATTTTTTTTTAAGACAGTTATTTGTTAATAAATATTATTTAAATTAACTTATCGGAAATCCCCTACGAGGTTCAGTAGCTACACTCATGTAGACTTAATAAAACGAAATTCTTTTTTTTTTAATTAAAATTGGAACAGTTATACTGCGTGCCGCACAGGTTCGACATGCTTCGGAAGAATTGCTGCAGTGTCGCCATTTTGTAATATTTTCGAATAAAAATTTATAGCATTATACTTAAATATATGCTCAATAAATACCGCAAGTCTAATTTGTTAATTACATTTTCTTTCGCCAAAAAAAATATCAAAAAATACGCTTCCTGTAAAGCCGTTACAGTGGTGTTACCCCTTAAAGTCTTCATTTAATTTCCGAGATTTTACCGTGATCATAATTAAAGTTATTCGGAAAAATTCGAAAAAATTCGGTAAAATTCGGAGCAACTGGGATGTTTGCGTAAAAATATTTGTTCCAATTCATAGAAAAATTCGTAAAAATTTTCTGGAAAAAATCGGAGTTTTTCAGAAAAAAAAACTGCACTAGGGGCGCGGGATCGTTCCCTGCGCTCAGTGCTTTTTTGTTTAAATTATTATTACTATTAATTCTTATTTGATTAGTTATTTTTATTAGTTGTCATTATTATTTTAATTGGTTACCGTTCAGTGTCGAAAAATTTATCGCGCACTCTGACCGCTTAATTTATTAGCTTGTACGTTAATTTAAATATAATAATAAATGTAAACTACAACTTATTTATCTTCTAAAAAATTATCATAATGTATCCGGCCGCTAATCGTATGTACCAGAAAGTGCACATATTCCACAAGCGATGAGATGGTCCCATTGGTAGCGTTCCTGGCTTCGGTCCGCAGAGGCGCGGCATCGTCCAGCGCGCTCTGTGTTTTTTTTTTCTTTTAATTATTATGACTATTAATTCTTATTTGATTAGTTATTTTTATTATTTATCATTATTTTTTTTCACACATCTACCACGGCGAACGCTTCGCTAATTGTAGCTTCCATCTACAGGGATTTGCTCTTTTTACATTTCCCACCATTTTCTCCAATCCACATCCTTTATCGATCCCTAATATATTTCCGCTCATATACTTTCATCAAAGCATTATCAAAAGCATTATGATAATGCTTTTGTCGCTTGATGAACGTATATGAGAATGAATATAATAATACGAATTTGAATATATTTCCGCTTACTTTTATGAATTACAATTTATTTGGCATAGGGACGGGTGTGAGTAAAGCGCAAACAATTTTTTAAGAAGAAAACTAAATTGTAATTTAGATTTATTATTATATTTAAATTAACGTACACACTCATAAAATAAGCAGTCAGAGTGCGCGATAAATTTTTCGACCCTAAAAAATAACTAATTAAAATAATAATGATAACTAATGAAAATAACTAACCAAATAAAAATTAATAGTAATAACAATTTTAAAAAAAGCAGTCAGCGCGGGGAACGATCCCGCGCCCCTAGTGCAATTTTTTTTCTGAAAAACTCCGATTTTTTCGGGAAAATTTTTCCGAATGTTTTCTATGAATTGGAACAAATATAAACGATTCGGAGTTATGCGGACAATTATTTTTACACAAACATCCGAGTTTCTCCGAACTTCTCCAAATTTTTTCGAATTTTTCCGAATATGTCATCATTTTAATTATGATCACGGGAAAATCTCGGAAATTAAATGAAGACTTTAAGGGGTAACACCACTGTAACGGCCTTACAGGAAGCGTACTTTTTGATATTTTTTTTTGGCGGAAGAAAATGTGATAAACAAATGATACTTGCGGTATTTATTGAGCATACATTTAAGTATATTGCTATAAATTTTTATCCGAAAATATTACAAAATGGCGACACTGTAGCAATTCTTCCGAAGCACTGTGCGAATGTTAATCTAAAAAAAATAATTTTGTTTCATTAAGACTACATGAGTGTAGCGACTGAACTACGTAGGGGATTTCCGATAAGTTAATTTAAACAATATTTATTAACAAATAACTGACGCAAAAAAAATTGAACATTTTTAGTCAAATACTCGGTAATTACTCAAAAATCAATATTTCTAAAATCCCCTACGTGGTTCACTAGCTACACTGATCTAGACTTAATTTAAAAAAAATTCTTTTGTCCAGATTAAAATTGGCACAAGTTATACTGCGTGCCGCAGAGCACCTTAAGTTCAACATGCCTCGGAAGAATTTGCCGCAGTTTCGCCATTTTGTAATATTTTCCCATGCATTTTTTTGCAATCTACTTGAATATATGGTTAATAATTACCCCAAGTATTATTTGTCTAAAACGCGTCGTGGCAGGCCGTTACAGTGGTGTTACCCTTTTAGGAAAATAATGTTTGCAAAAATTTCGGAAATGCATTATTTCTTAGAATTATGAGGGATAAAAAATGTAATAAGTTTTTTTTACGAAAATCTCATTTTTTCATCTGTAACTTTTCTCCGAATATCTCTGCAGCCGTTCACTCAATAGGAAAAAGAAAAAGTTCTGGAAAAAAATAATAACAAGTTTTTTTTAAGAAAATCTAATTTTTTTTCATCTTTAAATTTTCTCCGAATATCTCCGCAGCCTCAGGTTCACTCAGGTAATAGGAAAAAGGGAAATTTCCAGAAAATAATAACAATAATAATAATAATACGTTTTTTTTACGAAAATCTCATTTCTTTTCATTTTTAACTTTTCTCTGAATATCTCCGCAGCCTCAAGTTATAGGAAAACGATAAATTTCCGGGGAAAAAAATGAGAAATCGTGAATTTTCAGTAAAAAAAATGTGTTTTTTGGGAAATAGATCAGTACTTGAATCTGTTTTAAATCATTTTTCCTCCGAAAATCTCAAATATGACTAAAAAATGAGAAATTATGAAAAATTTAGAGAAAAATTTGCACTGGGGCCCTTGCGGACCGAAGCCAAGAACGCTACCAACGGGACCATCTCATCGCTTGTAGAATATGTGCACTTTCTGGTACTTACGATTCACGGCCGGATGGATTATTGGCTTGTTTTTGGGGATAATGCTTTATCGCTTGATAAAAGTATGATAATTAATATAATAACACGAATATAAATATATTTCCGCTTACTTTTATGAATTATAATTTATTTGGCGTAAGGACGGGTGTGAGTAAAGCGTAAACAATTTTTTAGAATATAAATAAGTTGGAATTTAGATTTATTATTATATTCAAATTAGCGTATAAACTAAAAAAATAAGCGATCAGAATGCGCGATACATTTTTTTGTATACATTAATAACGCAGAGAATCAAGCGCTAAATAAGCATTGAAATCTAAAAGCTTTGCGCGTCCCGTCGGGTGACGTCATACGCGAGTCGTGCTCAGATTGCTTTTTCCCTCGAAGCCTTCGTTTCGGCTTGGCCGCACATGAACATGCTCAGCGTCCATGTGTTGGTGTAGCTCTCGACGGCGCGGTCGGGAAACTTAGACCCCGCTCGGTTCTTGCCGAAGATGTCCGAGCGTCGCTCGCTCACGGACACGCGCTATTATGATTGTGTGATGGGCGCGTAAGAGACTAGAGAGGGGGTAACATTTACGCGCGATCTGGCTGCACTGTTTCAAGGATGTGGCCTATAGGTGAGTCTAGCGCGATGCATGATGGATCAAAATTGGGCACGTCGTTGACCCATCGAAAATCTGCATATGGCAAGGGTTGACACATCGCCTATCCATACAAATTTTTTACATCAAAATATATCAAGTATGATGATGCCTTCGATGGATCAAACGACTGCATGTACTTGTTATTGACACGTGCTTATCGATTCGAGCATTGACTCAGACCACCGCGTATACCCCGCTCAACGAATCCAACCATGTCGATATCAGTTAGTAATTCAAACTTGACATTCGAGTGTTTTAACATTGCATCCCAGGTATATCCGGGCAATGTGTAGTAATACGCGGGATCTAGGCCATAGCTCTCATCGCATGTATGTCGAAAGTTTTCGAAAATGTCGGCTAATAACAAGACATCTGTCTTCAGATACAAATCGCTATAGCCACCCAGCGTTCGAATGGAGAACCGCTCCCAAACTTTCTCAGCATGTGCGTACTCGCTCTCACATACTGTAGCATCTGTCAGGGAACTATAAAATGCGTCACGTGGTGGTAGGCAAGTGTCGTCTAACTTGGTCACTGAAGACCCCTTTTCGTGTCAGCAAATTGAAATTGTCTGTCGAAAGAGTTGGGAATTGCGTGCGTAAAATGTTGAGTTTGTCCTCGGTCAAGAATGATGCTAATTTGTCGAGACTCGTGTTGAGGAATTTGTATGAGTCAGTAAAGCGCATTTGGATCTTGTGTTTTGAATCGTCTGTGATTTCAACATGCTTCGTGAAGGAAATGTATTTCTCCTTTGTGATTGGAAGCACATCGGTTCTTCCTTCGAACGCAGTGGCTACTTCCTTGATTATAGAATGTGCATCGTAACCGGATAAATTGTGGAAAACTACTTAAATAAAAAATGACTGCTTGCAATTTAGGTTGCAGTTGGAATGGGCGGGGCCTCTATAGCGCCCAGTCAGATGGCAATGATCTCGAACGCGTACATCTTCTTGCGCAAATGGTTTCTCATATATGCGACATTGAGTCGCTGCTCGAAAACTAGCCCACTCACTCGGTGTTAAATGCACCATTGGTAAATTATCACAGAACATTTCTTTTATCCGCAGTGCTAGATTTTTGAGTTCTTCGACAAACCATGATACGCAATCAGCACTGCGGCATGAGTGATACGAAGATAATGAATCATCATACGAACAACATACGTAATATCCGATACTAAATACTTCATGGTCTGATACATATATTTCGCTAGTTTCTCTCCATCGGTCTTTACCAGCACACACTCCAAATCAGTATACACAATGAAGGGATGTCGCTCTTTCTGGCTAAAGTTGGTGAACTGGAGCCACTTATTGTTGTCATCTGGTAGTCGGATTGCACAGTCATTTATTGCTCCACAATCGACCTCATGTGATCGCAATTTTTCCTCGGAACCGAAGCAATGCAAACATCTGCAAAATAAAGAAGATTGTTTTGTTTAATTCGTCTAGCATATATATATATATATATATATATATATATATATTAACTACATACCGATCACAGATATATTTTTTATGCTCAATTTTGGTCAGTTGTGCCCTCACGAGTCTCGACAGGTTCTTGATCCATACGAAGTGTCTCACATTGCTGTCGTCGGTATCTTGCAGGTACAGCAAATTGATGTGCTTTTCCTTTTTGTGTTGAGTTACGCGTATCGGAACAATGTCCTTTTTGGTGGTGGTGGTATACACGTTGATTGATACATTGTTATGAGCTTCAAATTTTTTTATTTGATGTATCGTGACCGGGAATTCGATATCCTTCAGATTCAGTACTGTCGAATAATGAGGGTAAGAAGATGGACGGTCACTGTCCCGTTCGGCTAGGTATAGAGCAGCGACAACTGCCCGAGCGAAACATGCGTTGTCCTTGGATTTGACGTTAACCACAGTCTTCAACATTATTTCCCGCGGCAATGATATGGAGCACTCGGCACGCATCGGATTATACTCATTCACATTTATCGTGAGGTTAAGTATTTTCTGCAGAGCCCAGCCACTATCACGTTCTTGAAATTCATCGAGTAAGGTTAAAGTGGGCTCCACAACACGCTGTTCATACCACTCGTTCAAATTGCTTGTACTAAATAGTTCACAGTTTCGCGTGTTGACACTTTTATTCGCATGTTTGTCACCGCTCGCGAATTCACCATTTAATACTGTATTAATTTTAATACTGTTGTGCTTGCCGATAATATTTTGCACATGATGGAGCACTAGGACGCGAGCATCGGTTAGAAAGTGTCTTGGCTCAATGTGTCTGCGATTGATGATGGAACCGGTTAATATCCGACTCTCGAAGGATGTTTCAATCTCTCGCCAGATTAACTCATGATCACCATGTCCCCCGCCCGTGTGGACGAAATGACTCCGCATACAATTCCTCAATCCTTCCAGACGCGCTATTTGGGCTATAAGTGACTGTTGATGTCCGATTAATAATTGCGGGCGCATAATCCGGCTTTGCGTTCCCAGCCCTTCGATGAACTCGATGCATCGTTGCTCCCACGCAGAAAAATCTTCGAACGAGCGAAAAAGCACGGCTTGGTCATGTAAGATTTACTCCATGTTGACGAGTACGAAAAAATTTTCTACGATGTTAACAGACTGACTGCTTCATGCAAAGTGCGGCCAGATTTGAGCGGAGCGGATCATTAAAGAAGCTCTTCCTTCGGGAAAAAAAATCGGCCCTCTCTCTTGGGAAAACAGAGTTTTCCAATAACGCGTCGGTGTAGATTGCTCGAGGAACATGAGACAAAGAACAGGAAGTCGGAATGCTTCGGGTCAAAAGATTTTATGGGTCCTACAGCTCAAGTGGTCCACCCGCGGTCACCGCCTTTGATTCCTAAAGTTTATACTTTTTCTAAGAAATCCTGACTTGTCGAGACCTGTCTAAAGTGTTGGCGAGACTTGTGACAGGAGCGGACACGCATACAAACATTTGAGCGCAGCAGATGCATAGGCTCGCCCTACAAAAAAAAAATATTTTCTTCGGATGCGCACATATTGACGCTATATTTCGGAATGCAACCGAGACGTATTGAGATATTTTTTTCAAGAGTGCAGCTGTGCTCAAGTGGTCCATCCGCAGTCAAAGCCATTGACTCTCGTCGTAATCCTCCCACTCAATTTTTCAAACTTCTCCCCCACTTTTCCAATCATGAAAAACAAGTTCAAACACGTTCGAAGAACACCTGCTTGGTTGGATGCACTGCGTACATACTCGCACATGGCGACATCTTGATGTTATATTTCGAAATGGAGACCTCGATGAGACTTTTCAAGAGTGCAGCTTAAGTGGTCCATCCGCGGTCACAGCCTTTGATCCCTCAAGTTTATAGTTTTTTCCAAGAAATCCTGACTCGTCACGATCTGTCTAAAGTGTTGGCGAGACTCGTGATAGGAGTGGACACGCATGCAAACGTTTTACGGATTCTGGAAACGAAACCAAGACACCGCCCCTACATGCCATAAATCAGCTTTGAAAAGCCGCCCTTCATGTGGCGCCTAGCGTTTTCATATTACCGAAAATTTTCTACCCATATATTGTCGTCACACACACACACACACACACACACACACACACACACACACACACACACACGGACGGACGCACGCACGCACGCACGCACGCACATTTGAATATTATTGATTAACTATTGTTTCAGTGTGCTTTGATTGAAATCATTATCCCCCCCCCACAACCGTCGTCGGCTTCCCTTCTCCCAGTAATCACTCTTCGGCTCACATGGCTACCCCTTCCACCGAGGCCCTCTTGTGATGTCACACGGGCCTGGCGACATCCCCTCGAACCGGTGACCTCCTTTTCCGTCAGAACCGCTACAGCTACTCTACTCATTCCGAGCACCGATTCTGTCTGTGATGAATAGACAATTTTCGTACCGCCGTTCGCGTAGCATTGTCACGTCCTAGCACACGCGCACAATTATATTTTTATTCTGGGACATTTTAACCAGGATGACCCATAGCTGGTCGATTTTACTCAGAAACCCCGTTATATAAAATATTCGTAAACATATCTTCAAATTTAACACGCATATGTCTACCCATATAATTCAGGGACAAACAGTTTCCGTACTAACTCTACCGCTCACCCATAATTTAAGCGACGAGCACACAGGTTCTCGAAATATCTTCATGAATAGCCTTATACATACGAACATATCTGTTTGCCTGCACACTCCTGGGACACGCACGTGAGTCGCGAAGTACTATATCATATTGTCTCATATATACGTACCTGCTTGTTCAGAGACATAAGTACTTAAAATAACTCTAGTCAAATTATATACATGTATGTACCTATACCTCACGTACCTTCGTGACGTGAGCTAGGGACCCGAGTCCCTATAGTAATAGGTGTATACTTCGAGGACATTGGTCCTCAAAATAACTTCAATGAATATATATATATATATATACATACTCTATGACTTCAGAGTTCAAGTACCATTCGTATACTCATATGCATACTTTGAAGGCATCAGTCCTCGAAATAACAGTGTCTGCGTGTGTGTGTGTGTGTGTGTGTGTGTGTGTGTGTGCGTGTGCGCGTGTGTGCGTGTGCGCGTGCGTATGCGTGCGTGCGTGTGTGTGTGTGTGTGTGTGTGTGTGTGTGTGTGTGTGTGTGTGTGTGTGTGTGTGTGTGTGTGTGGTTTAAAGAGGTTTAGCGGGAAAATGCCTCCGCACCCTGGCAAATAAGTGCCGTGTGTCGGGCTTGCACCGACTAAAAACCCCCATTCCTCTGTGGCCTCACAAATTCTGTCGCGGGACGACCGCTAGGTATTACATCGCGGGAGAGGCCTTAGCCGTAGCTCTTCCTGCAGTGTTGTCAGACGACCTTACATCCCCCGTTCCACTCGAGATGGTATGAGTGGTTGAGGGGTTCGTGTCGCTGATTTAATCTATGACTGCCTGGTCTTCCGGCGTCGTCTTCTTCCTCGCACGTTCTGCACGTCGCAACTCCTTCATCTCTGCGGCAGCATAAGCCGATACCGCTGCCCATGCGTCTGCTGACTTCAGCATCAACTCAACCAGATTGTCCGGGGTGATGCATGTCTCCAGCTGATTCTCGACTATCGCGCGGGAGGCACTAAAACGTGGGCATTCGAACAATGCATGTTCAGCGTTCTCCTCGACTGCTACACATGCTGGGCAGTCCGTGAAATCTTCATGATTAAACTTATAGAGATAAGCCCGAAAACAGCCGTGTCCTGAGATCACTTGAGTGAGATAATAGTTGAGCTCCCCGTGTAGACGGTTCACCCATATCTCCACCTTCGTGATTAGTCGATGTGTCCACCTTCCCTTGGGAGAAGTATCCCACATCGTCGGCCACTGGTTGAGACTGGTTGCTCTCGCTTCTGTCCTTGCATAACTGGGGTTTCTAGCTCCCTTCTGCTGGTACATCGATCTACGCTCCTCGGCAAGCACCTCAATGAGCAGCATTCCCGCGATAACGTTGATAGCGTCCTCGGAGACAGTGCGAAACGCACAGGCTACCCTCAAGGCGCTGACGCGATACGTTGCTGCAGCCTTCTTGCGGTACTCCTGGACTTTCAGTGCATCAGTCCATATGGGTATGCCATAGGTGAGCACTGAGGTCGTCACTGATGACAGCAGTTTCCTCCTCTTTTGTCTGGGGCCACCAACATTAAGCATCAGTCGCGCCAGTGTGGTAGCCACTCCAGCGGCCTTTCTGCTGATCTGCTCGGTTTACTCTTTGAAGTTCAGCCTCGCGTCGAGAATCACACCCAGGTACCGAATGAACGGTTGGGATGTGATTTCGGAGTTTCCAACCCTGAGCGTCACCGTTTCCATCACCTTCCTACTGGATACGAGGAATACTTCTGTTTTGTGGGCTGCAAGATGCAGTCCAACAGAAGACATCCATTCCTTTATCTTGGCGAAAGCTTCGCCGAAGAGTGCGGTGATTTGCTCCAGGAATTTGGCGATGTCAATCAGCGCCGCGCGACTCCTGCGCCTGCTTCACCACTGTGTTAATGGCATCAAGAGTAGAGCGCTCCTTTCCGAAGCCAAACTGGCCCTCCGCCGGTAGAGGGTCCACGACCTTCTTAATCCTGTTATGGATGATGCGCTTGAAGATCTTTCCGGCGGTATCCAGCATACAGAGCGGACGATAGGATGAAGGTTCGTCCGGTGGCTTCTTCCCTTTCGGGAGGAGCACTAGCTTCTGCCACTTCCACTTGTCCGGGAAGATTCCTTCCTTGAGACACGCATTGTACATGCCCAGGAATATTGCCGATGCCAACTTGATCGCTGCCTTACATGCGATGTTAGGTATCCCATCCATGCCGGGGGCTTTATTGTTGCCCACCCTGAGAATCGCCGTAAGAAGCTCCTCTTCAGTAATGGCTGGGATGTCCTCATCGACGTCCTCCTCGAGCTGATAGTCCTCCTCGGGTTGCTCAGGGAACAGATGTGAAACAATCTTTTCCAGCAGAGCTGCGTCCACAGGCGATGGCATTGGCTGGCTTTTCAGTAGAGTCATTACTACTTTGTACGGCCTGCCCCAGGGAGCATCTTCCACCTCGCTGAGCAGTTCGCCCCAGCTTTCAGCTTTACTCTGCTTGATAGCCTTTTTAAGCTTCAAGCGCGCCTTCCTGTGCTGTTCTTCCAAATCGGGGAACGAGCATTTGCCTCGAGCTCGTTGCGCTCGGCGGCGAGTTCGATGACACTCCCTTCGGAGGCCGTCAATTTCTTCGCTCCACCAGTGTACCGCCGGTCGGAAGTCGACATTTCGTTTCCGTGGCATTGTTGCATCGCATGCTTCGGTGACCCTCTGCACGACCACCTCGACCTTCTGGGTTGCACTTTCCGCTGCGAGGGGGCTGGTGTCAAAAGTTTCACGAAACAAGTCCGCGTCAAACATTTTCGCTTTCCAGCCCTTCCCGTTTGTCTTCGGTGCCTTCGTGCGTGCGTGCGTGCGTGCGTGCGTGCGTGCGTGCGTGCGTGCGTGCGTGCGTGCGTGCGTGCGTGCGTGCGTGCGTGCGTGCGTGCGTGCGTGCGTGCGTGCGTGCGTGCGTGCGTGCGTGCGTGCGTGCGTGCGTGCGTGCGTGCGTGCGTGCGTGCGTGCGTGCGTGCGTGCGTGCGTGCGTGCGTGCGTGCGTGCGTGCGTGCGTGCGTGCGTGCGTGCGTGCGTGCGTGCGTGCGTGCGTGCGTGTGTGTGTGTGTGTGTGTGTGTGTGTGTGTGTGTGTGTGTGAAGCGGCAGTTTTCGGGACGCCATCGGGTGTTGCTGGGACTTTTGGCAGTTTTTGGGACAGACCTGAATGCATTTTTTTGTCGATCGTATCAGGTCAGTTCTGATAATGTACGATACGAATATAAACAGTTTTGATACGTTTTTTGAGCATATGCTAAGGAAAAAGAATGTTTTTCAGGCCTCAATTTTAGTACTCATCATTAGCAAAAATGTATGTGTTTATGTAGAGCTTGAACCCATGATTCGGTATAATTATACGTGTAAAGTGTGTTTTCGAGGCAGATTTATTCGGTAATCGGCTGTTTTCAGGACAGGCCTGGAAACAACTGTTCAATCTTCGAAACTTGGTATATCTTCGTTTCACTTTGATATTTCGATTGCTGAAGGCGGTTTTTTTTATCAAACTTTCTTTATCAGGACGATCTCGGAAAGGGGAATAAGGAGCGAACTTTTTTCGATCGGACTTAACGTAAAACTCGACTTTAAAGCGCTGTTATAAATATATGTAATCAGATTGTACGCAAGAAATTGTGGCATTCGAAGGTTTTGTTATATTTGTAAGGCATTACGGCGCTCTAGGAGGAAATAGCAGGCAGATGAGCAGGAAGGGGTAAGGAAGAGGGAAGTTTTAATATTAAGAACGAAAGGTCGACTTCGACATTTTTTATCTTTCTCTCTTTCTCTCTCCCCCTCGCTCTTACTCTGTATCTCTCTTTGTGTATCGCTCTCTATCTCTCTCACTCTACCTCGGCTTGCCTCGCGCCTCTCGGTCGCGTGACAGTGTATCGCCGAGACCGAGGGAAGACAACGCCAGTATGTTTTGCAAGTAATTAGCGATCCTAAGCCGAAGTATTCCGATTCAGCAAGAGAGAAAAATATAATATTATTACGCTATTCCATATGGTTTATTAATCATCTTATGTATGTCACCTGAAATACACTAATAAATCATTTTCTTGCGTATAGACGCGCTGTACTTGCTACAACTTATATTTAAGACAATAAATGGTTTAATCGTTTGATTGAAAATATGTAGGTACAAAGAAATAAAATTTTATAGATAAATTAATAAAATGTTGATATCTACATATATCGGGAATCCAATAATTATGAATTAAAATCAGTACTCAACTATCTCTTATACTATGAGAAATTTATGTTTAATTTTAAACTTTTAATCTATTTGTACTGCGTAAACAAATTGTATGAATGATGAATCGTAAAAAGTACCTGCCTTTCCACATTTGAAACTGTGATCACTCGGGGGTTAGGTGAAATCCAAAATATCAAGCTTAAATTTTGCAGGCTTTTTAAAATGGATTTAAATTCTTCATCTTCTACATTCAATAGTACTGCTTTACTTACCTGGGGCTACGGCTTGAGGACCTTCCTCCAATTCTGTTTCATCCCCAGATACTTCTTCTGGAAGCCGCATCAGTGCTTGCCTTATGTGGCCTTTCAGTGGCGCCGTCAGGTCGAGAAATTCAGTTGCCGTTATTTCTTGCGAAGCGAGCTTGTTCCAGGCTAATTTGAAAATTCCATTAGTATCGAAAGTACCTTTGGCATTATTATATTTTAATTTTATAAGTATAAGATGCATAGAAATTCAGTTTTACTATCTCATTACATTTGATCAAATAAATGTAAGGAATATACCATTTGTTAATTCTCTCCGCCGGAAGACAGTAGCGTAACGTGGATGTCGCCTGATCCGCATGTTCATTTTTAGGCTTTCCACGTCGTCTCGGGCGTTGGATGTCAACTTGATGAGTTGTCCTAGTAAGTGACATTGACAAGCGTTCATAAGCCGAATTAGAGACATATTTTCTATTCCTGATCAACGCCGAGATTTCGGTTTCAGAATTGTTAGTACAGACAAATTGTAAGTCTCACCTATGAACGTCCAGGCCGATGGGTGTTGCCCCATTTTTGCTTTTAGTACGTTATAGTACGATTCAGTTACATTGTTAGTCCTCCGCGATAACCGGAATTTTCAAAGGAATAAACAAAAAATCTAATGACATTTTACTAATGAAATGTTATTTTTTCCTATCGATTTTGTTTGGGTGATTTTTCGATTCGTCTACTCAGTCTTGAGATCTCATAATATTCGGCCGAATTTTCGGGCGATTTTTTACACGAAAATTCTTCCACACTTGTCGTTCGAGATTCGTTCGAGATTACACTTCATAGCATCACGCCAAAAAAAGTAACGTGTGAAGGGCGGCGTTTATCGGGTCTCGCCCCAGCTGACGCGCCGCCTGCTCGTGGATACGAGTTTTGCCGGCGGTAAATTCCACGTGGGGTTAGATCGTGACAGATCGTTTAGTGAAAAAAGCAGTGAAGTGTATTAAAAGTGCCTAAAGAAAGATTAAACAGCCCTATTTCGGTCCGAAAAGTCGATGAAACACGACCATCAAATTGACATCGCGATATTCGACGGAGGACGTCGGCACGGAGAAACGGACGCATAAAAAATTCTTCGATTCCGACGTTTCACGTGTTGGCTGCGATGAAAATCGTCACGCTTCGCCCATAAATGTAAGTAATCCTTATTCTCAACGCTTCTGCTTGTTCAACTTTGGCAATCCCGTCTCTCGCTTTTCCCCACACTTGTCGCTCCACTGTTTCCAGTTCCTCAGAGAAGCCTGTCGATTATGTTATCCGCACTTGTCAGTGCGCAAGTCTGTGCATTTGTGAAATTTTCTCAGAAATTTAATTATTATTTCTAATGTTCTTTCATTCTACTGGGTTGCTTAACTCTTTTACGCAGCTCAAACAGCCCGTCACCATTGAGCCGGAGGATTTGTTGAAGCTGCTAGTTTCAAATTCCGACCGCGTCTTCACCGTCGACGAGTTCAACGCCAGGGTGACTCTTCACACGATTCGCAACAGCGAAGTCATCGAGAAGGAGGCGCTGTTCTTCTTGAACAACAAGAAGGAAGTCGGCAAGCAGGAATCCATCGAGTCGCATATCGGAATAGGGTGTGTAGAGATCTTTTATTCTTGCATGGAAGGATTTGGTTCTGTTTGGCGCGTAGCCAATTGACCAGTTGCTCAGGATTATGTAAAGTACAAATGTAAAGTAAAGTACCTTACATAAGAATGTAAAGTACAATAAAATACCTTAAAAGTAAATACAGAACCTGTTCTTTATTATAAACAGAATTTTTTATGTCGGTGCCAAAAATAACAAATAAATATAAACACTTATCTACGATAATAATTGTGTGGTTGTATCGACAAATCGATTAGAGTTTTATAGTATAACAGACATAACTTTTTGTATTAATGAAGAATTATATAAATATTAAAAATATACAAAAATATTTATTTTATACATTTTAGTTTTTTTTTCAATCGGTTCATTTTTCGTAATTCTTGCAACACGTGAATTCTGGAAAAATTCCAGAGATTTTTCGAAATTCCCTCACTTTTCCCTGATTATGTCGAGAGGAAAGGATTTCTTTGAGTTTTCCCTGTTTTCCATATCCGTAACAGCCACGTCAAAGGGTTGAAGACTACTGGGGAAATAACAAATACTCGTTTATCCCTTCAGGCAATTCAAATTTAAGAGGAAGGTTTAACATATGTGGAAGGAATCGCAGATTGAAGGTAAACTTATGATTAAAACGATAGAACTGCTGGTAAAACTTTTAACGCTTTTTGCTCGACACTATGTTTATCGAAGGGGTGTACTCGATGTCTCGACATCTAATAGACGGATTGACTTGAAATTTGGTACACTTATTCAATGTAATAGTAGCTTAGTCTTAACCGACGTTTTTCTTCTTAACATTTTTCGTTAGTTAAACAATAATGTTATTTTTACTCGATTATGAAATACATAAAAAAATATCGATCAGGTATTAGCTAATATTAGCTATTTTAAGAAAAAAAAACGTTTCTTTTGTTTCAGATCAACCAAGTGGCTAAAATCAAGTACACCGTTGAGCCCTTCATGTTCGAAGGTTCTTAAGGCGTTTCGACACCAAAATCGACTTATTAGACGACTGGCATTCACATCAACGAGAAATTAGTTTAGAATGCATAGTTTCGAAGATTTTTCAGGTTCAAGTTGAACCTTTATCCACTTGGTAATACACGTGACACGTCGTAAACATTAGTCATAGGGCTGCAGGGATTAAGATATTGCTTCGATTGAAATTTAAAAAAACTCAAGAGGTCAAATTTAAAAAAAAATGCGTTGAAATTGCATAAAGATCGGTTCAGAAGTTTTGAAGATTTTATCAACAAGCCGTCGAAAAACGTTGTTTCGAGAAAAACGCGTTTAATTTTGTCTAGGTTACACAAATATATTTTTAAAAGTTTAATGTATTTCGAAAGTGTATTTATTAAGTGTAAAAACTTTTATAATAATATCTATAATATAAACCTATCAAAACAAATTCATGAAAATAGTCTGTCTTTAGCGTCTAAAGTAAGGAAACCCCTTAACATACAGCGATTAGTGTTAGAAATGGTGTGTTAAAAAATAAACGGTCTCTTTACTTGGTTAATTGATAATAAAATAATTAAATTCTCAATTACAATAGTAATCGTAATTGTTATTTGTAATTTCATTAACTCTCTGCCCATCTATGCTTGTTGTCTCGCTGCGCTTTCGCTTCCACGCCTGTGCGCTCCGCATTCGAGTGGTGAAGCACGTTGGCGGGCAGCAATATTTGGAGTTTACAGAATCGCTTTAAAACTTTGGGAAAGTATTCTGCATATATCGTTCTACCGTTTCAAAACAAAAAAAGGTATTTGAAAAAATTAAGCTATTATTCAATGTATTAAAAAAGAGATTTTTTTTAAATCACCTGTATGTGTATAGGTGACTTGGGTAAATATAGGTAATATAGTTAATTCATAAAAGCTTGGGGCGCTCAACTTTTCAAATGTTTAATAAATTTAGTAATACACAATAGTAATTAGAGAAATTATTATCACATGGTTATACTCAGTTTTATGATTTTCTTTAAAAATTCTGAATCTTCCCAACAAAACATTTTATTTTTTATATTAATTGAATACCGCCCCTCTGCGCCCATCGCCTCCTCGACCGCCACCTCCGCGTCTACCTTGTCCCCGCCTAGGGTGAGGCGCAAATCGCACACCGCGGATTGGCTGGCGCATGTACAGGCGCGCCGAAATGGTATTCATCTGTGCCATCAACTTCATCACTGCCGTTTCTTTAACTCGAGCTCCCGCACGCGTTCCTCTTCCTGCACAATTAAATTTCAAATTATAATCTTATATATCAAGAGACGCGGCAGCGTCTGGACGCCAAGTAAAAAAAAAATCGACGCCATCGATCTCGACGCCACTGATCGACTGACGATGGGTTTTTAGCAGACGACTATTAACTTTCAATCGACATTACGCGAAAACGCGGCGATAAATAGAAAATCTAATGACATTTTACCAATGTAATGTGATTTTTTCCTATCGATTTTGTTTGGGTCATTTTTGGTTCCGTGTATTCAATCCCCTTGATCTTATATTATTCACCGAATTTCCGAGCGAATTCACGACAAGAAATTGTTCCACCGTCGGGGGCTTTTTCGAATTGAATAAAGTCTTTCAGTCATGTCATAAGCATGAAACATACGCCCTTATTAGGGTTGATTAACATTTGCCTGTCAACATCCGCATTTGAGATGCTCTGCGCAGCCTCGAGAGCGCCATATCAGGGCGAACGCAGCGCCTCTGAGTAGCATCGCCTGCTACTAACTTCGTTTTAATGTTTACCGCACAGTCTTACATACAGGTCTGGTAACTCAATGAAATTCGGGTGGTGGGGGTGACTCCAATATTGAAACAGAAGTTGTGGTGTCGCTAGTATCGAGGAGTCAGTTTTTACCAGGGGGCTGGCATCTTTTGGGATTTTTGCTACGCGAATGGTCCGCTGTTCGTAGTGTCCTACTCTGCCACACGCAGCTCTAGTTGGTCCCGAACAATCCTGATGCGCGCACAAGGGCTATGTATGTGTACGCACGCACACATATAATCGGGCAATACCCATATACCACCAACAATACACACTGATGGTTTAATATGGTGTATGCGGCAATGCGGGCCGCGCGCCTGCGCAAAAAGGAATTGTCAGAAGACTACTAGTGTTATGGGGAGAGGTAGTAGAACTAAATAAAGCGGTGGAAAAGCGTAGCATTTTTATATACGGTAAGGGATTGGAGGTGGCAGCTCCCTGGTTTTGACAGCGAACACATAACCTGTATATTGTAAATAAAGTTTCGGTTTTTTCGTTATTTTGTACATTCCATTTCCCCCCCCCCCCCCCCCCCCCCCCACCGAACCTGCATAACGATAATGACTAAAAATTATTCTTGACGGCATTACTTGAATTTCAAGGGATAAATAATTGTTATTATGTTACTGATATACTTAAAATTATGTTTGCGCTGTAATATAAAATTCTATCTCCGTATTAATTGTTAGAAAAAACAACAGATGATGGACACGTATACATAGGAATAATTTCAAGTAGTAACTCCGATAAGTCCTGCTTGCAAGTATTTGCGAGTGAGAGTGAGTATTGTTGTCTCTCTTTTACACTGACTCCTCGATTGCAGCGCCTCTCGTGGCGAACTTCAACAAAGGAACCAGGTGCACTAACGGAGCATGGAGACTAGAGTAAAGGAGCTCGAACGCATATGGCGGAATCGTCGAAAAGTGGATCGTGAAAGTGATGAAAGATCTTGTAGTTCGAAAAATATCCGCAAGCGATACCAGCGCCTGGTACGGAATAGGATAGGTGGTGAATAGGATAGGTGCGTGAGGACTGGCTTAGCAGTTTTGTGACACACATACAGTGACGTATTACTGTCAGTTACTATGTATATGGGCATTACATAAATGTCAGTTACATACAGTTTACGCAGTTTACGCTGTTGCACATCATTGAGTGATATTTCGCTAATAAAAGTATTTATAAAATCAAAACAGAAAAAGACCATCCAATAAAGGTAAGAACTGAACCTTAATATTATGTTTATGCAATTAATACGCGAATCAGCGCAAATATTGACAAATATTGACATCGGAATTTGCAACCACATGTTGATTCATTTTGTCAAATCGTTTGTCACCGTATAAAAATAAAAAATTTGCAGTATATATTACCTCCAAGTCAAAAAATTTCTGAAATATTATCATTTCATAATTTAAACAAAAGCATATCAATATTATCCTTCAGTATTAAAAGCTGCGCTAATAATAAACAAGTATACGACAAATGGCGGATCAACGATTCAAAGTCACCACGCGGACGGAGCCCGCCAGGCCGGTACAATCCGCGGATCGTTCATCACTTTCACAACCATTTCGCCAGCACTGCGTTTGGGCTCCTTTACTCTAGTCTCCATGTAACGGAGTTTCCAGACCTGTATGTAAGACCATGGAGACTAGAGTATAGGAGCCCGAACGCAACGCTGGCGAAATGGTGGTGAAAGTGATGAACGCTTCGCGGATTATATGTTAGTTATTTTAGGACGAGGAGGAAGGTGTTTTTCTGTCACAATAATATAAGTCACGAGCAAATTTATTTCTATGAAATAAAAGTACAATAACTTTTCCTTAGTTTATACAAAAGAAAAACGTGCTCATCGAAGAGACACGTCGACAGGAACTGAATCGCCTCAAGTAACATCCGCCTCGCTGCGCTACACTAGCGCTCCACTCGTCTCATTTGGCGCTCGCAGGCGCGGGAGATACGAGTCCGACAAACTCAACTTTCCAACACACTCACCGTTTGAGCACTCGCTATCGACAACATTTCACACAGCATATCAAATTGCACTCTCGGTAACGCTTTCGTAAATATGTCCGCTTTTTGGTATTTCGTTGCTACATACTTGACTTCAATATCGCGACAAGCAATTTTCTCACGTACATAGTGAAACTTAACATCTATATGTTTAGTTCGCTTGTGGAACTCGGGGTTCTTCGTGAGCTTTATCGCACTTTGATTATCGACCCATATCACAGAAAGTTTATCACAGGGTTCCCCGAGCTCTTCGAACAACCTACGCAGCCACACAGCCTCACGACCAGCAGTCGTAGCCGCCGCATACTCAGCCTCCGTTGTGCTTAACGTTACAAGCTTCTGTCGCTGGCTTGACCATGAGATCACCCCGTTCGCGAACATGAACGCGTATCCGGTCGTCGACCGACGCGTTTCAACGTCTCCTGCAAAATCCGAGTCACAGTAACCGACAAGCTCCGATTCGTCGCCCCCGCTCTTGTAGTGTATTCCAAAGTCTCTCGTTCTGGCTAAATATGCGAAAATTCGCTTCACTGCTATCCAGTGTGCGCGACTATGTTTGTTTAAATATTTCGACACCTGATTAACCGCAAACGCAATGTCCGGTCGCGAGACAACGGCCAGAAACATCAGAGAGCCTACCGCTTCGCGATACGGTACATTCTCGCACTCGCTTTCATCTTCTGCAGGATACAGCACGACATTTGGATCCGCGGGTACAGACAACTTTTTCGCGTCAATCATACCAAATTTTGTTAAAATTTTCTCAGCATACTCCGATTGATGAATACACATCGTTTTCTCGACACGATTCCGTTCGATCTGTACACCTACAAAACGCGACGCATCTCCTACAGTTATCCGAAACGCACTCTTCAGATGTTCTAACACTGCATTCAACACCCGATCAGACTTCGCGGCTACGAGGCCATCGTCCACGAATAATGCAAGAAAAACATCCTCGCCACAGACAAACCCCTTAAAAATACAGTGGTCCGCATCACCCTGAATTAAATCGAATTTTGTTAGGAACTTGCTAAACTTAAGGTTCCAGCACCTGGGTGACTGTTTCAAACCATATAGTGATTTGTTTAGCTTGCACACGTAACTTTTGTCCACACCCGAACTGTTTCCGACGGCTAGACCTTCCGGCACTTTCATCAGGACGTCCTCCTCGAGTTCTCCGTACAAGAAGGCCGTGCACACGTCAAATTGCGCCAACTCGTAGTCTTCCTGCGTTGTCTTAGCCAGGAACGCCCGAAGAGAATCATACCGAATCACTGGTGCGAACGTCTCGTTGTAATCCACGCCTTTTCGCTGTAGAAAACCTCGTGCGCAGAGACGAGCCTTGTAATGACACTCACCCGTTGTCGACCCCTGTATGACCTTGAAGACCCACTTTGAGTCTATCAGCTTGTCTCCAGGTCTCTTTCCAACGACTGTCCACGTTCCATTATCCTCGTGCGCTTGAAGCTCCTGATTTATGGCGTCCGACCATTTTGCCCCATCAGGTCCAGTCACAGCTTCCTGGAACGTCTCTGGCGTCCTGTACTCAACAAAATCTATCTCGTACAGATACCTGTTTGGTGGATTAATCAGTCGACGATCTCGAAGTTGTCGCCCAGGTGGCTGCTCGCGCGGCTCGTTGTCTTCTTCCACGCGTTGCTCGTCGACTTCTCCGTTCCTCTCTTCCTGACGTTGTGGTACTGCGTCGTCTTGCTCAACTTATTCGTCCGACTCGTCCGGAATAACAATGACATCGCGCTCTCGTTTTACGTTCAGCCCCTCTTCTTCAGAGCTATCCTGGCTCGCACCTTCACCAGCTCCGGTCTCGTTGAACACGACATCACGAGAAACCACCATCGTCCTCTTCACCGGATCATATAGACGATAGTTCGCGGATTCGTCCTGGTACCCCACGAGCAACAACTTCCTGGCTTTATCATCAAGCTTTCTTCGTAATTGTTTGGGGATGTGCGCGTACGCCGTTGACCCGAAAACTCGTACATGGCCCAGCTCTGGCTTCCTTCCGGTCCACTCTTCGTACGCCGTTTTTATCCTTTTTCTGCTTGAGTGCGTCGTCCGATTCAGCACATACACGGCGGTGTTGACAGCTTCAGCCCACAACAGCTTTGGAAGTTCTTTTGCTCGTAACATCGTCCTAGCACTTTCGAAAATGCTCCGATTCGCCCTCTCGGCCTTCCCGTTCTGTTGGGGTGTGTGCGGCGCCGAATTCTCCATGTTAATTCCTCGTCTTTCGAGATACGTTGCGAAACTTTTATTCTTGTATTCGCCCCCGTTATCAGATCTTACCTTCTTCAGCCTTGACCCGAACTTGTTCTCGACGAGTTGATCGTAGATCTTAAACTTCTCAAACACTTCGTTTTTGTGTTTGAGAAAATAGACATGACAAAAACTCGACGCTTCGTCTATGAATGTCACAAAATAACTCGCGCCTCCCTGTGACTTCACTTGAATCGGCCCGCACACGTCAGTATGCACGCACTCACCTGGCTTCAATTCTCGCGGACTTGACTTTTCTTTGAATGGTTGTTGATGCGCCTTTCCGAGTTGGCAAGGCTCACAGAAAAACTTCTTCGCATTCTTTACCTTTACGCCTGTCACGAGCTCGTTCTTCACCATGTCCTCGAGTGCGCGCGCCCCGACATGACCTAAACGCTCGTGCCACGTTTTCAAATCGGCCGATGACACGTTGACTTCCTCTGACGTCACCACGCGAACAAGCATACGATAGATTTCGTTACCCTGATTCACTCCGGTCATCACAACATCGTCATTTACTGACAGAGTCACGAGTTCATTGTCAATTCCGATGAAACAGCCGTTCTTTGCGCAGGCGCCCATAGAGAGTAGATTTTTCTTTATCTCCGGAACATATAACACTTTTTCGACAAGCACGTGCTTCCACCGACCATCGACAAGCGCCTCAAGATTGATGCTCCCCTCTCCCTCTATCTTGCACTCGGAGTCGTTACCGAGTATCACCGTGCCGCCAACGCCCGTGCGGAGAGACTGGAACCACTCGCGCCGATGGGAGATGTGCCGCGAGGCACCACTGTCACCAATCCAGGCATCTGCCTTATCGACTTCGGGTAGCTGCTTCACCTGCTCGGTCGAGATACCGACATGCCTTTCCGACATCGTCGACCCCCTCTCTTTCACCGAGGCCACCAGCACATATTTACCCGCACTGCCTCCATCTTTCTCTTTGTCACCCGCACTCTTTTTCTTTTGTGGACACTCGCGCGCGTAGTGTCCTTTTTCGTGACACTTGAAACATTTTATGTCTTTCGGGTCCTTTTTGTCCTTTTGTTTCGCGTTCACCGTTTTTTTCTTTGCACCACTGTTTTTTGTCACCGCTAACACTTCGATCGCTTCAGCGCTCGACCCGTGTCGCGCTTCCTCGTTCACAAGTCGTTCTGTTAGCCTTCCGACCGTTTGCTTTTCTTCGTCGACGTTGTCCCACGACGACTGGAACCCAGCATAACTCGGTGGTAATCCGGAAAGAATCGTCGCCATCACGATGTCATCAGGCATCTCTCGACCGACTTCTTTCAGCTGTAGTGCCAAATTTTTAATTTTCGACACATACTGCACCACCGTGTCTCCCGGTTCCATTTTAAAACCTTGAAACTTCTTTAACAGAACCAACTTGCTCGAGGCCGACTTTTGCTCGTACTGACTACACAGCGCGTCCCACATTTCCTTTGAGGTTTGACAGGTAATTAGAGATATCTTTTGCAATCTCTCGAGGGTCGTCGAGATCAGTACTTTCGCACTCGCGTCCTTTTCCTCCCACGCGTTCCTCGCCGCCGTCGTCACGTCCCCCGTCAACACCTCCGTGCCGTTCACGACATTGTGCACTCGCGCTGCCCGGAACAACGAAAGCATCTCGAATTTCCGCGTCACGAAATTCGGTCCGTCTAATTTCTCGACATGTCTCACCGAAACGTTGTTCGACATGGTTTCACCGTCTCCACCGCGCACACTTATTTCGATAAGCCGTACTAAACAATTTTTGTACTCGAAAAAGCCACGCGCACAATGGCTGCCACGCGCCACGCGGTACGACCGACCTGTTGCCGAACTCCTCGACGAATTATTATTGCAGTTCCACCTTTTCTCTCAAAACGCCTGGGCCCATAACCTGTTAGTTATTTTAGGACGAGGAGGAAGGTGTTTTTCTGTCACAATAATATAAGTCACGAGCAAATTTATTTCTATGAAATAAAAGTACAATAACTTTTCCTTAGTTTATACAAAAGAAAAACGTGCTCATCGAAGAGACACGTCGACAGGAACTGAATCGCCTCAAGTAACATCCGCCTCGCTGCGCTACACTAGCGCTCCACTCGTGTCATTTGGCGCTCGCAGGCGCGGGAGATACGAGTCCGACAAACTCAACTTTCCAACATTATACCCGCCTGGCGGCGCTATATGCTTTTTTTAAATAATGAAATGATAATATTTCAGTAATTTTTCGACTTGGAGGTGATCTATACTGTAAATGTTTTATTTTAATACGGTGACAAACGATTTGACAAAATGAATCAACATGTGGTTGCACATACCGATGCCAATAGTTGTCAATATTTTTGCTAATTGGCGAATTAATTGCATAAACATAATATTGAGGTTCAGTTCTTACCATTATTGGATGATCCTTTTCTGTTTTGATTTTATAAATACTTTTAATACCGAAATATCACTCAACGATGCGTAACAGCGTAAACTGTGTAAACTGTATGTAACTGACATATATGTAATACTCACATATATAGTAACTGAAAGTAACACGTCTCTGTATGTATGTCACAAACACTGCTACGTCGGTCCTCGCGCACCTCGCCTATTCCGTACCAGGCGCTGGTATCGCTTGCGGATATTTTTCGAACTACAAGATCTTTCATCACTTTCACGATCCATTTTTCGACGATTCCGCCATATGCGTTCGAGCTCCTTTACTCTAGTCTCTATGTGTAAGACAATGGTTTACCGTGATCTGACAGCTTAACCCCGAAACTAGGTTAGGCTGTGCAAAATTTAAAAAAATTAGAAATGCAAAGTTAAGGTATTCCTTTCACGAACCGGAATATTTAACAATAAACTAATTTTCGTCTATAATCAAGTAAAAATACATCCGAGTATACTGGTAAAATTGCAATCCAGGTTACTGAACTTTTAACGATAAATTACGATTCTAAAAATCGGGCCACATTTATAGCTAATAATTTATACATTAAATAACTCTAGGTAACGACTATCTCATAGATGACAAAGAGATGGCCATAATGATTAAATCAAACGGCCCTTCTTAGGGCTAGCAATCTATTTATTGAAGGTTATTCACGTCGTGAATTCATACTTCAAACTTAAAACTCGTGAATTCATACTTTAAACTAAAAAACTTTAAGAAGTAAAAAAGGACGCCAAGTAATGAAAAGTTCCCTTGAAAATTATTAGGTGTTTTACTATTTATAAAATTCTAATTAAACTCGAAATATTTTTTATTCTATTTCAAATAATGGTTTTATTTAGAATATTACTTTTTCATTTGAAACGTACAAAAGAAGTGAAATATTTTTTAATGAAAAAGCCAAGTACGTTTACTAGACACGTGCACAAGATTATCAAATCCTAAAAACAATATTTTCTTAACATTTTATTTTTAAAACCAGGACCGACACTGATAGATGGGCGATCGGGGTTCGGCTCTGGCGGTGCTCCGAGTTAAGCAGCATTGTGCGCGGCCAATATTCGGAGCGGTGACCGCTTAGCTGTGCATCGGCTGGCGCATCAACCAGCGAGCGAGAAGCCAATACTTCTGATACCTTAATGTAGATGTTTGAGTTAAAGTCTCCGCACCAAAAATCAGAAGAATATAGGGCCATCTATACCGGTACGGGTTTTCCACAGTTTTCCGGTACCCTCGGCAAATGCGGTATAGTGTACCTCAAGACGGCTGTGGACGCAACGGAATTTAGTTTAGATTAGCGAAGTGCGGGTAGGGAGTAATAGGAAAGGGTCCAATTGGAAAGGGGTTACACGTAAAAACCCGCAAGGGAACATTGGAAATGAAAACATTTGAATACCATTTATCATAATAAAACACCGAATTATAATTATATATAAGTACAACGAATGCATCACACAAGTACACTGGAAATGCTGCGCAACGACTTGGCGTGCATGGTTAAGGATAAAAGCTCGGCGAAGGATATTGTTTTCTCAATAATTTAACTATTCTCTAAACTCTATACAGTAAGATGGTACATTTTTACAATATTGCAGAACCACCATACATCTTATGAAATCTATTGCGTCGTATACATTTTGATGTAATGGTATTCAAATGTATTTAGATTATGATGCGCCCCTCTTGTTGTTGGAAAAATAATATCGATAGTACCCTCGACACCTATCGCTCCATTTTCGATAGTCTGTCAAAGGACAGTCGAACATCTTATTCCTAATAATCTTAATATACTTGATACGGTCACTAATGCGCCGTTACAATGGGAAATAATCTACGTTAATAAATTGTTGCAGAAGTTATTTAAGCAAGCAGTAGAAACGGTTCTGTAAGGAAATTGTGTATCTTCCCGAACTTTCATTCTTAACCATGCACGCCAAATCGTTGTGCAGCATTTCCAGTGTACTGGTGTGATGCATACGTTGTACTTGTATATAATTATAATTCGGTTTTTTATTATGATAGTTAAATGGTATTCAAATGTTTTCATTTCTAATGTTCCTTTGCGGGTTTTTACGTGTAACCCCTTTCCAATTGGACCCTTTCCTATTACTCCCTACCCGCACTTCACTAATCTAAACTAAATTCCGTTGCGTCCACAGCCGTCTTGAGGTACACTATACCGCATTGGCCGAGGGTACCGGAAAACTGTGGAAAACCCGTACCGGTATAGACGGCCCTATATTCTTCTGATTTTTGGTGCAGAGACTTTAACTCAAACATCTACATTAAGGCAGTCCTCTAGTTTCTCGGGTCGAAAAAATCGATTTTTTTTTCATACATCACATCTACAACATGTGTAGAAAATGTGTGCCAAAGGATTTTTCGATATTCGAAGTGGTTCACAAGTTATGGCCCTGGAACGGAGCAGGTATAAGCTTCTCGGAGAGGCTGAGCAATTCAAACACAATAAACCGCCTCTTTCTGAAGCAGTTCAAAAAGTTATGAAGCCAATTTATGAGGATTTATCCAAAGAAGAATTGTTAAGCTGATGCCTGGGAGCAGAAACTCAAAATAATAACGAGTCGCTCAATTCGTTAATCTGGAATTTTGCTCCGAAGCACCTCCATTCTGGACCAAAAGTGGTTGAAATCGCCACGTTTCTCACTGTCATAATCTTCAACGAAGGATTCCAATCTATCCTGAAGACCTTGGAAACCATGGGAGTGAAAATCGGCCCACAAGCTAAAGGATATGTTCAACCGCGTGATAGCTCTCGGATCGACCGTTCAGAAAGGCGCACGAGTGATGTTGTAAAACAGGCCCGCATCGCGAAAAGAGAAGACGGAGCAGCTCTGCGTGACTTCCAAGAAGAAGAGGAAGGCCTATTGTATGGTACAGGCATAGCAGATTGACGATGAGATGAAATTTTTAGTATAAATCACATGCGCGAACTTTCAAACGCGTTTTTCTCGAAATACCATTTTTCGAAACGGTGACCACGACATTTCAGAAACTACTGCACCGATCTTGTTCAAATTTATACAGCATCTTTAATATGTTATAAGCCAGCGATTGAACTAGGATTATCATGATTGCTTAGATAGTTTTTTTTGTAGGAGCGAAAAACTTAAGAAAAAATGCGTGAAAAATAGAATGTTAGAATTTTCAACAGTGTATAAAAAAGTCAATTTTTGTAATTTAGAATTCACTCTAGTTCAATCGCTAGTCTTAAATATGAAAATTAAAATGCCGTTTGGTTTTTTGATTTGAGATAAGCAGAACAGCCGCAATCTTGGTCACCGTCAAGCGCCTCTTTTACTTGGTGTCTTCCTGTCGGCCACTATAACGTTTATTCTATTATATATTTTGACTTCAAAAAATTTGTAAAGCTTATTTAAATGTTAATAAAGATTATGCAAAAACAATGAAATTGATTATTTCGATGCTTTGCCCGTAAAAAATTATTGAAATAGTCGTAAAAGAACAGCCGAGAAACTAGAGGACCGCGTTAACGTATCAGAAGTATTGGCTTCCCGCTCGCTGCTCGATGCGCCAGCCGATGCACAGCCAAGCGGTCAGCGCTCCGAATATTGGCCGCGCACAATGCTGCTTAACTTAGAGCACCGCCAGAGCCGAACCCCGATCGCCCATCTACCAGTGTCGGTCCTGGTTTTAAAAATAAAATGTTAAGAAAATATTGTTCTTAGGATTTGATAATCTTGTGCACGTGTCTAGTAAACATATTCGGCTTTTTCATAAAAAAATATTTCACTTCTTTTGTACGTTTAAAATGAAAAAGTAATATTCCAAATAAAACCATTATTTGAAATAGAATAAAAAATGTTTCGAGTTTAATTAGAATTTCATAAATAGTAAAACACCTGATAATTTTCAAGGGAACTTTTTATTATTTGCGTCCTTTTTTACTTTTTAAAGTTTTATCTATTACGAGAATTTTCATTCCATGGTGTAAATTGTTTACTAAACGGCCTAGTGTTTCTTCGTTTGCCGCGAGGCGATTCGTTGTGCGATTGAAGATTTCCAGTGTAATTAGCTGGATTTTAAAATTTTCATTTGACGCATCTTCTGTTGTTTCTTATTTTTTTGTTATTGCTGTGATTTGCCGTTCGACGTTCGCAGCATCGTTCGCATCTAAGTTACCTGTTATCGATTTTATAATGGATCCTAATCCGTCTATTAATCCTCTTTTATTTATTCTACCTTTTGTGCCAGCTATATCGTAAATAGACTGCATTTCGGAATTTATTTTTCCTTTCATGGTTTCGAGGGAACTCGTTACGAGAGAGCATAGCTTATCCTCTGGCATCGTTTGACATAATTCTAATAGTTTTTCCAGCTTTTCCCTAATACTTTTTTCTCTATTTGCTATTGGCAGAAGATCCATGCGGATTACCAGTTTCCACATTTCCTGAATCGTGTGCAGTTTTCCGATTTGCTCGTAATAAATTCCTGGGGTTGTGGAAAATTGCTTTACGTGGAATTCTGCATTTTCCTTTCTTTCGTTAGTCTCTTCTGTCCTCCCGGCCTTCCTCTACCACGCTTCGCGGCGTCCTTGTGATGTACCACCACCTCGGGTTCTTGCCGCGTCAGCAGCAATACATACATACGGCTTAAAGTATCCGCATTCGTATTCTTCTTGCCAGCCTTATACTGTACGGTATAGTTGAACTCCTCTATCTTTATTCTCCAGAGCATCAGTCGTGATCCTGGATATTTTACGTTGAAAAGCTATGTGAGGGGCTTATGATCCGTTACGATGGTGAATTTTGTTCCATAGATGTATGGTCGGAATTGCCCTACTGCTCAAATTATTGCTAACATTTCCTTCTCCGTTGTTGAATAATTTATTTCTGCCTTGTTCAGAGTGCGACTCGCGTAACAGACGGGTAGATCTTCTCCGATTTTTCCTTGCGATAAAATCGCGTCAATTGCCTTGTCAGAGGCATCGGTTGTCACCACGAAGGGTTTTTCGAAATCCGGATACTGCAGGATCGCTGCGGTGCTGCGAGTTTCCCTTAATTTTTGGAAAGCTTGTTCGCAGTTTTCGTCCCAAATGAATTTGTTTTCTTTTTTGATCAGTTCTGTTAACGGCTTTGAGAGTTTTGAAAAAGTCCTGTATGAATTTTCGGTAATATCCGGCCAGTCCCAGAAATGATTGAACCTCTCTTACGTTTTTTGGGGCTGGAAATCGTTGTGCAGCCTCTATTTTTTCCGGATCGGGTTTTACTCCCACTTCGGTAATAATGTGTCCCAAGTACTGGGTTTCTTTTCGCAGAAATCGACATTTCTTAGGTTGAACCTTTAATTGAGCTTCTCTCAGTCGATCGAATACTTCTGTCAGCCTTTTGTTATGTTTTTCGAACGATGATCCGTATACTACTATATCGTCGAGATATACGTAGCATTTTAGTCCTTGCAATCCAGCAAGTACAGCGTCCATCAGCCTTTGAAAGGTTAGTGGGGCGTTTTTTAATCCAAATGGCATTCGGTTGTACTCGTAATGTCCAAGAGGAGTGGAGAAAGCGGTTTTCTCCTTGTCTTTTTGGGCCATTGGGATTTGATGAAATCCCGATGCCAAATCGAGAGTAGTGAAGTATTTTGCTCGTCCCAATTGGTCCAACATTTCGGTAATATTAGGCAATGGATACGAGTCTCCTTCCGTTGCTTCGTTGAGTTATCGGAAGTCGACTACCACTCTCTTGCATATATTTCCGTCGCCGTCAGACTTTTTTGGAAAGACAAGAAACGGAGCATTTCATGGACTCTTGCTCGGTCGAATTATATCGTTTTTTAGCATCTGTTTTGTCTGCGCCATCACTTCTTGCTTGTGGATTTATGGTAATCGATATGGACGAATTTTTATTTGCGTCGTCCCTGGTCGTACGCTTATGCGGTGCTCCACTATAGCGGTGCACCCAAGGAACTCTTCCTCTAAATAGAAGACGTCAGCGTATGCGTCAGCGAATTTGCGTAGGAATTTTTCTTCTTCTGGGTTTAAGTTGGAATCTCCTTTGATTTCTTCCCATATTTTGTCTGTTCTTTTTAATTTTTCTTCGATCGATACAGCACTTATTTCCTTTTCTTCGGTTGGCTTTTCTTTTTTAATGTCTTCAATTTGCACCGTTGGTCATTCTATTTCGATTTCTTCATTGTTCGTGTTTCGCACTACTATGAGGCAGGAATGTCCTTCAGGGTGGACGTAACATCCGCCTATCTTTACTCCTTATACCTGGTCGCACTTCTTTTGTTGCGACACAGCCTATTTTTGCCGTCAATATTTTTGCGTATAACATTTGCTCTGTTCTGGGAGGTAGTTTAATTTTATTCGTTCCGTCCAGCATGGGGATCAGATGTCCGTATATTGTAATTTGTCGTCCGTTTAGGATGTCGACGGTGTGCTCTCTCATGAGGTCCAAACCCATTATTCCGTCTACTTCTAGAGGTACGGCGTCATCTGTTACGTAGAATCCGTGTTCTACGTTTCCTGCGGGTGTTTCGAGCACGAGCATAATTTTACACAGTGCGTAGAATTTTTTTCCTCCGATTCCTTTGAGTTCGATCGTTTCTCCTATTATTTCTGTGTCCTTTTTTAATACACTATTTTTTATCAGACTAAATTGAGCTCCGGTGTCTCCTTTCAACGTGAGGATTTTGTCTTTGGCCTGGGGAGACGCGATGTGGAAGTCGCTAGCGGCTCCTCCAGAATTGATCGTCGTTATTCAGTACGATTTTATTTTCATCCTTGTATTTTTTTCTTTTGGACGGACCTGTATTCGATGCTTCGATTATTTTTCTGACGTTGCGTTTTTTGTCCCTGCTCATTGCCGTTGCCATATCGAGAGAAAATGAGGTAATTGTTTTCCTGTTTCCGCTGTCGTTGCGGTTTTCTTCTCTTGGCCTGTCTACGTTTGATGCCGTTACCATATGGAGTGAAAATGATCCAATTGTTTTTTTCTTTTCGCTGTCGTTGCGATTTTCTTCCTTCGGTCTGTCTTCTTTTGGCCTATTTTTATTTGCGTTCCAGTGATACTGATTTGGGAGCCCTGGAGGCCGACTCTTATTGTAGTAGCTGGTTCCTTGGCCCTGTTGATAATTCGTTTGATGATTTTGATGATACCCGGTTCCCGGTGCCTGTCGATATCCGTTTCCTTGTCCTTGTTGCCAATTCCTTTTTCGGCAATCCTTGTATGCGTGTCCCGGTTTTTTGCAGTAATTGCAAGTGATGTTGAATTGATGCACACTTTTCGATGGAGCTGGTAGGCTATATCTTCCGTAAGACGATGTGTTGAATCGGCAATCCTTTGCTAAGTGTCCCATTTTGTGACATTTATTGCATGTCATCGGCGTTCGTTTTTCCAGATGAGTCTGCCGGTTTATGGATTCGCCTCCTTGTAGCGATTTTTCCTTTTCCATTGCTCCTTTAAGGGCTGATCCGAGATCCTTGAATTCTCGAGCCTTTACGATGACTTGGTATTCCCTTCGAAGTCCTCTTTCAAAGTTGTATAGGGCTAATTGCCTTACATATGTCTCAATTGTTCTTTTTTCCGCAGGCGATCTTGCCTGGGTTGTGCTGGCTTCGATTAATTCCATCATTATGGCCTCGAGTCGTTAACCGTATGCTAACCCGCCCTTGTTGTATTTTTGCTTACACGTATTAAAATCGACCTGCAACGCGGCTACTGTACGTCGCGTTCCATATACTGCTGTCATTTCTTCTTTAAATTGTTGGTACGATTCAATTTCTTTATATCGGGTATTTTTTCGCACTTTTCCTATGACTTTTGTTGCTAACACGGACTGTAAAAGGGAATGTCTATCGGCTGCTGCAACGTACGCGTTTGCATAGCCGAATGCTTCAATTATGTCGTCGACTTATTCAGGTTTTTCGCCATCAAATCGGGGAATGAGGCTTCGCGCCTCCTTTAGGGTCATGAAACCATTTTCTTGCGCCATGTTATCTGACTTAAGTTGGAGTATGGAAAATTCTTGAATTTCTATATCGCGACCACGCCTAGTGTCTATATTTTCTGGAGATTGATCAGAATCTTGATCAGAAAAATGAACGGTTCGATCGGCTGGGGATCGAATTTGAGGCCTATTTGAGGAATTTTGTGAATTTGGACTTTCGTCTGAACTTGATGCGGATCGAAATCGCTTTTTCCTAGGTTCCTGTAGTCCTTGTTCGAATGTTTGATTCTCGGGACGATCTCTCGCAATGAGTTCGTCGAAAATTGAATTTAATGAACGCGATAATTTGTTGTTACCCGGTAATCGGTATAATTTACGACGCTCGTCTTCGTCTGACATTAATGTTTAATTGTTTGGCTTTGGAGGGTGTCTTTTGATAAATGTTCCGTCACTTACAGTACGATGATGCGCCTCATGTTGATCGATACTTCGAAGTCGGTTGTTCACAAGATGTTGACCTTGTTCTCGTAGCTATTTGGCAGGATATTGCCAGTGCTGTTCCCTGTAGTCGTGTTGCTTTGGTTTGCTGTTCTCGTGCGCTCTGTTATTCCGTTGTAGAAGGTATTTGGTGAGTCTTCGTCCTTGGGTCGGTCTGGTATCTATGATCCTCGGGATCTGGTTGCTTTTGGACAGCTCGGTACGGTTGACTCGGGCGTTTGCTTACGCCGCACGTTTTCTTTTTATTTGTCCGTTCCGGCGGTCGTCGATCGAATCACTCGTTGACCTCCTTTTCAGCACTTGCTGCGTTCAGTTTATTTTGTAGGCTGGATAGGATGTTTCCTTCTTCTTTTTTTTTGAAGTTGTGTTATGCAAATTTACGGTATCCCCAATTGCGGGTATCCCACCGCTGCCACCAATGTTATGCCCCGGTTTCTGACGATGCGCGGAGAGCACAGAATTTCGCTCTCAAGTAAGTTGACACCGTGGGTATGTGGGGACGCTCGAGGGCGAGGGTATGTGGGGACTTTTCCCGTTCCGAGTAAATCTCCAACTCGGGATATTGCAACTCGAATAACTTATATTTTATTTAAAATTGGGCAACAACATTACACTTCTTTTTTATGCCTTAAGGCCGACCTCCTCGGCTTCTGGCCGAAGACTGCCTTTTGATTGATTCTTTTGGCTAATTGTTAACTCGGGTTTTTGCAACCAATCGTTCGAGAACGTTCGAATCGTTCGATTACGATTCATCGTTTTTCCGGCTGAGGCGAGCGAAATATCGGGCTTGTGAAATATCGGGCTCGATATCGTCGCATGGGGTCTTCGAACTTCATGCATTAGCAATATGAAAATTCCTGTCTTTTCAGGGCACAACAATCTATATATAAATATATATATACATATATATACACATATACGTACTCTATACGCTTTAGGGGCATATAACGGAGTTCCGAGACAATAATCGATACATGTCTACTCTCATGCATACTTCGAGGACATAAGTCTTCAAAGTGACAAGCACAAATACACATATACATATATACTCGGTAAACTCCTGGGACATCCAAGAGAGTCTCCGGAGTACAAATAATAATAATAATACATATACTTACATGGATATTTCGGGTACATTTACGAGTCCCCGAACTAGTATCCAACATATATATCCATATTCGTGTTGACCATGACACAATGGTCCTAGAAATAAGAAGTATCTTTTGTCGTATCTATATTATGTATATATTGAGAACGTGAGAGTCCTCGAATAACGCGCAAAACTGTTCGCAAGCGGTTAGCTTCATCGCGTGTTTTCTCACAGACCTCCTCGGAGCTTCGGTCACCACGTATTCAGCGCATCCTGCAGATAAGGAAAAATATTCATTTCGTTGCTCATGCACAACTCGAGAAAAATAACGTTATCAGTGCTAATATTTGGTTACATGGGGCCCGAGCTCGAGAGCGATGGTAATGACGCCAAGCCCTTGTGTGTGAACTTAGCACTGCCATTTTGAAAAACCAAAAAATAATCATTGTGCTAGTTTGTGATAGGAATGTGCTACGTTGTGCCGCAAGCCGATCTTAGAAATCTAAAAAAATGAAGCCAAAATTCGAAAAAAAAAACGTTTTTCAGGCCCAACACCGTCATTCTGTCGGAATGAAAAAAAATGGTTGTGCTCGATTGTGCTAGGGTTGTGCTAGCTTGTGCCGCAAACCGCATTCCGATACCGCAATTACTTTCGTAGGAAATGGCGAGTGAAAAAAAAACGCAAAACCTCCATTTTTTAAATAAAAAAAAACATTGTGCAGTTTGTGCTATGAATGTGCTACGTTGTGCCGCAAGTCGATCTTAGAAATTAAAAAAAATGAAGCCAAATTTGAAGAAAAAGTTTTTAAGGCCCAACACCGCTATTTTATCGGAATGAAATAAAATGGCTGTGCTCAGTTGTGCTAGGGTTGTGCTACCTTGTGCCGCAAACTGCGATTCGATACCCCAATTAGTTTCGCAGTAAATCGCGTTTGAAAAAAATATCGCACCAACGCCATTTTGTCGGGATGAAAAAAAAATAGTTGTGCTAGACTGTGCTAGGGTTGTGCTAGTTTGTGCCGCAAACCAGTGCAGCTAGATCGCGCGTAAAAGTTACCCACTCTCTAGTCTCTTACGCGCCCATCACACAATCATAGTGTCACGTCCTGAGGGGACGTGGGCATATATATGTGTGGTATCCCTCTTTCTTGCCTACGCCTAGCGCAATAGCATGGGACGACGGTTAAAAAGGGGACGTGCTGGTGGAAGGGGGAATTTTAAGGGATTCCGTGGATTATCAAATTATTGAGATAATGGTTGTGACACTTGTGTTCGATTGACTCGTAATTTATTAGAATTAACCGTATGGGTTAATTCTATTATTTCTTTAAGATATAAATCGAAAACAAAATATAAGAGTATGTTCGCTTACATTGGTGCGCCTCGGTGATGACCCAGTTGCTTGGGTGTCAGGTAGCGGTCGTAAAACTAAGAGCCCTGCACCGGAGGGCCAGAAGGGCTCGCAGATGGTATGTGTGTGAGTGAGACGGATACAGGTGTTCGACGACACAGATTCTAATATTTGTGAGTTTCACGGATCGAGAATGGAATGTACAATAAAGTATGCGCGGAATCCAACGCCAAGGTTCTTATTATTATCGCGTAACTGTTGCAGAAGTTCCGAAGTACAAAATGTTCTAAGTTTGAATCGTATGACAACGTTCGCGTGACAAAAAGAGAACAAAGGTTTTACGCGATGGATATCGGTAAGAGAACTCTAGGTGTGAGCCCGTCGGATTCTAATCGGAGACTGATGCGAGGAGAACTCTTTCGGAGTACCAGAAATCAGGGTGGGATAAATGTTTGGAGGAAGAAATCTTTGGGAGAGTGAAACTTAGGTGACGTAGTTTTTTTGGATTGGTAGTCCGAGCATAAACCATGACCTGATGCGTGTGGTTGGCCGGAAGAAGGAAGCGAGAACGAGTTGTCGGTGTATTGTTGGGCAAGGGCGCATATAATCGAGATCAGCCCTGCATTTCCGAGAACACAGCGCGGCTTTTCTTATTGAATATGTGGGGAAACCGAGAGGAGGCAAAGAGGGCCTTGTTCGTGACGGTATGCGTCACGCGAGAAAGAAAGAGCTAGTTGGCCAGCCTGGGAAAGTGCGTGCCTTATGTCATATAATTTGATTACTGCAAGAGTCAGAGTCCCTTGTTTTAGAAGAATATATTTTTTTGTGCATGCATAGGATTAGGCCGGTTTGTTCGTCCGAGTCTTGTGCCGTGAAGTCGCGTAGTTTCAAATTTTTACGACCAAGATCTTCGGTTGGGTTATGCGATACACTCTTCGTGCATGGTCGGGATGTGTTGGCCAGTCTTGAAATCTGGAACTCTCTGCTTCAATAATTTTTTGTGTAAGGGGAAATGTGGAGTGTTCAGTCTGGTTTGGCTTAGGAATATGTATCGAGATCACTCTTTTTATCTTTAGCAGAATTTTTCTGGCACGTGGCGCAAACTATTTCGCGGGGATGCAGTTACGCAGGACGTGACACCTCCCCCCTTTTGGATCGAGCATCTCGCTCGATGAGATTTATCGGAAGTTGCGATCGAAAAAAAAAATATTGGCACGACAGCAGGAATTGGCATCGCTATCAGTCTACTTACAATGCGACTAAAACTTATTCGAAGATTGGTTTGTAATATGGTGGCATAACTTATGGTTTTCCTACTCTTACGCGATACGTATGAATTTGATTATCATCTTACAAGAAAGTGTGTGTGTGTTTTTCTATAGACTTTCGTGTGTTTTTGCAAATATAATGATATATACTCTGAGATGCATATGTATGCTTTTTCTCCGCTTTCTTTTTCCTTATGCATAGGTGCTTATTTACTTATTTTACCTTATCTCTTACTGGACAAGGCTTAAAGAATGATGACAAAAAGAAATAAATCATTAGCATGATCAGAATTATGGTAAGTCTCCTCGTGCGAACTTAAGGGAAGGAACGCGGTTTCGAGGATTGGTTGCTTTCTGGATGATCGGAGATTTCGGGGTACCGATCATGTGTTGCAGCGTTGGTCCTGGCCCTCTGGTTCAGCTGGCGTGGCCGACACGAGTTGATGAAGTTCTTGACCAGTCACTGCATCTGTTGACGTTTCCTTTTTGGATCGTTTAGCCAGGTGCATCAGGAGATACGTAACCGATTCTTGTACTGTACCGATGAGGTAGATCGACCAGCCGTACACAGGGTGTCGGCTGTTTGCATGGATCACCGTATCTATGAGGACCTTGATCGCTCGCACGACGAGTGAGGTTCGGGTGAGAACAGCGCTTGCTGTACCGAATTGAATTTTTTTTTGGTGCGATTCCCGATAGAGTCGGCTTGGTGTCATAGATTGTTGTTAGTCACGAGATTTAACAACTTTTTCCCTTGATTGACAGTGTTTTGACCACTAATGCCCCATGCCATACTGATTACGACAGCGGGTTTCTCTACGGGAAATATTATGCGTTCTTGTACGTTGTCGACATCTTTGGTGAAATGGATCCCACATGATGCTAGTGATTCTGGGTTGGTGTACCGCCGCCTAGGATTCGTCGTCGATTTCGTGATTGCAGGTGGCGTGACTTCGACCGGAACAGGGATGAGCTTGTACCAGGTGTCTCCGAAGAGGTTAGAGGGGGGAAGTAAGGAATTGCAGGATGTTTGAGTTTTTTTGGTAATATATGCGTTCGAGGAATAAGGAGATATATGTCGTTCCCACGAGTGACAGGCAATTGATCGTAAAATTCTTTTAACCTTATCAGATTTTCTTGTATCTTTATACATTGAATAACGTGTACTCTTTCGCCAGCAAGTACCGCCATCTAACTCGGCTTCTTTACTAAATTGTATACAATTTGTCTGATGCTTGAATCGCTAATAATAAACTATTTGGAGCATGCGGCGCTCCTTTTAACACTGTTGCGTAGGCATATCGTAACATAATGATTTTCTAATATAATATAGTGATTACGTATATGAATTTCGAATTGACATAAGCGATTATATCTAGGTTCGCGACTGGAAATCTTAGTCGAATTGTGTTTGTTCAGGCGAGTTTTGGATATACACAAGTTCGAATGTTCTGTACTGAAGATACTGTAGCTAAAAATTTGATCTCATTACGAGTGCAAGGGTGATATCGTTAGATGTTACTAAAAAGGTTGATTACGGCCATCTGAAAAATAGGGTAATTATTATGATTATGTATTAATCATGGATTTCCAGCAATGATAACGTAGTAATGTTCGATGAGGTCGATCCACAGTCATGACCCACTATGCTGACACAGGGTTGATTAAATAAATGAGCCATATTAAGTGGGTAACGATCATCTGGAAATAAGGGAATAATTATGATTAATCGGATACTTATTCATTAAAAATTCGGAGTCGTCGACTCCGGTCAGTTTGGGTTTTCTTTTAGGCTTTACTTCGGCATTGATGTGCGAATATCGTAATCTATTGTCATGCACGACTCGTGGCTTGCCTTGGTATTTGGATCTTTACGTTACCCTTGTCCATTTTTTCCAGGACCTTATGAGGTCCCGTGTAATGATCTCCGAGTTTCCCTGGTTTGGGCCCTTTTTGGAGGAAAACAAAATCTCCGACTTTGAAACTTTTGGGTTTTTTCCTCAATATCTTTTCGAGCGATGTTTTGACGAGACTAGATTTTCGTACGCGAGCGTTCTGATTCCATTGATACGGGTGATCAATTCGATCAAGTATCCACGATACGTGGGTAACTGATCTGATTCCCAAAGCGGTTCGCTTGATGGGATTCTTGCTAATTTACCGAAAACTACCTCGTAGGGTGTGTATTTGGTGCTTTCGTGGACACTTGTATTGTAAGAGAGCATAGCTAATTCGAGCCATTGGTCCCATTCGTTATCTCTATCCGTGTATTGCTTAAGGAATTCAGCTAGAGCGTGGTGAGATCTCTCAAGCGATCCATTCGATTGAGGATGAAATGCGGTCGTTCGACTTCGCTTAATTCAGAATCTTTTTGCTACTCTCCGCATGAGACCGCTGAGGAAGTTACTCCCTTGGTCCGTCAGGAGTGCTTTTATACTATATCCATTAAAATTTTCTCGGAAAACCGTACCTGGGGTGTCTGTCATTATGATCGGCTGCTTTGTCTTGACTCTGACCAGCTTCTTTGGTTGGCATTCCAAGCATTGTTGCACCCGTCTTTGTATATCTGATTTTAAATCTTCCCAGATATAGTCGTGTTTGATTCTAATGTAAGTCTTGGAAACCCCTTTGTGACCCCCGATTGGGGAGTTATGCATTTCGTAAAAGATGGAATCGCGCTTTTCGAAAGGTACGTAGCGCAAAGTTCCGCGGCAGATCAATATCCTAACCTGAGTGTCTTTGAATACGTCCTTTACGATATTCAGCACATCTGCCTAAATTAGGTGCTCAACGTGTTGGCAATGGCAAAAGCTGATCGACTGAAGGTTGAGTGTTTCGCAAATCGACTTTAATTCTTTCATGCTCTGATTAATTCTTTCGATTATTAGAGCGAGCGATGCAGACTGCTCTTCTTTGATCACCAAAGCGATATGATATTTCTTTTCAACCTTTTTGCTGTAAACTCGGCCTAAAGATAAATCCTTCCAGATGGGAAGTTTATTTGATTCTAATAATTTTTGTCCTCCAGGGTCACAAGGTTTCCCTGTCGAGTCTATGAAATAGACTAGATTGTCGTTTCGAAATTGGAACTGTTCTTTCGTACTGACACAAGTAGCGATTTTCAATTCTGACCTTCTAGTTTCTTCGACTGGAGGATTTTCGTCAGAAAGTTTTGAGTCAATCGAACTGGAGTCTGAATCTGTTGGACCATCGGAAAAAGGAACAAAGGAGTTTCCGAAATAAATTGCAGGAGGTGCTTTGCGCTGGTTTGGGACCTCAGCTGGTTTGGGGTTGATGCCCTTAGTGGGCCGCCTAACACGTGGGGGACTTATTACTTCGGCCTCCGTTTCCTCGCCACTACTTTCCTCGTAGTTTATGACTCTACGAGTTCGACGCGGAGGGTTGTGTAGCCTAGTGCGTGCATCTGTGACTTCGAACGCAGGCACGTTGACCCTTGTTGATGTTTTCTCGACAAGTGTGTCTTCCACTTGTCGATCGTCTCCATCTGGGACGGGAGGTTCGTTCTTCTTCGCTCGGCAGCGAGTGACGACGTTTATTTCATTTGACCGCGGCGGCGGGTGGATTTCCACCTGAGTGGTAAATCTTGTGGGATTTTCATCGCTGTCAGAAATTTTGAGTATTTCGTGTACTACTTTCCGCCATGCGTCGGCCGACATTTCGTTTCGTTTCCGATCGCAGTGGGGAATGGTTCTGATCTCTTCTGATTTTTAAACTGAGTTACAACACATCAGCATTTGCGTTTATCGTTCCAGGTTTATAAACGACGTCGTAGTCGTACTCGGAGAGCTTGAGTCGCCAAATCTTGTAACGTGATTTTCGAATTTTCGATTATATGCAATGTTGACTTCGAGGTGACGATAGAATTTACGTTTGTTCGCGAATTTGCTTTTGTGATTGGAATTTGACTCGAGTTTTGTTTCATTTTTAAGTCTTCTCCTTCGTTTTGGTTTCGAATTGTATGGATTTTTTATAATCGCTCACACCAGAGCGTTGGCAAAGTTTTATTTCGACGTTTATGTCGATTTTTTTAAATATTTTTTAATTTTATTTTTTTATCCGACACTATTGGGCTCTGGACCGGCGTAGTTTTCGTGCAATCTACGTCCGAATTAGGATTAGAATCTTGAGGAGATGGATTAGCATCGCGAGAAATTGGGATCAGCATCGCGAGAAATTGAGATTAGCATCGCGAGAAATTGAGATTGGCATCGCGAGAAATTGAGATTAGCATCGCGAGAGATTGGATTAGCATCGCGAGAAATTGGATTAGTTTTGCGAGAAAATGGATTAGCATCGCGATAAATTGGGATTAGCATCGCGAGAAATTGCAATTAGCATCACGAGAGATTGGATTAGCATCACAAGAAATTGGATTAGTATCGCGAGAAATTGGATTAGCATCGCGGGAAATTGAGATTAGCATCGCGAGCAATTGAGATTAGCATCGCGAGAAATTGGATTTGCATCGCGAGAAATTGAATTACCATCGCGAGAAATTGAATTACCATCGCGAGAAATTGGATTAGAATCGCGAGAAATTGGATAAGCATCGCGAGAAATTGGATTAGAATTGCGATAAATTGGATTAGCATCGCGAGAAATTGAGATTAGCATCGCAAGAAATTGAGATTAGCATCGCGCGAAATTGGATTAGAATTGGCGATTGTCATGCAATCTGGGTTTGTTTTGCGTTTTGTTTTGTTTATTATTTTTATTTGATTTTTCTTCATCATTGCTCTCACTGGAGCGTTGACAAAGTTTTATTTCGACGGTTTTGTCGATTTTTTTTATTGGCCACTACTGGGCTCTGGACCGGCGTAGTTGTCATGCAATCTACGTCCGAATTAGGATTAGAGTCTTGAAAAAATAGATTAGCATCGGGAGAAATTTGGATCAGCATCGCGAGAAATTGGACTAGCATCGCGAGAAAATGGGATAAGCTTTGCGAGAAATTGGATAAGCATCGCGAAAAATTGGGATTAGCATCGCGAGGAATTGGATTGGATTCGCCGATTGTCGTGCAATCTGATTTGTGTTTTTGATTGATTTGGTTTTCCACGATGTCGAATTCCTGTAGTTTTATGACCGGCACGATCAGTTGTATGGCGTCATTTGTGGGGCTGAAAACCTTCAAATAGTCCTTTCCGTCGATGTTTGTTGACAGTCGACGGATTTTTAAAGGCGGGATATTCCCTTCCTTTAACGTGCGGGTTTTGACTCTCATGTGGAAAGAAGTTTTCGAACGCGCTGGGACTTCCATTACCTCGTCGGGTTTGTTTGTTCGTTTAAACGGCCATGCCTTGTCTTCACATTCAAGGCATTCCGTCTTGAAATTTATTTTGGATTTTTTCGCAAACAAAAAATTGGGACCTCAATGCACCGGGGTGAGGGGGTCGAGCCTCGCCAGGTATAATGTAGAATGAAGTTTCGAAATTGTATTGTTTTTTCATTTGGTTCGGAATAGCGCCACTGTCTAACAACGATATATTTTTTTTGTCGGTGCGCTCTGATACACACCGAGGGTAGGTTAACAAAATCTTCTGCGTTTATAGTGTAGGTAAGATAAGTTCGGGCGGAATGATTATCGTGACCGGACGCTTTGAGATCGTGGGAACTCGCAGCGCGGCTGCTCGAGGAGTATTCGGAGCATTTCGCGTGTTATTATATTCGCGGGTACGGCAGTTTTCGATAGTGTGTCCTATCCTTTTACAATACCGACAAACGGGTCGCGTGGATTTAGGCGTTTTGTGCTTTTACTGAAAACATCTATCTGCTGAATGACCAATTTTTTTGCATATTTGGCAAACAACTGAGTTTTGTTCATTTAGGACCCTTTGGTACTCGTTGGCATTGTGTGCATGGTTTTTATAATTTTGACAGGTGAGGGTCGCGAATCGACAATTTTCTGTAGTGTGATTCTCCCTTTTGCTTACATTACAAAATTTTACTGATTTGGGCGGGACGAACCTTTTGTGGTTGGTGGGAGTGGACTGCAATTCTTTGCGCGCGTTAACTTCGTGTTCGATTTTTATCGCATATTTTATTGCGTCTTCGCATACCGGTATGAATTCTGATAAAACGATATTTTTTTATCGGGATCCGCGACGCAGCTAATGGCGTCTTGTAAGGATATGAACTGGTTTGTTCCTAACATCGTCATTGTTTTGACGGGTTTGTTTTCGATTTTTGTGGATTTTCGTTTCTTTTGTTTTTCGTTTTTTTTATCGGTCACTTACGACGTTCCAAACCAGGTAACAAATATACGATGTATCAATTTCCAAATCACTCATGGACATTAGGTCAATTAGCACATTCCCTTTTTATTAATCCCGGACGAGCCCCCAAAAATTAATGTCACGTCCTCAGGGGACATGGGCATATATATGTGGGGTATCCTTCTTTCTTGCCTACGCCTACAGCAATAGCACGGGATGAGCGTTAAAAAGGGGACGTGCTGGTGGAAGGGGGAATTTTAAGAGATTCCGTGGATTATCCAATTATTGAAATAATGTGTTGTGACACTTGTGTTCGATTGACTCGTAATTTATTAGAATTAACCGTATGGGTTAATTCTATTATTTCTTTAAGATACAAATCGAAAACAAAATATAATAGTATGTTCGCGGACATTGGTGCGCCTCGGTGATGACCCAGTCGGTTGGGTGTCGGGTAGCGGTCGTAAAACTAAGAGCCGGAGGGCCAGAAGCGCTCGCAGATGGTAGGTGTGTGAGTGAGATGGATACAGATGTTCGACGACACAGATTTGTGAGTTTTACGGATCGAGAATGGAATCTACAATAAAGTATGCGCGGAATACAACGCCAAGGTCCTTATGGTTATCGCGTAACCAATACAACGCCAAGATTCTTATTATTATCGCGTAACTGTTGCAGAAGTTCCGAAGTACAAAATGTTCTAAGTTTGAATCGTATGACAACGTTCGCGTGACAAAAAGAGAACAAAGGTTTTACGCGATGGATATCGGTAAGTGATAGTGAAGTAATCGGAGACTGATGCGAGGAGAACTCTTTCGGAGTACCAGAAATCAGGGTGGGATAAATTTTTGGAGGAAGAAATCTTTGGGAGAGTGAAACTTAGGTGACGTCGTTTTTTTGGATTGGTGGTCCGGGCATAAACCATGACCTGATTCGTGTGGTTGGCCGGAAGAAAGAAGCGAGAACGAGTTGTCGGTGTATTAGTGGGTAAGGGGGCATATAATCGAGATCAGCGCTGCACTTCCGAGAACACAGCGCGCCTTTTCTTATTGAATATGTGGGGAAACCGAGAGGAGACAAATAGGGCCTTGTTCGTGACGGTATGCATCACGCGAGAGAGAGAGAGCTAGTTGGTCAGCCTGGGAAAGCGCGTGCCTTATGTCATATAATTTTATTACTGCAAGAGTCAGAGCCCCTTGTTTTGGGAGAATATATTTTTTTGTGCATGCATAGGATTAGGCCGGTTCCATCGTCCGAGTCATGTGCCGTGAAGTCGCGTAGTTTCAAATTTTTACGTCCAAGATCTTCGGCTGAGTTATGCGATACACTCTTCGTGCATGGTCGCAATGTGTTGGCCAGTCTTGGAATCTGGAACTCTCTGTTTCAATAATTTTTTGTGTAAGGGGAAATGTGGAGTGTTCAGTCTGGTTTGGCTTAGGAATATGTATCGAGATCACTCTTTTCATCTTTAGCAGAATTTTTCTGGCACGTGGCGCAAACTATTTCGCGGGGATGCAGTTACGCAAGGACGTGACGATAGTAGCGCGTGTCCGTGAGCGAACGACGCTCGACCATCTTCGGAAAAAGCCGAGCACGGTCGAAGTTTCCCGACCGCGCCTCCGGCAGCTACACCAATACATGTACGCTGAGCACGTTCATGTGCGGCGAAACCGAAACGAAGGCTTCGAGGGAAAAAGCAATCTGAGCACGACTCGCGCGTGACGTCGGGTGACGTCACGCGCGAAGCTTTTAGATGATTTCAATACTTATTTAGCTCTTGATTCTCTGCGTTATTAATGTATACAAAAAAATGTATCGCGTGCTCTGATCGCTGATTTTTTTAGTTTATTCGTTAATTTAAATATAATAATAAATCCAAATTACAACTTATTTATCTTATACCAACCATCTTCCGTCCTTATACCAAATAAATTATAATTCATAAACGTAAGCGGAAATATATTCATATTCGTATTATTATATTAATTCTCATACTTTCATCAAGCGATGAGATGGTCCCGTTGGTAGCGTTTCTGGCTTCGGTCCGCAGGGGCCCGTAGTGCAAATTTTTCATAATTTCGCATATTTTAATCATATTTGAGATTTCCGGAGAAAAAATGATTTAAAACAGTTTCAAGTTTTGGTCTATTTCCCAAAAACACATTTTTTTTCACTGAAAATTCATGATTTCTTATTTTTTCCCCGGAAATTTCTCTTTTTCCTATGACCTGAGTGAACGGCTGCGGAGATATTCGGAGAGAAGTTAAAGATGAAAAGAAATGAGATTTTCGTAAAAAAAACTGATTATTATTTTTTTTCCGGAAATTTTCCTTTTTCCTATTACCTGAGTGAACGGCTGCGAAGATATTCGGAGAAAATTTAAAGATGAAAAAAATAAGATTTTCGTAAAAAAAAACTTGTTCTTATTTTTTTCCGGAAATTGTTCTTCTTCCTATTGAGTGAAAGGCTGCGGAAATATTCGGAGAAAAGTTATAGATGAAAAAAATGAGATTATCGTAAAAAAAACTTATTACATTTTTTTATCCCTCCTAATTCTGAGAAATAATGAATTTCCGAAATTTTTGCAAACATTATATTCCTTAAGGGGTCACACTACTGTAACGGCCTGCCACGAAGCGTTTTAGACAAATAATACTTGCAGTAAATATTAAGCATATATTGAAGTATATTGAAAAAAAATGTATGGGAAAATATTACAAAATGGCGACACTGCAGCAAATTCTTCCAAGGCATGTTGAACATAAGGTGTTCTGCGGCACGTAGTATAACTTGTGCCAATTTTAATCTGGACAAAATAGGTTTTTTTAAATTAAATCTAGATGACCGTAGCTAGTGAACCACGTAGGGGATCTTAGAAATATTGATTTTTGAGTATGTGCCGAGTATTTGACTAAAAATGTTCATTTAGACTTAATAAAACAAAATTATTTTTTTTAGATTAAATTTGGCACAGTTATACTGCGTGCCGCAGAGGTTCGACATGCTTCGGAAGAATTGCTGCAGTGTCGCCATTTTGTAATATTTACGCATAAAAATTTCTAGCAATATAGTTAAGTATATGCTCTATAAATACCGCAAGCATTACTTGTTTATCACGTTTTCTTTCGCCAAAAAAAAATATTAAAAAATACGCTTCCTGTAAGGCCGTTACAGTGATGTTACCCCGTAAAGTCTTCATATAATTTCCGAGATTTTCCCGTGATCGTAATTAAAATGATGAAATATTCGGAAAAAATTCGGAGAAATTCGGAAAAACTCGGACGTTTGCGTAAAAACAATTGTCCGCAAAACTCCGAATTGTTCATATATGTTCCAATTCGTAGAAAAATTCGGAAACATTTTGCGGGAACAATCGGAGTTTTCCGGAAAAAAAATTGCACTAGGGGCGCGGGATCGTTTCCCACGCTCAGTGCTTTTTAAAAAAATTATTATTACTATTAATTCTTATTTGATTAGTTATTTTAATTAGTTATCATCATTATTGTAATTAGTTGTCTTTTAGTGTTGAAAAATTTATCGCGCACTTTGACCGCTTATTTTATTAGTTTCTACGTTAATTTAAATATAATCATGAATCTAAATTACAACATATTTATCTTCTAAAAAATTGTTTGCGCTTTACTCACACCCGTCCCTATGCCAAATAAATTGTCATTCATAAAAGTGAGCGGAAATTTATTTATATTATATTATAATATTATAATATTCTTTCTCATATACTTTCATCAAGCGATAAAGCATTATGATAATGCTTTATCGCTTGATGAAAGTATATGAGCGGAAATATATTTATATTCGTATTATTATATTCATTCAATAACTAATCAAATAAGAATTAATAGTAATAATAATTTTAAAAAAGCACTGAGCGCGGGAAACGATCCCGCGCCTCTGCAGAACGAAGCCAGGAATGCTACCAACGGGACCATCTCATCGCTTGTAGAATACGTGCACTTTCTGGTACTTACGATTCGCGGCCGGATACATTATGATAATGCTTTATCGCTTAATGAAAGTATATGAGAATCAATATAATAATACGAATACAAATATATTTCCGCTTACTTTTATGAATTACAATTTATTTGGCATCGGGACGGGTGTGAGTAAAGCACAAACAATTTTTTAGAAGTAAAATAAGTTATAATTTAGGTTTATTATTATATTTAAATTAACATGTATGTATGTATGTTGTTTTATTTTTTCCCCGTAGGGTTACAAAGACCTTCCATTTCTCGTCCCTTTACAGTGCCATTTTTACAGGATTTACAACTCTTATACTACACTTAACGTAACCTAAACTAACAAAAACACACCGCCGGGCTCTTACTTGCTACGCCTTCTCTTTATCCTTAAACCTTAAATCCTTAAACCACCGCCGCCTCCCCCTCGCTCGCCCCTCGCCACGCTCGCCTCTCCCCTCTCGCCACGCTCCAACGCCTCCTCCGACCTTGCCATCTCGCTCCCCCTCCTCCTCTCCCCGACTTCCGTTTCCTCCTTTTATTCCATTCCTCTTTCATTCCATTCCCTATCCATATCCTCCTCCCCCGCCCTCCTCTCCTCTTCTCTTCTTTTCCTTTTTTCCTCCAGGGCCCTCATCCAGTCCTCTCCCGTTCCCTTTTCGTCCAGTATTTCCTTTATCCTTTCCCCTATTCCTCTTTCTACCTCCTCTCCTCCTCCACACCTATCCAGAACGTGCTCCCACGATTCCATCTCTTCCCCACAGCACCTACACGCCCGTTCCTCTTCCGTCTCCCAGTACCTCCCTTCCCTTATCTCATTTCCCATCCTAAACCTGGCTACTCTTCCGTACCTTCTCTCTCCCCACCCCGCCTTTAGGTATCCTGGTAACCCCTCCACTCTCACCTCCCTATACCATCTGTTATACCTAGATTCCGCTATTTTCTCTCCCCTCTCCCTTTCCTGTTCCCTTCTATCCTCCCTTCCTTCCTTTCGTATCCTCCTTCTCCCTCGTCCTGCACGTATCCCTCCCTCTGCTCCCCCCCTCTCCTGAAATCTGTCCTTCCCCTTTCCCATTTTCCCCTCTCTCTTGCCCCTCTTCGCTCTCTCCCCCCTATCTCTTCCCAGCACCTCCTCGCCAGTTCGCTTCCCTCCCCCCTCCTCAGCTTTTCCTCAAAATTCCATGCCCTCCTACCTGCCCTTGTCCTTATCTTTACCCTCTTCGTCTCTTCTCTCACCATGTACCCCGGCGTCGTCCAGTCCAGTCCCAATGTCCATCTCAAATACCTCTCCTGCATTCCCTCCATTTTCTCCCTCTACTCCCAGCCCCACACCTCCGCCCCGTACCCCATCACCGTCCACACTAGCGTGTCGAACTCCCACCACCTTCTTAGCACGTCATTCCCAAACAGCCTTTTCCCGATGCCCCAAGCCTGCTTCATCACCCCCCCCCCCCCGCTTTCCTCACCCTATCCCTCACTTGCGCTTCCTGTCCCCCGTTCCTTTGGAAGACAAACCCCAGGTATTTGAACTCCCTCACCTCTTCCATCCCTTCCCTCTTCCATTTCCATTCCTTCTTCTTAAAGCGCCCTCCTCCTGTCCTAAACCTCATTATCTTTGTCTTCCCCACATTCACCTCCAACTTTTTCCCCTCAAAATATCTTTCCATCCTCTTAATCAAGTTCTCCATCTCCTGCTCCCTTTCTGCCAACACCACTATGTCGTCCGCGTACGCCAAGGAGTATATTTTTTCCCTCTCCACTTTCACGCCCCCCCACTCCCCCTTACCTAATTCCTCTTCCAGGTCCGCCGTCAGGATGTTGAAAAGCAACGGGCTTAACGGGCACCCTTGTCTCACTCCCCTCCCCGTCCAGAAGCTCTCCCCCACTTCCTCCCCTATCCTTACCCTGCTCTTCGTTTTCCCATACATTTCCTCTATCCTGTCTCTCAAACCCTTCCTTATCCCTCTTTTCCTCAACGCCTCCCACAGTACCTTCCTGTCCACCGAGTCAAAAGCCGCCTTCAGATCCACAAACATTGCCACTAACTTCCCATTTCTCCTCTCTATCTGTCGCCCGATCACATAATTCAGCACATATATATTGTCCACCGTCCCCATCCCCTTCCTAAAGCCCGTCTGGTTGTGCGGCACTTTCCTCCCCGTTTCTACCTCCTCCTCCAGCCTCTTCGTTAAAATCCCCGGGTACAGTTTGTATAGAGAGGGCATCAGAGTCACCCCCCTATACTCCTCCACGCTCTTCCCCTCTCCTTTCTTGACAATCGGCACTATCAACCCCTCCTTCCATTCCTCCGGCCATCCCTCTCCTCTCCATATCCTCCTGCACACCTCCCCCGCCCACTCTAGCGCCTTCCCTCCCCCCCACTTCCATGCTTCGTTTGGTATATCATCCCCTCCCATTGCTTTCCCTTCCTTGCTCCTTTCCACCGCTTTCCTAACCTCTTCTTCCGTTATTTCCTCCTCTTCATCTGCCCTTCTTCCCTCCCCTTCCTCTCTCCTCCCTCTTCTCTCTTCCCCCCCCCCCTCCCCCCAGCAGCCTCATAAAGTAGTTCCTCCATTCCTCTGCCCCGATTTCCTTGTTTACACTCTTTTTTACCTTCCTGCCCTTATTCACTATCTCCCATACCTTGTTTTCTGTTTTAGCCTCTGCTACCTCCCTTATCCATCTCTCCCTCTCCTTCTCCTTCTTTTTCTCGCATAATTCCTTATATTCTCTCTTCCTTTCTCTGTAGCTCTCTTCTTTTCCCTCTCCGCCCCCCTCCTCCACCTCCTTAACTCCCTTCTCACCCCCTCCTTCCTTTCCCTACATTCCTCATCCCCCTCATCTTCCCTCTCCTGCCCCCTTTCCCTTCCCCTCCAGTCCCTCAACTTTTCCTCCTCCTCATCCCAAAACCATGTGACTCCATCCACCGTTATCTTTCCGTGCGTTACCCTCACTCTCTTTCCTCTCTCCTTCTCCTTCTCCCCCAATCTTTTCAGCCGCCATTGCATCCTCCTTTCTTTCCACGTAAGGTCGTCCTCTATCCTCTCTTTCCTTCCCCTTAACTCTTTTTTCTTTTCCATAACTTCTCTCTTCCCTTCTACTTTTTCCATCCTTACCATCACCATCATCTCTCCTCCTTGCTCTGTCCTCTTCCCTATCTCTCTCACACTCTCTACCACCCCCTGTACCCCGATTTGCTCTAGCAATCTTTCTACTGCCCCCCTCACCGGTCCCTCCCTCCTTACTCCCCTTATTATGCAGTTTCTTCTCCTTTCTTCTCTCTCATTTCTCTCCATCTTCTTCTCTATTTCCTTTACCCTCCTCCCTACCTGCCCACCACCACTAATAAAATAAGCATATATAAATAACATAATAAAACATATAAACTAATAAAATAAGCGGTCAGAGGGCGCGACAAATTTTTCAACCCTAAAAGATAACGAATTAAAATAATAATAATAATAACTAATAAAAATAACGAATCAAATAAGAATTAATAGTGATAACAATTTGAAAAAAAGCACTGAGCGCGGGGAACAATCCCGCGCCCCTAGTGCAATTTTTTTTCTGAAAAACTCCGATTTTTTCCTTTTAAATTAAATCTAGGTTTTTTTAAATTAAATCTAGATGACCGTAGCTAGTGAACCACGTAGGGGATCTTAGAAATATTGATTTTTGAGTATGTGCCGAGTATTTGACTAAAAATGTTCATTTAGACTTAATAAAACAAAATTATTTTTTTTAGATTAAATTTGGCACAGTTATACTGCGTGCCGCAGAGGTTCGACATGCTTCGGAAGAATTGCTGCAGTGTCGCCATTTTGTAATATTTACGCATAAAAATTTCTAGCAATATAGTTAAGTATATGCTCTATAAATACCGCAAGCATTACTTGTTTATCACGTTTTCTTTCGCCAAAAAAAAATATTAAAAAATACGCTTCCTGTAAGGCCGTTACAGTGATGTTACCCCGTAAAGTCTTCATATAATTTCCGAGATTTTCCCGTGATCGTAATTAAAATGATGAAATATTCGGAAAAAATTCGGAGAAATTCGGAAAAACTCGGACGTTTGCGTAAAAACAATTGTCCGCAAAACTCCGAATTGTTCATATATGTTCCAATTCGTAGAAAAATTCGGAAACATTTTGCGGGAACAATCGGAGTTTTCCGGAAAAAAAATTGCACTAGGGGCGCGGGATCGTTTCCCACGCTCAGTGCTTTTTAAAAAAATTATTATTACTATTAATTCTTATTTGATTAGTTATTTTAATTAGTTATCATCATTATTGTAATTAGTTGTCTTTTAGTGTTGAAAAATTTATCGCGCACTTTGACCGCTTATTTTATTAGTTTCTACGTTAATTTAAATATAATCATGAATCTAAATTACAACATATTTATCTTCTAAAAAATTGTTTGCGCTTTACTCACACCCGTCCCTATGCCAAATAAATTGTCATTCATAAAAGTGAGCGGAAATTTATTTATATTATATTATAATATTATAATATTCTTTCTCATATACTTTCATCAAGCGATAAAGCATTATGATAATGCTTTATCGCTTGATGAAAGTATATGAGCGGAAATATATTTATATTCGTATTATTATATTCATTCAATAACTAATCAAATAAGAATTAATAGTAATAATAATTTTAAAAAAGCACTGAGCGCGGGAAACGATCCCGCGCCTCTGCAGAACGAAGCCAGGAATGCTACCAACGGGACCATCTCATCGCTTGTAGAATACGTGCACTTTCTGGTACTTACGATTCGCGGCCGGATACATTATGATAATGCTTTATCGCTTAATGAAAGTATATGAGAATCAATATAATAATACGAATACAAATATATTTCCGCTTACTTTTATGAATTACAATTTATTTGGCATCGGGACGGGTGTGAGTAAAGCACAAACAATTTTTTAGAAGTAAAATAAGTTATAATTTAGGTTTATTATTATATTTAAATTAACATGTATGTATGTATGTTGTTTTATTTTTTCCCCGTAGGGTTACAAAGACCTTCCATTTCTCGTCCCTTTACAGTGCCATTTTTACAGGATTTACAACTCTTATACTACACTTAACGTAACCTAAACTAACAAAAACACACCGCCGGGCTCTTACTTGCTACGCCTTCTCTTTATCCTTAAACCTTAAATCCTTAAACCACCGCCGCCTCCCCCTCGCTCGCCCCTCGCCACGCTCGCCTCTCCCCTCTCGCCACGCTCCAACGCCTCCTCCGACCTTGCCATCTCGCTCCCCCTCCTCCTCTCCCCGACTTCCGTTTCCTCCTTTTATTCCATTCCTCTTTCATTCCATTCCCTATCCATATCCTCCTCCCCCGCCCTCCTCTCCTCTTCTCTTCTTTTCCTTTTTTCCTCCAGGGCCCTCATCCAGTCCTCTCCCGTTCCCTTTTCGTCCAGTATTTCCTTTATCCTTTCCCCTATTCCTCTTTCTACCTCCTCTCCTCCTCCACACCTATCCAGAACGTGCTCCCACGATTCCATCTCTTCCCCACAGCACCTACACGCCCGTTCCTCTTCCGTCTCCCAGTACCTCCCTTCCCTTATCTCATTTCCCATCCTAAACCTGGCTACTCTTCCGTACCTTCTCTCTCCCCACCCCGCCTTTAGGTATCCTGGTAACCCCTCCACTCTCACCTCCCTATACCATCTGTTATACCTAGATTCCGCTATTTTCTCTCCCCTCTCCCTTTCCTGTTCCCTTCTATCCTCCCTTCCTTCCTTTCGTATCCTCCTTCTCCCTCGTCCTGCACGTATCCCTCCCTCTGCTCCCCCCTCTCCTGAAATCTGTCCTTCCCCTTTCCCATTTTCCCCTCTCTCTTGCCCCTCTTCGCTCTCTCCCCCCTATCTCTTCCCAGCACCTCCTCGCCAGTTCGCTTCCCTCCCCCCTCCTCAGCTTTTCCTCAAAATTCCATGCCCTCCTACCTGCCCTTGTCCTTATCTTTACCCTCTTCGTCTCTTCTCTCACCATGTACCCCGGCGTCGTCCAGTCCAGTCCCAATGTCCATCTCAAATACCTCTCCTGCATTCCCTCCATTTTCTCCCTCTACTCCCAGCCCCACACCTCCGCCCCGTACCCCATCACCGTCCACACTAGCGTGTCGAACTCCCACCACCTTCTTAGCACGTCATTCCCAAACAGCCTTTTCCCGATGCCCCAAGCCTGCTTCATCACCCCCCCCCCCCCCCCCCCGCTTTCCTCACCCTATCCCTCACTTGCGCTTCCTGTCCCCCGTTCCTTTGGAAGACAAACCCCAGGTATTTGAACTCCCTCACCTCTTCCATCCCTTCCCTCTTCCATTTCCATTCCTTCTTCTTAAAGCGCCCTCCTCCTGTCCTAAACCTCATTATCTTTGTCTTCCCCACATTCACCTCCAACTTTTTCCCCTCAAAATATCTTTCCATCCTCTTAATCAAGTTCTCCATCTCCTGCTCCCTTTCTGCCAACACCACTATGTCGTCCGCGTACGCCAAGGAGTATATTTTTTCCCTCTCCACTTTCACGCCCCCCCACTCCCCCTTACCTAATTCCTCTTCCAGGTCCGCCGTCAGGATGTTGAAAAGCAACGGGCTTAACGGGCACCCTTGTCTCACTCCCCTCCCCGTCCAGAAGCTCTCCCCCACTTCCTCCCCTATCCTTACCCTGCTCTTCGTTTTCCCATACATTTCCTCTATCCTGTCTCTCAAACCCTTCCTTATCCCTCTTTTCCTCAACGCCTCCCACAGTACCTTCCTGTCCACCGAGTCAAAAGCCGCCTTCAGATCCACAAACATTGCCACTAACTTCCCATTTCTCCTCTCTATCTGTCGCCCGATCACATAATTCAGCACATATATATTGTCCACCGTCCCCATCCCCTTCCTAAAGCCCGTCTGGTTGTGCGGCACTTTCCTCCCCGTTTCTACCTCCTCCTCCAGCCTCTTCGTTAAAATCCCCGGGTACAGTTTGTATAGGGAGGGCATCAGAGTCACCCCCCTATACTCCTCCACGCTCTTCCCCTCTCCTTTCTTGACAATCGGCACTATCAACCCCTCCTTCCATTCCTCCGGCCATCCCTCTCCTCTCCATATCCTCCTGCACACCTCCCCCGCCCACTCTAGCGCCTTCCCTCCCCCCCACTTCCATGCTTCGTTTGGTATATCATCCCCTCCCATTGCTTTCCCTTCCTTGCTCCTTTCCACCGCTTTCCTAACCTCTTCTTCCGTTATTTCCTCCTCTTCATCTGCCCTTCTTCCCTCCCCTTCCTCTCTCCTCCCTCTTCTCTCTTCCCCCCCCCCTCCCCCCAGCAGCCTCATAAAGTAGTTCCTCCATTCCTCTGCCCCGATTTCCTTGTTTACACTCTTTTTTACCTTCCTGCCCTTATTCACTATCTCCCATACCTTGTTTTCTGTTTTAGCCTCTGCTACCTCCCTTATCCATCTCTCCCTCTCCTTCTCCTTCTTTTTCTCGCATAATTCCTTATATTCTCTCTTCCTTTCTCTGTAGCTCTCTTCTTTTCCCTCTCCGCCCCCCTCCTCCACCTCCTTAACTCCCTTCTCACCCCCTCCTTCCTTTCCCTACATTCCTCATCCCCCTCATCTTCCCTCTCCTGCCCCCTTTCCCTTCCCCTCCAGTCCCTCAACTTTTCCTCCTCCTCATCCCAAAACCATGTGACTCCATCCACCGTTATCTTTCCGTGCGTTACCCTCACTCTCTTTCCTCTCTCCTTCTCCTCCTCCCCCAATCTTTTCAGCCGCCATTGCATCCTCCTTTCTTTCCACGTAAGGTCGTCCTCTATCCTCTCTTTCCTTCCCCTTAACTCTTTTTTCTTTTCCATAACTTCTCTCTTCCCTTCTACTTTTTCCATCCTTACCATCACCATCATCTCTCCTCCTTGCTCTGTCCTCTTCCCTATCTCTCTCACACTCTCTACCACCCCCTGTACCCCGATTTGCTCTAGCAATCTTTCTACTGCCCCCCTCACCGGTCCCTCCCTCCTTACTCCCCTTATTATGCAGTTTCTTCTCCTTTCTTCTCTCTCATTTCTCTCCATCTTCTTCTCTATTTCCTTTACCCTCCTCCCTACCTGCCCACCACCACTAATAAAATAAGCATATATAAATAACATAATAAAACATATAAACTAATAAAATAAGCGGTCAGAGGGCGCGACAAATTTTTCAACCCTAAAAGATAACGAATTAAAATAATAATAATAATAACTAATAAAAATAACGAATCAAATAAGAATTAATAGTGATAACAATTTGAAAAAAAGCACTGAGCGCGGGGAACAATCCCGCGCCCCTAGTGCAATTTTTTTTCTGAAAAACTCCGATTTTTTCCGGAAACTGTTTCCGATTTTTGCGGACAATAATTTTTACGCAAACATCCAAGTGTCTCATAATTTTTCCGAATATTTTATCATTTTAATTACAATCACGGGAAAATCTCGGAAATTATATGAAGACTTTAAGGGGTAACACCACTGTAACGGCCTTACAGGAAGCGTATTTTTTGATATTCTTTTTTGGCGGAAAAAAATGTGGTAAACAAATACTACCTGCGGTATTTATAAAGCATATACTTAAGTATATTGCTAGAAATTTTTATCCGAAAATATTACAAAATGGCGACACTGCAGCCATTCTTCCGAAGCATGTCGAACCTCTGCGGCACGCAGTATAACTGTGCCATTTTTAATCTAAAAAAAAGAATTTTGTTTTATTAAGTCTACATAAGTGTAGCTACTGAACCACGTAGGTGATTTTAGATAGAGATTAGATTATATAGAGATAGAGATTAGATTTATTATTTTATTTTATTGGTGATATTGGAAATACGGGATCGTTCTCTCCCGGCTATGGTCGACAATGGCTCTACGCACACCTTCCTTGGTTCGGAAGGTGTTATGTTGGCGGCCCAACTCGGCTTCGTTAGTAGGAAGGTACCCGGGCGGGAGAGCACCATTGCCAACGGAGACCGAATTAGTTGTGATGAAGAATTAAATCTTCCCATAAAATTGAAAGGTCGAAGTTGTGAGTTGATTGCGAGGGTGTTCCCTGAACTCCCGGTTCCCTCGCTACTGGGTCTAGATTCTCTGGAGCGGTTGGGACTGGTTGTGGACCACGGCCACAGGGTATGGCATTTTTCTGAAACTTCAGAAGAGAAGTACACCTTTGAACCGGTGGAGGGTCCCGACGCGCTGGATCCCTGCGCAGCGCTAATTGACCTATCAGAAATTCAAAAAGACCAACTGGAGCGGTTTCGGTCTACTGAAATCCCACTTTTAAAGCAAGCACAGGGAAGAACGTCTCTTGTGGAACACAAGATTGACGTCGGGAGTAGCGCGCCAATAAAACAGCGTTATTATCCCGTGACTCCCGTAATTAGGGATGCCATTTACCAGGAGGTGGATCGAATGCTCCAGGAGGGGATTGTCGAAAGTTCCAAGAGCGATTGGAGTACGCCTATTGTCATGATTCGGAAGCCAAACCACACGTACCGTTTTTGTTTGGACTTCCGTCGCGTTAACAGCGTGACGAAAAAAGACGCGTACCCGCTCCCAATCATGGATAGTATCCTGGACAAGTTACGGGCCGCGAAATATATTTCGACGTTAGACTTGAGTCAGGCGTTCCACCAAATCCCGTTAGAGGCATCATCCCGGGCCATCACCGCGTTTACTGTCCCGCGTAAGGGGTTGTTTCAGTTCAGGCGCATGCCCTATGGCCTCACGAATGCCCCGGCCACATTCTAGAGATTGCTGGACCGACTCATAGGCCCGGAAATGGAACCCCATGCTTTTGCCTACCTGGACGATATTATCGTCTTGACCGAGGCCTTTGACGATCACTTAATCTGGCTTAAGAATATCTTTGACCGCGTACGAGGTACGGGCCTCCTGATAAACCCCGAGAAGTGTGAATTTTGCTGCTCGGAGGTCCGGTATTTGGGATTTTTGATCAATCAGGAGGGTCTACAAGTAGACCCGGCCAAAATTGCGCCGATACGCGATTTTCCCGATCCCCAGAACCTTACTCAACTACGGAGGTTCATCGGTATGGTCTCCTGGTATCGTAGGTTCATCCCGCATTTTGCTACCAATGCCGAGCCACTATCCCGGTTAACAAAGAAGCGTCAGTCTTGGGTGTGGGGGCAGGAGCAACAAACCGCAATGGGACGCTTGGAGCTCGCCTTAACGACTTCTCCAACATTAGCGAGGCCGGACTTCGATAGGCCCTTTGTCCTCCAAACTGACGCGAATCTTTCCGGGTTGGGGTCGGTCCTTACTCAGTCAGATGGAGAGGCGGAACACCCGATCGCCTTTGCGAGCCGTTCCTTGTCAGTCGCGGAGCGCAACTATTCCGTGACGGAGTTGGAATGCCTGGCCATCCTGTGGTCCGTTCGAAAATTCAGAGGCTATCTGGAGGGCTACCGGTTCACCGTTATAACGGACCACGGCAGTCTGCGTTGGTTGCAGTCTCTGAGGGACCCGACGGGACGACTCGCCCGTTAGGCCCTACAGATGATGCAATACGGCTTTGAAATCGTGCATCGAAAAGGGGCTCTCCATCATGTCCCGGACGCACTGTCGCGGATGTTCGAGGACAAAAAGCCGCCGACTCCCGAGGGGATTGCGTCAGATGATTTCCCGGAGGGTATGATGATGCCGATTGTCGACGAACGGGCGTGTGGCCCATTTGGCCCCGAACCGCCTTTCCCGGAGGACAATTGGTATTCCAAACGTTGGCTTGAGGTATCGGCCCGGGGTGAGAGGTTTCCCGATTGGAAAATCGTGGAAGATCGATTGTATCTCAAACGCAGGATCACCAGGATACCGGAAGAGACTTAGTGGAAACTGGTCGCCCACGGCCTGACCGCCTCACTGTTCTGCGAGAAAGTCATGACCTACCATAGTCGGGGCACCTCGGGGTAGAAAAGACCTTTCTCCGGGTGGTAGCGACGTATTTTTGGCCTCGTCTGCACAAGGACGTGGCTCGCTACGTGGGTAAATGCGACAGGTGTCAACGTATTAAGGTCGTACAAGCTCCCCCTCCCGAATTGATGGGTCGCCGCGTGATAGAAACTCCGTGGGTAGTAGTAGCGGCCGACATAATGGGCCCTTTCCCGCCAAGTCGTTCCGGATTTACCTACGTGTTGATCATTCAGGACTTATTTACTAAATGGGTTGAGTGCTGTCCTTTGCGAAGGGCAACGGGGAAAAAGATACGGGAAATGCTCGACGAGCTGGTTTTGTCCCGATGGGGCACCCCCGAAGTTCTCTTGACTGATAACGGGACTGAATTTGTTAACGGGAGTTTGAGGACATGGGCTGAGGACGTAGGGGTCTTTCACACCACTACTCCTCCGTATCACCCCCAGGCTAATCCCGTGGAGCGGGTGAACCGAGTGCTCAAGACCATGGTCGTCTCCTCCCTTAACGACGATCACCGTGCCTGGGACTAGCACCTCCAGGAATTTCGTTTTGCCTATAACACGGTGCACCATTCCGCAATCGGATGTAGTCCCGCCTTTTTGAATTTTGGTCGAACACCGCGGCCTCACAATTTTTACCGGCGTCAAACTATGGAGGGACGCGAAATGATCCCTTTACTGCCGGATAAGTGGTCGATCCACATGCGATAGGTGGAAGAACTCCGCGAAAGGGTCCGTTACAACCTTGAAGAGGCATATCGGGAACAATCGGAACGTTACAATAAATACCGTAATGTCATATCCTACAAAGTAGGCGACGTCGTCCTTAGGAAATCGCGCGTTTTCTCCTCATCAACGCAATACGTGGCTGCGAAATTAGCGCCACGATATCAGGGTCCATATGAAGTTAGTCGAGTCCTGTCTCCCGTGGTGTACGAGCTTACAGATCCCGAAGGAAAGGTAATCCCGAAAGTTTCAATAGAAGACCTTAAACTGTATCGATCTCCCGATTCTCCTTTTAATGACCAGGCCGGAGTCACGGAGGATCGTGTTGGAGTGGGTGGTGGGCCGGATAATGTTGCCCCTATTGTCGGAGCGATCCCGGATCCGCCTCCGCGGGGTCACCCCGAGTTGGGCGTTGGCCCACAGGCTCGCGGCCGAGATGAGTGGCCTCGCCCGTACCTGCCGAGATGACGGGATGGCGGCCTGGGTGACGGACGCAATGGAGCATGTGGCGCGCTCCTGGATCGACTTGCTGGAGCAGGAGCGGGGTCAGCCTTTTGAACCGGCCGCCGTCGAAGCCGTGATGCGGCCCACGGGGCAAGAAGGTGCTGGCCGGGAAGCCCTCGTCGAAATGGCTGAAGTACCGGTGGAGGCGCCAAAGGGGCTTGATAGTCCCGTGGCTGAACCGGATGTGGGGTCGACGCCGTGGGATGCCGTTTCGACGGACTCTGGGGAACAGGCGTCGACTCCGAGCCCTTCTCGCGCAGTGGCGCCCGCCAATCCCGCCCGAAGCCGACCAAGGGATTGTTGGAACTGCGATGGCTGGGGCCACGTGCGTTCGAACTGCCCGAAGCCTCGCCGGCGTGACCCGATCTGCTTCTCGTGCGATCGCGTGGGGGTCACGCTGAGCACGTGCGCAAGGTGCAGCGGATGGTGGCGGGCGGAAGGCGGGCGAGGCGCGCGTACCCGGGTCCCGGAGAATAAAAGAAGGGGCGAAAATTAGCCCTCCCGTCTCTGTTTTTTTTTTCATCTTTTGTATTTTTGTTTGTTTGCTATGACGGTTGGGTTCCCCCGTTCCCCTCTTCCTGAGATAATGTACGGAGCGGTGAGGTACGAGCCTACCATAAAAATAAAATAACCTAAAACCCAGAGAGGATAGTGTGGGACACCCTTGGTTCTCCCTCTCCCTTCGTCATCCTGGAGGTATGGAGTTCCCGTGGGTATGGTCGTGGTATGGCGGATGAGACTCCCGTGAACTTCGGCAACGCGAATCGGGTGTGTAGCAGATATGAACTTCCTTATCTTGATTTGACTTGACCATAATGATGACATGAGGGGGCACTACGGAATCGGGCGTGATGGAGGTCGTCGCCGCGTGGCGCGATCGACGGAATAGCCGGGCAGGGCTGAGATCTCGGCCGGGGCGGCCGATGTCTGAGGGGGGGGGGGGGGGGGGGGTGTTGTAACGTGTTTTTTTTTGGTTACACTCCGCTGGCCCTCCGGGCCCCTTGGTATGCCCGGCGAGGGCGTCCTCCGGCTCGGGGCCACCATCGCCGCCACGACACGATTCCGTAGGGTCCTGAGTAGCCGTATATTATTTACTAATTCTGTTTGTATTTCTCTTTATTTTTATTACGTAATGTAAACCCGATGTCGAGGTCTCTCCCGCGGGAGGAAGTACGCGCCGTCAAGAAGGAGATATCCGGGACACCGATGATGGCGAAGTCGGATTTTCGCTCTGGGCTGAAGATCGAGAAAGCGCGAGAGGCTCGTAGGCGGCTGGACGCTCGGGGAGGCCCAGATTCCCGCGAAAAAACTCCAGCGTTCGCGACTCCCACTATATCCGAAGAGAATATTTTACCGAAGCCGGATCCACGCGCAGACTTTTCATCCCCCCCCCCCCCCTTGCTGCGAGGTTCTCTCAGCCTGTATAGCACGGAGGATAAAAAGAGTTGTGGTTATAGTTCCCGCCAAGACCCGAGTTTCGTGAGAGCTACCGCGCTGATTTTATTCCTTCATTCCGGGAGTTACGAAATTCGAAAGTCGCGCTAGAATCGTAGGCGAACTCCCGAAACAATCGGCACGGGACTGCCCTCTCGCGAGAAGTAAGAGACAAAGGAGAGGAGCGGGGCGGGGCAGGGGTACGCATCTCGCACGCCGGCCGGCTTGCCGGGCAGCTTCTCGCAGGGTACCGAGCCGGAAGGACGTGCGACGACCAGTGTAAAGTGGCCAGCTACTCTCTCACGGTGAGCTCAGCGTTGCCCATAGCGACAAACCGCGTAGATCTCTGACCGCGTGGTCGATCCTCGATCTCGGGTATCTTTTTTTTCGTAGCCACGTCCTCTATCGCGTTTCTGTAAGCCTAAAACCCCGTCTCACGTAGCTAGCGCGTATTGTCGGGAAATTGTGTCGTGGTTGCGCGCGGAAAGCTCAATCTCGTATCGCGACGAGCTTCGGCTCGAATTTTTCGTTAGATATAAAAAGTGTGAGTGAACGTGTGAGTGGAAAATTGGGACGTGTCGTCCTCGGTGATCCCTCGGCCTGCGGCGAGGCCTGAGCCAGGGGAAAGGGGAAGAGATTATCCTCAAGTCAGGACGTCTTCACAGAGAACTAGCCTCCCGTTTATCATCGGGGTGCGGGTTCGAACCCGTGCGGGCTCCCGTCCATCTTAACAGCATCTACCGGGTGCCCCTTTCCCCGGCGTAAGGATTTTCCCGGCTTCGTCGCGGGGGAGAGATTGCCGAGCATCGACGTCCACGTAAGTAACGCCCGGGGCATTTTTCCCGGGATATTTCATCATTTATTTAACGCTCGGCCGGGTCACCGATTAGCGGAGGCCCGGTTTTGTAATATTAGTGCGGTCGGCAGGGGAGAGAGAGGAGAGGCCAAAACGGGCTCGACGTAGATTGCGCATGTGTGTAGGCCCTGGTCGGAATTGGTGTGTGTGTGTGTGCGCGAGACTAACTGTCTCGCGAGATTTCGCGCGTATTGTATTTATTTCTGTTTCTTGATTTTTGTTCCGTGTTCCTTGCGAAGGAGGGGAAATTGTTAACGAACGGTAGAATAAATTCACTGACGATACATTTTTCTTGCCGCGCGTGATTGACACCTGACCCATCCCCTCTACCTTATCCACGAGGCTGCAGTTTGGCCGGACACTGCGTTCCCTTTTCTCATCCCGACAAGCCGATTTTCGGCTGGCACCCTATATAAGTTGTCGGGACGGGAGGAGGGGAGTTTTGTGACTCTGTCGGTCCTTTTCCCCCAGCTGCCTCGATTTGGCGGTCACAATATATATATATATATATATATATATATATATATATATATATATATATATATATATATATATATATATATATACATGACCGTTCAATAAAATTAAGTTTATTCATTTATAGAAAGGGATCAGAGTACACTTACAAGGAGGGTTTGGAGTAAAAAAATACTACGGTAGTTACGAACCGCAGAGACCTAATCCTTGTGAGTGTTCCACACGCACGCACATGCACACACACACACACCCACACACACACACACACACCCACACACACACACACACACACACACACACGCACACACACACACACACACACACACACACACACACACACACACACACACACACACACACACACACACACACACACACACACACACATGGTTGGTGATCGGTTGAAGGCAGCTACAGTAGCTGAAAATAAACGCTGGGGATGCGAGCAAAACATAGAGCGGGGATAATGGAAAAAAAAAGGATTACATCTGCGATTAACCGCCAATAAAGAATAAACTTAATTTTATTGAACGGTCATGTATATATATATATATATATATATTTCGATATTTTCGAAATGTTGTCCGCGCCAAGTACCCAGACAACTTTTTGAGACTATTGGTCAGTCATCACCGTTTCCATGGCAAATTTTACAGCTTTTTGGAGATTATTGCCATTGATCTCTTGAATTTTTCCTTTCTGAAAAAAATTAAATAATTTGAGAAAGTACGTTAACGCTTAGTGGCAACATATACTCGCATACGTACGAATTGCTCTCGTAGCCGTTCGTTTTCGAGCACGTACTCTACGCCTTTGATGCCGTTTCGAAAGTTGAAATAAAGGCTTTTGTGGTGGCCTCATCTTTATTTATAAATTCTAATGAATTGACGTACCATATACATGGTTATTCCACCTGAACGAAGAAATAAACGAAAAATGCCGGGAGTCGTTGACACGACGTAACCTAAAAAAATTAGTACAAGGCATGACACATTTGTATGAAATAAGAATTTTTTAACATTATAAAAATACACTCCATATATACTTACGAACCTGCAGAAATATTTAACAATCAACGCACAACTTTTTGCGATTTTAATCTTACACCTGAATTTTCTCGAAAAATATTGCTCGGACGAACTATTGTGTGGAACAAAACTTCTAGGGATTGAAGGGGGACGTTTGAAAAAAATTTATTTCAGGAGCCAAAATTCAAAATGGCGGCGTTACAAAGGCTGACATGTTTTTTTTCAGACGGAAACATAACTTTTTTGTATTGCCAAAAAATTTGTCAGCTGAAAACTAAAAACGTTTGTTGAAAAAATGTTTCGATAAAGTTCATAGTTTTCAAGTGAGAACATCATTTTCAATTATTTCAGATGTATCCAGGATTTGTGTGTTTGTGTGTGTGTGTGTGTGTGTGTGTGTGGACGCGCGTGCGTGCATGTGTGTGGATGTGTTGTGTGTGTGTGTGTGTGTGTGTGTGTGTGTGTGTGTGTGTGTGTGTGTGTGTGTGTGTGTGTGCGCGTGTGTGTGTGTGTGTGTGTGTGTGTGTGTGTGCGTGTGTGTGGGTGTGTGTGTGTGTGTGTGGGTGTGTGTGTGTGTGCATGTGCGTGCGTGTGGAACACTCACAAGGATTAGGTCTCTGCGGTTCGTAACTACCGTAGTATTTTTTTACTCCAAACCCTCCTTGTAAGTGTACTGTGATCCCTTTCTAGAGATGTTCAAATATCCCTCCATTCATGTTTAAACATGCCCGAACTCTTCTCGCGATTACGTTTTTTAATATCAAGATCTGAAAGATAAGCGAAATTGTAGAAAACATGATTGGTACTACTGACATAGTCTGACTTTGCGGAGTTCTCTTACGCACTTTTGTACTTTTGAGACATAACGTAGAAGGAAAATCAACATTTTTTAAAATTCAACCGTTCTTAAATCAGAGAAAAATTCTGAGATTGAGCAACAATGGAGGATTTCAGACCCAACGAAATTGTTGATATGCTCCTCATTTTGGGGAGATGTCGAGGCAATTACTTACGCGCCGAAAATTTGTATCGACGCGAATATCCTCATCGTCGTCACCCATCATGGCAGACACTCCGAATCATCGAACGGCGAGCCAGGGCAGGTCGGATGATCCGCCACCGTCGACGTTACCAAAACGTCAACGATTTTGGTGACTTGCTTGAGGCTCGAAACATGGCTATTTTAGCCATGATAGCAATTGATCCTCATTTGAGTGTTCGAGCGATCTCGGAACGATCGGGGTTTGCCAGATCCACAGTGCACCGAGTATTAAGAAGTGCTAAACTTCACCCGTACCGGGTACAATTCCACCAAGACACTCCTAATCCTGATCCGTTGCGAAGGGTGGCGTTTTGTCGGTGGGCGTTGAGACAAATCGAGCGATCTAGAAACTTTTTTCGGTACGTTATGTTCACCGACGAATCCACATTTAACAGCCGCGGTCAAGTGAACCGTTGGAACTTCCAATACTGGTCCGATCAGAACCCACATTGGTTGAGACAGATCGATCACCAGCATCGATGGAGTTTAAACGTTTGGTGTGGTATTGTTGACGGGCAAATAATAGGTCCCCATTTCTTCGAAGGAAGTGTGAACACTGTCCGTTACTTCGATTTTTTGGACAATAAACTGCCCCTTTTGCTAGAAGATATGGATTTGGAAACACGTCAACAGATGTGGTTCCAGCAACATGGTGCACCCGCTCACTAGGCTCGTGTTGTTCGAAATCATCTGGATGCAACATTCGGTCAACGGTGGATTGGTCGCGACGGTCCTATAAATTGGCCTCCAAGGTCACCGGATCTTACATCTCCTGATTTTTTTTTGTGGGGCTACTTAAAAGATGCCGTCTACCGTCAAGCTCCAACAACACGGGAGAATATGAAGGAGCGGATAAGAGCTGCTTGCCGTGCAATCCCGAGAGATGTTCATCTGCGCACAGTAGACGGTTTCGCGAGAAGAGTTCAGGCATGTTTAAACATGAATGGAGGGATATTTGAACATTTATAGAAAGGGATCAGAGTACACTTACAAGGAGGGTTTGGAGTAAAAAAATACTGCGGTAGTTACGAACCGCAGAGACCTAATCCTTGTGAGTGTTCCATACGCACGCACATGCACACACACACACACGCACACACACCCACAAACATGCACGCACGCGCGCCCACACACACACACACACACACACACACACACAACGGCCCTTCTCAGGGCCAGGAATGCTAGACAGACAACCTCCACGTGGTGTATTCTGGGTAACGCGAATGGTCTGCAACAGGCTCAGCCATGCAACCTCCTACGCTTTGGCTAACGCAAATGCCGGTGGTAGGGACAATTAGACTAAATGTCTCACGGCAAGCCGCTCAATGTTGTATTTTCGAATGTATGACCACTTGAACAAAAAAAGAATCAAATTTTTTTGTTGAAAATTTTTGTTTTTTTTTTGTTTTTTTGTTTTCAAATTTGGACGATATTTCATGAGAAAATTTTGGAGGAAAATCGATGAAAAATAGTTTTTTTTTCATTTTAATAGCGTTTGTGCCATTTTCAGGCCCAAAAACGTGTTTCTTTAAATCCTTGACGAACTTTGATCACGATGGGTAGAAAAACACACACACGCACAAATCCTGGATACATCTGAAATAATTGAAAATGATGTTCTCACTTGAAAACTAAGAACTTTATCAAAACATTTTTTCAACAAAAGTTTTTAGTTTTCAGCTGACAAATTTTTTGGCAATGAAAAAAAGTTATGTTTCCGTTTGAAAAAAACATGTCAGCCTTTGTAACGCCGCCATTTTGAATTTTGGCTCCTCAAATAAATTTTTTTCAAACGTCCCCCTTCAATCCCTAGAAGTTTTGTTCAGACAATATTTCGTCCGAGCAATATTTTTCGAGGAAATTCAGGTCTAAGATTAAAATGGGACACCCTGTATATCCTGCTTTTACAAAATAAATGTTGGCGCACACGGAGTATAAACAATAGGTCGTAACTTGTTTGAAGTGATCTGTTAAAGGACAACACCACTGTGACGGCTTTAAAAAATCGATTTTTTGAAAACCATCCAGAAAAATCTAAAATATATTTAAGATTAAGATGCCGTTGGACCCAGGTCGAAAAAATAATTATTTTCGGAGATATTGAATTTTTTGTGGAGCGGTGCAGCGCTCCGTGACGCTCGGGGTCCTGCGCAGCTGCGCGCCTCAGGGTCGGCATGTATACCGGGCCGTTCCCAGGTCCTGCGGGTCTTTCCCAGGTATTCTTTTGTCTCCCTTCACAAAAACCGGCTATTGTTATAAATATAGTTTCGAAAAAAGCCAAAGGTGGCGATAATTGAAAAATTTTCAAGGCAGGTATAGGGATAGCGTCATAGCGTCAGTTTGCGAATAGAAGCGACGGTACTCGTGTCTAAACGCTCCGAATCGTTTCGCTAATAAATATCGAACGCTCAGAATTATTCTTTGCACATCGAAATGGATAATCCGAAAGTGTACGCGGGGAAAAAGGGAACAAAACGGAGCTATGTGACGAGGAGTCGAACGAAAATTTCGAATCGAAAACCTCCGAACCGTTATAGCTCCGAAAATAGTTCTGCAGAGTATGTGAGCACGTCGGCGAAAAAGTAAAAATCGTCGGACGATTTAGACGTCGGTGTTACTAACGATTTCGGTTATCGTATAGTACACCTCGTCAATGCATTGAACATTATATCGACGTTAGTGAAGTGCAAAGTGTGTGATCGCGATATAAAGTTTACTGAAAAAAGTTTGCGCGGACTCGGATTCAAAATCGAGGTCGATTGCGGCCATTGTGAAAAAGTGCAAATCAATTCGTGTCCTATGATTGACAATGCATACGAAATAAATCATCGGATCGTATTCAGTATGCGTCTTCTTGGCGTCGGTTTGAATGGCCTGATGAAGTTTTGTGCATTTATGGACCTACCGCGCCCCATATTTCAGTCTTTCTACGATCGATTCTTAAATTCGATTTCCATTGCCACTAAAGCTGTGAGCACAGTGAGCAAACAAAAGGCTGCACTTGAGGAGGAGACAATTTCGTTGGAAAATGGGGTGGAGGACGGAATGATCGTTTCAGGCGACGGATCGCGGCGTAAGTGCGGTTTCAGCTCGCTTTTCGGCATAACATCGCTAATCGGCTGGTACACTAAAAAAGTGCTCGACGTTATGGTGAAATCGGAACATTTCAAAGCTTGCGAGCATTGGGGAAAACAAAGAAAGCACCGCGGAGTACTGGGAATGGAAAAGTACCCACGAAGATGAGTGCCAGGCGAACCATAGCGGCTCCTCCGGAAAAATGGAAGTTGACTCAGCTGTCGAAATGTTTCAACGGTCTGAAGAGCTCTATGGCATAAAATATAAAAATTATGTTGGCGACGTCGATTCTAAAACGTTTCTGGGCATATCGAATAGCGATCCATACGACGGTTTCGAGATAAAAAAAAAGAGTGCATCGATCATGTCCAAAAACGTATGGGGACGCGCCTCCGCGAAATCGTGAAAAAAAACAAAAAGGATTGTCTGGCAGAGGAAAGCTCACCGGAAAATTGATTGACGAGTTGAGCACATATTACGGCTTGTCTATTCGGAGGAACAGCGATGAGGTTGAAAAAATGAGGAAGGCAATTTGGGCAACTATCAAACATAAAATATCCACAGATTGGGAGCCACAACATGACGATTGCCCAGAGGGAGCCCGAGTCGTGGTGTTCGTGGCAGCGAGCGGTCGCAAGCGGTAATATTTCTGAATATCGCCATAAGCCGCCTCTTGTGAGGAAGTATTGGAGGCAATTACGCCAGTCTTCGAAAATTTGAGCAGAGACGATTTGCTGCAGCGTTGTTTGGGCGGCTTCACGCGAAACAACAACAACAGCTACAACAAATCAGTTTGAGCAATAGCCCCCAAGTGTCAGTCCGGGAGCCAAACAATCGTCGATATTGCAGCTGATATCGCGGTATTATTATTCAATGATGGCCTGAGAAGCCTCACGAAAGTTTTGGAGACGTTAGGGATAACTATCGGCCCACATTGTTTCAATTGTTGGGTTGAAACCGACGCAGCGTGAATCGAGCTGGCGGAGCGCTCGCTCACAGAAGCTGCAAAAGAGGCAAGACGAGCCTCTACAAGTTCGAGAAAAGATGCTAGGGACAATGATTTGCTTCTTGAAGGCCAGCTATATGGTGCCGGCATCGCTGATTAAAGGTAAACATTTTTTTCCAATTTATCGCATAAATTAACAAACCTAAAACTTTGAACTGTTGTCTCAAAACCACTTTTTTTAGTGCGGCACGCAGCAGAACTCGAGCAATTTTTATCCGATCGACTTCAAATTTGGACTGCATCAATAAAACTAGATTATCTAAAGAAGTACATAGGATTTTTTCGATATCCCATTAATAAAAAAAGTTATAGCCTATTTTCGACGAAAAATTTTGCTCGAAAATCGTCCTTTAATTTCAAAAGCGTGCCTAGTTTTTAAAAATCAATATTTTTTCAAATACCTGTGTACTTCTCTTCAAAATACCATATCATTAACGAAAACACTCGGTATTTTTTTTCAGATCGACTTTGAAGAGAGTTCTGCTGCGTGCCGCGAACCACTGCCGAGGCAACAGTACCTGACGCGGGAGCTTCCCCAGCGTCACCATGGGGCGTGAAAAATTTGAATTTTTTTTTAATGTATCTTCAATAAGCAACAAATAAAACAAAAAAAAATTTCGAACATCTCTTTTTTCCCACAAAAAAAATTCTTGAAAAATGGCAAAAACACAGGGGTTACAGTGGTGTTCTGCCTTAAATGTCACCTTTTCGATGACATTTGGATTACGCTATTGGATGACAACTTCTGGACAACGTATTGCCAACCTCCAAAATGCCAACATTAAGAATGCGCCAAAAGATATCCTTTAGACAACTTTTTAACAGATACATTAGTTAGCAATAAATTGACGACTTTTCGATGTATTTAAATAGTCATCTTTTGGACTCCACAATAAGATATCATTTTGATAACTATTTTGATTAGTCATTTTGATAACCTTAAAAAGCCACCTTTAAGGCAACCATAAATTGATATCCAATTGCAAGTGACTTCTAGTTATCTTTTAGTCATATACAAAAGGCAACCTAAAACGATAACTTATAGGCATCATTTTGACATCAGTGCTACCTGGGTATAGCAGGCGCGCGATGAAAAGAATCAATTTCAAAAATCGATATGTCGAAAACTATGGAGTGTCGCCATAAATCCTTTTAGGGGATATCTTATAACATTAAAAGGAAGGCGTATGCCGAAATTCGGTTCCCGATTTTCGGAAGTTTAAAAAAAAATCAACGACGAAACGCGGTTAAAAATAAAACGCCGAAACGACTGTAGAAGGTTCAAAAAGAAGTCTTGAGCCCTTTCCGGCGGTCGTTTTGGCGTTTTTTTTAACAGTAAATACTATGGATCGCCGTGTATCATAAATGTTACTTTATCCTCAATGAGCATCGTGGCTGAGTTGGCAGCATGACGGGTTAACGATGATTGCGGTCCGGGTTCGATCGCCGGTGAATCGATTTTTTATCAATTTTTTTTTCTTCATTTTATATTTACAAATTTTCGAATTTCCTCTTGCTGTACCTACTTTCGCCTGTGCAGGCATTATTTATTATATTCAATTCATATATGTTTAATAACTGGTTCGATGGTCTAGTGGTTAGCGCGCTCGCCACTAAACCAGCGGACCGGGAGGTCCCGGGTTTGAATCCCAGTCGCGTACATTTCGTCGTGAAATGTTTTTCTTCGGCATTTCGCGGCGAAATAAAACTAGTTCCACGACTGGAGGGCGAACTCGATGACCGGCTGTATTGGTATAGGTTTTCCGCAGTTTCCCTATACCCATGACAGAAATGTCATGATGAATATAATACAGAAGGGGAAGTCGGCTGCGGCCGCAACAGGGGGGAACAGGGAGAAAGATGGAGACAAAAAAGGAGTAAACAGTAGAGGAAAGAACGGTCATAATCATGGGAAAGAATAGGTAACAAACGCGAAAAGCGTGTACCTAAGGAAAAAACCAAATAAAATATTCATATATGTTTAATATTTTAAAAAAGACATTCCTACCGGGGATCGAACCCGCGACGACTACACTCAGAGCCCGCACGCTGATATGTCAACGGCGAGGCTCTTGAACCGCAAACCTGCCTTACGTATACACACTTATCCAATCTATGAGGTAGTTCTGTAGTTTTGGTCAAATCTTAGGAATTGGTTGAAATCTAAGTATGGTGTAAATAAGACCTTCATGGACCGATGCCCAAAAATTCCATTCGATTCACCGTTTAGTTCATGAGATAACTGCAATTGAATATGGGTATTTTTGTACGCGATCCCTATACCTAACACGTAAACCGATAGCAGTTTGCTCGCATTTCTCGATATAAGATCTGAGCGGCTCTTTGGATTTCAAAATAAGAACACACGTGTACGCAGTACTATTGTGGGATTGATTTAAAAAAAATGACAAACTTTGACCGTTTAGTTTCGGAGATATCGACTTAGGAAAAGTGGTAATTTTATTCCACACCGAACTCGGGCCCAACCATCTGTAACGGAATGGCAACAGTGTACGCTGCAGATAGCTGATCGGCGCGTGGGCTGGGAACTCGAAGCGTGTTTTTTCCCCCAAGTTCTAGTAATTCTAAGACGGATGTGAAATAAATTCATTCTGCAAACAAATTTAATTTGCTCAATTTATGCATGTATTTGTCTTTGTTACAGCGAATACGATCTAAACTGTCGTCAAGATGTTGTAAATCCACGATCCGACGTCCTTCGACAGCGAATTTTTGTTGCTGATCGTTGAGGTTATGGTTATTCTCATCGCGTTTAGCTGCATTTGCTTGATACATGGCTGCCACAGCTTTCAGTCTTTTAGCAAGTGCCTTTTTTTTGTGAACTTTCCTTTGTATCGCATTTGGGTTGACAGTTTTACACTTTTTACATTTATATAAATATTTGGCGAAAAACGGATCGTAGGAAGCTCAACCCTATGACTGTAGGAAAATCGCGCTATTGCCACGATTACAGCCTCGCTCTCTATACGACTATGAGACCTATCTATGCATGAAGTGCGAATGTGTGGGACATATAGAGGGTACAATCTCTGTCAAACATTTACGACCAACAGCATCGTACAGGCATCGGATGTTACTATACGCTACGACCGAACATTTTGGCTCATACGTGTACCTAATGAACTACGTTTAAAAAAAATCGTTGCAGGACCAATTGCACATTGTTTCCATGACCCCAAAGTATTTTTAAAGCCAAATGAAACTGATTTTTTCAAATTCCTAGAGATGTGTTATACCTCATAGAAAAAAAATTGATTTTTCGATCGTTGTAAATGTATATCCTCGCTTAAAGAGATTAAAAGAATCTCGCACGTGTTAGCGAAAATCGGCAGAAAATTCGTGAATTTACAACATCTTGATGACAGTTTACATTGTATTCGCTGTGACGAAGACAAATACATGCATAAATACATGCATAAATTGAGCAAATTGAATTTGTGTGAGAAATAGAGCGCCTAACCGCTTTACGTTCATATGTATGCGGGCATGTGACTGGTCGTCCCTCGGGCCATCTATCCTGTATGCTAGCACATCTAGCTAGTTCGAGTCCCGAATCGGGAGAACACAGTCGTGAGATGCGTAGCGTGAAATAAAGTCTTTTATTAAAACCATATTTGTGTGTCTGTTATTTGGCTTTGCCAGAATAAAACCTCCGGCAGGTTATGGGCCCTGGCACGCTTCCACTGCGTCAATTAACAACGACAATTATATGAGAAAAGTAGTGTGTTAAAAGTGAAGAAAGAAAAAAAGAAAAGGAAAATGGACAGCGACAAAGAAAAGGAAAGTGCTAGAAGCAGTTGCCCCGACTCGGGTCAAAGCAAGTAAAAATTGATAGATATGGACATTAGCGAATCGAATTTTTAGACACAGTGTGAAAGTGAATATTGAGAAAAGTAAAGATGTGCCAATAAGGGGCCGGGCCACGCTAAAGCGTGTTTTGTGATTCCTTAGAAACAAAGGAGAGAAGCGTAGCATATGCGTCATGAGGCAGGCAAGAGCGCGGTATAGGCAGCGCTGCGCGGTGAGCGCGCTCGTCGTTGGAAAAAGAGAGAGAGAGAGAGATGAAACATCAGCGTATACCATGCGTATACTACGTACAAAGAAAGGAACTCGCCCGCCGACTCGAAAAGCGCGTGCTCGTCGATTCGAAAAGAGCGTTTATTATTATTTAATTTTTTATTAAAATGATATAAATCATTCTTATTTCATACGTATGAAAAGAGGAGAAAAACAGAGATGCGATTATTTAAAAATTATGAGATCAGTATTAACGTTTAAAAAAATGAATAAACAAAATTTCTGCAGAAATTTGAGACAAGGAAACGTTGATCAACTTTGTCAACCGGTACAGACAACTTTCGTCTGTACCGGTGAAGTCGGTGAAGAGACGGTGTGGTTTCATGTGGAGATGCGAAAAGAACCATATCAAGCAGGTGTTTTATGGCTTTCAAATTGTGTGCACACAAAATAAGTTGAATTCAAAATCGCGTTGATTTCACACAGTTAAAATGTACAAAGGAAAAATTCAAATCCACCCAAAGCTATGAAGTATACAATGAAAATTCTGGCGGGTGACTCGGGGAGTGATTGGTGCTGTGCATTCGGTTACTGTTCCGGTCACTAGAATGGTTGTATGTACGATCTTGAGTTCGGATGGCATATGCAATTGCTCGCTTCAGTCTAGCCATACTTGTGTTCAGTCAACCAGATTTGAGGCACAGCTCCAAATGTAAATGAAATTGAATGTTCTTAACCAATTCATTACTTAACAGATAATAGCACAATAGATGAGGCAGAGTTGTGTGTTTTGACTCGATGGATTGAAGAACAAAAAGGGGAAGGCCCATGGGTGGTTACACCAGGAGCGGAAAGCCGCCGGGATAATCCGAAGAAAAAGTGACGGAGACGAGGGGTGGTAAGAAAGAGGAAGAGATGAGAAAAAAAGACGAGAGGAGAGTAGATGCGAACGCCGTGAGGGAAGATGAGGATAGGCAACAAAATGAGACGTGTTGTTAAGCCAACCGCATAAATTGCCTTAATTAGAGCAAATACTTTATTCTCATATCCATAGAATAAGAACAAATATAAATACGAAGTAAAAATATATGCTCACATATTTTTTCGATAATATAACTCGCTATGTCTCATGGCTTGCGTACGTGACCAAGCGACCAACGCACAAAGCAACTTTGTCTAGGATTAAGTATCGATATTTCTCGGCCTGCATATGCGCCCGAGCTCTCAACGTTAACATAAATATTTTATAAGATTAAATTTTATTGCGCTTCGCCTTCAGCGTGAGTCCGTCGTCCAAAACCGTCGAAACACTACTGACTGAGTCAGACTAGCGTGTGGGAATATATACTTATCGGTGGGTCCCACGGATGAATTCCTAGCAATGCAGTCACGTAAACCCTTGCCCCACTATCGCTATCCGACGAATATCGGCCCTGCGTAGCACGGGACTGACGACCTATAAGTCAGAATCGTGAAATCACTGTTACGAAGAGGTTCTCTCCTAAAGACCTCTACTGTTAGCTGCTACGCTAGCGATACGCCGTACAGTACACGGGATAACACGCGCAAGTTTTCATTAAGAAACTCCGTAAATTACGTGAACGCGTTCGTTGTAACGTTTAAACCATCGCGCTAATAAACCGAAAGAGTGTTATCCGCATCCGAGTAAAAATAATATCGATGTAACGAACTGATATACCGTAATTAAATCATTTACACAATTAACTCGTGATCTTCTCCTTTGTGTTAACCTGAAGACACCTTGTTCCAAATCCTGGCAAGCTCTGATTCTTCACCCGTTTCGCATCGTACTCACCAAGGTTGGTCCTCTTTCTGTAAAGACGTCGACTGTTTGTTATAACAGGAGTCCCAAGGAGTGACCTTTGATCAACATTTCAGCAAGTAGCAAAATACACGTGAAACTCGTCTCACTTCCAATATTGGTCCTGATTCTGACATCGAGGAAAGACTGCGCCGTCGATGAAGACACCGTTGGGCTGCAGACCTATTGTTACGCATATTACCATTCTGACACGTAATACAGCCCTGGAAAGGCTTCACCAAAAACTTAACCTGGCGATTCGAAAACCAGAGGTTCTTTATAAAGACGCGTTATCTTGTGATGTGTATTTTGCACAAGGACAGAGTTTAGAACAAACGCTAGTTGGATTCGAGTCATCATGCCATTTTGCGTAACAGCGTGGTGGCGAGAAGGAAGAAGAGATGAGATAAGATGAGATGAGAAGAGATGAGATGGAAGAGAAGACGAGAGTAGATGCAAATGCCGTAATGGGAAATGAGGATAGACAACAAAATGAGAAGAGTGGCGGAGAGCAAAATCAAGACGAGGCGAAATGAGTCAACAAGATGAAGAAGCAACTGTCAAAACAGACAGATCGGGCTCAAACACTTCCATCAAATCCGTACAACCGGTTAATTTCGACTTGAAGAAAATAATACACAAGTCAAAGGTAATCCGAAAATTTTCCTACTTTAATATCAATTTTGAAAAAAATAAAATAAAATAAATAACTTGAAAAATTGAAAACGAGATTTTTTAAAAGTTACAGATGAAACAATAGTAGAGGGAATGATGTCTCTGGTAAAATCATTTTGCACAACCTCAACAAATACGAAGCAATTCCAAGATGTAATGTCGAACGCGCAAACTGCTATGAAAAAATGAGATAAATAAAGAATTCGGAAAAACAAAGAGATGCGTTCGCCAAGCAAGCGAAAACTACGGATGAAAGAAGTAGTGAGACCACACAGTTTGATGAGATGAGCACTGAGTAGGAAAAATGAATGCAAAATTATCGAGAGATTGTGAAAGAAAGAGATGAGTATTTTGTACAGGATAAAGAAAATGACATTGAAACTCAGGAGACGAGAGCTGAGTTAAACAATAAATCTCAAAGATTTTAAAAGAAGAAATGGAAAAACTGAGATGCAAAAAATTATGATAAAATGAGAAATCTGATAGTCTGAGATGCGATTCAAGTAAAGAGACATTCAAATTCGAAGATATCAATAAAAAATAAAAAAATAAAATTTTAAACAAGAAAACGAGAAATTTGACAGTCTGAGATGCGACTCAAGTAAAGGAGACATTCAAATTCGAAGTTATCAATAACATTTTGGTATGAAACGTGACTACAAGTTAACAATGAATACTTAGTTTGAAAATTTCCATGATTATTTCACGTCCGAGTTGAGGACTATCGAATGACTCATATATTTGATCCTGAAAATGCTACGAACGGAAAATTAGATCCAACTCTCATTGAAAAACAGAAGTATAGAGTAAGGGATGTTTTGATGAACCACCTACATCAAAATTACCACTCGGACGTAATACAAATAAAAGACCCAGTAGAGATTTTAAAGATCAGAGAAACAAAGAAATGCGAGAGTTATCTAATCTCTACGACTTTAAGAAAACAATTGTATAACCTGAAACAGTATTCAAATAAATAAAAGCCTACAGAGTTTTGCGATAAATGCGAGGAAGTAGTCAGGAATTATGATAACTTATCGGAAGTCACTCCACAGTCAGAAGTTGAGAAGAGAGACGCGTTTTTCAATGCAATCATGACGACAGTCCCTGAGGTACAGTCGGTATAGTTCATGACTGAAAATGCTACAGGAAAAGGGCTTACTTATGAGGAGCTCCAGCTTTTCCTACTACAGGTCCAAGGCACTAGGTTGAAAAAATGCTACGAATGCGGTCAAATAACTCAGCATAAAGCTGTTGATTGCCCAATGAAAAAAAGGGATAAAACAATCAGCACCTGTAGGAGGCAGGGTTATCGTGATTTTACTACCGATATGACAATTACAAACAAAATATGAGGGGTAGCAAAGGCTACTACGATAATGAGAGATGAGGTGAAAAAAGAGAACTATGAAGAGAAATTCGGAAATGTAAAGATATCCAGAAATAATAGAGGAAGCGGTGGTCACAAAAATGTAAACACCAATGAGACGGATTACAGTGGAATTAGAAGTACCAACAAAGATTCGCCAGCAGACTTAAAAACGGAGAGATTAGGTACAATTGGAGTCAAGTTAGATGATGAAAGAACAATTGAGATTGAGAAAGTTATATATGCTAAGGCACTTTCAGAGAATCTTTTGTCGTTGAGAAAATTTGCCGAAATGGAACTCGGTATTTCCTTGGACAATAAGAAAGTTGACATATTTGATCCAGTTTCCAATGAATCTTCCATCGCCGGAGTCTACAACAAGCCTTATTGAATAATTGAATTCGAAAGAAGTCATGAAAAAAAAAAATAAACTGTAATAACAAGAGTAGAATAATTATAGCTAACTTGATTGAGAGTGAAACTGATGCCAATGATAGAATAAGATACAAAACAAGAAGCGTAAGAGATACACCGCAAGAGATAGATTTGGAAATAATAAGACAGAATCTAATGAACAAATCAGAGAAGTAGAGGAGCTAGGCCGGTTCTAACCCAGGGATCTCAGGGGGGAGCGGGGCGGGGGAGTCGAGCGCGGGGAAGCCGGGGTATGCATGGCGGAGGGGGGGGGGATCCTGCATGCGGCAGCCGAGTGCGGGGTTCCGGCGGAGGGAAAGGGGGGGGGGTCGTGTTAGAGAGTGGGGAGGCTAGTTTTTGGTGACGATGTCTTCCAAGCGATAGCTGGACCCGCGGGCGAGAGGGGGAAGCCGCTGTCGACTCTGTGGGGGAGGGGGCATCATAGAGTCGCGGGTCCTTGAAAACCCATAAAATCTGATAATTTATTATCAACATTATAGATGTAAGCGGAGGATTTTTGTCTAGACTATTCACAGAAGGTTATATATATTAAAAAAAACAACTTAGACAAATGTGTGCATGTGTGTGTGTGTGTGTGTGTGTGTGTGTGTGTGTGTGTGTGTGTGTGTGTGTGTGTGTGTGTGTGTGTGTGTGTGTGTGGTGTGCGTGTGTGTGTGCGTGTGTGTGTGCGTGTGTGTGTGCGTGTGTGTGTGCGTGCGTGCGTGCGTGCGTGCGTGCGTGCGTGCGTGCGTGCGTGCGTGCGTGCGTGCGTGCGTGTGTGTGTGTGTGTGGGAAACTTCAATTTATGGCTAGGACAATTTTCGAGAGTGAGATAACGATAGTTCCCATATGAGGGGTTACCCTTCAAAGCCCACAAAATGCTTTATTTATTGCATGCAGCTGCAACGTTATTCCACAACAAGTTTCAACCCGTCGAGGTTTCATTCCACAAGATTACGTCAAGATGTTCACATGTCCGAGTATGTACGCAGTGCATCCGGCCAAGCACCCCCTGGACTTGACCAAAAACGAGCTCGAACAGGTTCCAAAGGTCTTGCTCCGAAAGTATTGGGGTAACTTTATTGGTTTACGGTGGGATCGTTTGCCGGAGCATCATCGGAACGATAGTGAAGTGATATCGTATCTTCCATGCATGGATCATTATAATACGCCACAGATGAAGGATCACATTGATGGTCCTCCACCCCAACGTCGGGACTGTGAAAAGTGTTGCGAGGGGTAAATTCTCTACGTGCGGGGTTCCCGAAAAGAACTTTGAAAAAGAGTGAAAATGGATCTCTCAAATATCAACAAAGTCAGCCTGATGGCGGAATTCCTCCCAACGAAGAAGCTGTCAGAACTCAAAGTCCATTCGGATTATCATATCACGGTCATGAGAGCTGTACAGACCAAGTTTGGAAAACGCTGCATCATGGACGTTGCAAATGAGTTTGCCGTCTTCTTGCTAGCGCGGCTGGTAAAGGCCTTCGATCAAGATCTGAAAATGTTCGAGAGTATTCTGCAACTGGCGCGCAATGGTCAACTCTACATGAAGTACATTGGTGGAAAATACAACAGCGTCGAGTTCCATCGAGTCTGAGTATGGTGGAAAAGAACGCTCGTGAAGGCACGGTGGAAACAACGAGTTGAGCGGCAGCTGGCATCGTCACCATCATAGAGTGCAAGGACTGTTTGCATCACAGTCATCATCATCGTAGAGTTTTCGACGCTCGAGTCTGAGTAAGGTGGAAAAGAACGCTCGTGAAGGCCCGGTGGAAACAACGAGATCAGCGGCAGCTGGCATCGTCACCATCATAGAGTGCAAGGACTGTTTGCATCACAGTCATCATCATCGTAGAGTTTTCGACGCTCGAGTTTGAGTAAGGTGGAAAAGAACGCTCGTGAAGGCCCGGTGGAAACAACGAGTTCAGCGGCAGCTGGCATCGTCACCATCATAGAGTGCAACGACTGTTTGCATCACAGTCATCATCGTAGAGTTTTCAACGCATGATGCTATGTAAAAATGTATAAAAAACTTTTTCATCGAATATAACGTAAGAAAAAAAAATTGTCGTCAAACTGTATTCGCCGTAGATATAGGAAATAAATGGAGAACGATATTTGATCGAAATGTTTTTATTCATTTAAAAAAATCCCTCGCTCACACACAGCTTCGTACACAGGGAGCCAGCTTTTCAACGACTTTACATTCGCTTTGGCGCAATTGTATTTTGTATTGAAGGAATGATGGGGACATTTGACGTTTGCGATTTTCGGCAACTTCTGCAGCGATGGACAGTCCAGAGTCTCCAGATCGATGACTTTTATTGCTGAATCCGTGAATCTCGATAGCCATGAGCACTTCTCGAATCCCTTGGCATAGATCGTAGGAGCTCCTTCTAAGATTCCTCGAATTGTCGTTCTAGCTGCCTCGTATGGTATGCCGCTGTGTTCCCATCGTATTCCATGATAATTGCGTTCCAGCCACTTGTTTGTCATTTTGTACTTGGCCGGTAAAGCGTCCCAGGCGAATGGTGCATCGAAGAAGAATGTCAGCGGTTCAGCGTTCTTCTCATGGAGTTTGACGATGGACATCTCCTTCAGGACAAATTCGTTGACGGGTCTCTTGAACCCTTGCACGTCGACGATAAGCTCCATGTTGACTGAAGTGGGCGCGGATCATTGGCATGATTTTATACCAATTTTTTAACCCCACCACTGATTGGATTGTGCTCGACAATACGATCATGGAGGATCATGCAGTACGCTGAAGTTTGCGGTGGAATATTGTTTTTCAATTCAAATTCAAGGCGCACATCAACAGGACCGGACTTGAGAGAATCGTTTTGTTTTGAGCAGTCAATGACAACGAGGGGGGCTTTTTCTAAAAATTCCATCCTACTCAGCCATGGTTCAGCCTCTTTGTTGTAATAGGTCGGTTGAGATATTAGATGAGATCAATAAATTATCATTACTTCGAACATTGGAAAGTGTGCGATACTTGAATATGAGTTTTCGCTCTTGGGATGTGTACGACTGTCCATCGCTTTAAAGCACAACGAAACATTCATGAACCGTAAAAGCTGCCTCCCAACTAGAGAATCCAAAATATGTAATTGGTGCGGTGCAGACTGGTAAAAAAGATAATGTATGGCAAAGGACATTATATTATTCACCGACTGCAAACTCACAAGTGCTAAACTTTATCTCAATTTAGCATTCTTTTCTCAAGATGACTCGCATGTGGACTTCAAAAAAGTTTTGGAATTTTGTTCAATATGTACTCTCAATTTTGTAAATACCATTATGACTGCAATAGTGATCGTTCTTTACTAACCATCGCCAAGTATTAATGTAACGGCCCTCTCGCGATTAATGATTGATCGCATCAGAACGAGCCTGTAAAACATGCTACCGTAGATGTGTGAATAGAGTTCGAATGCAAAGAAGATTCACCACCGAATACAATTGCATATTGTTTTTATCTTACGTGATCGCGTTGTTGAATATTGTCCATTGACCGACATTATCCGCACGTTCTACCAAAACTGTGAAAATCCCAAACAAACTCGAACGTGTTTGAGTTTGTTTGGGTGCTCACCCAAACACACCCGAACACGTTCTACCAAAACTGTGAAAATCCCAAACAAACCCAAACAATTCCAGCGAAACTCAAACGTAATGAAAGTCTTCGGTTTATGGATGTCGTCGAAGATCGTATTATGCATGTCGTCGCAGATTTCTGAACGTCTTCAAACCTCCCATGAATGTCTTTGAAAGTCTCTTAAGCGTCTTCGAACCCCTCATGAATGTATTCAAACGTATCATGAATGTCGTCGGAAGTCCCTTGAACGTCTTCGAATCCCTCGCGAATGTCTGAAAGTCACTCAAGCGTCTTCGAACCCCTCATGAATGTCTTCGAACGTATTATGAATGTCGTCGAAAGTCTTTAGAACGTATTCGAAAGTTTCTTGAACGTCTTCAAACCCTTCGTGAATGTCATTGAAAGTCTCTAAAACATCGTCGATCCTCTCATCGATGTCTTCAAACGTATTATAAATATTGTCAAAGATCTCTTAAATGTCTTCGAAAGTCTCTGGATGCCTTCGTACCTCTCGTGAATGTCTTTAAAAGTCTCTTAAGCGTCTTCGAACCCCACATGAATGTCTTCAAACGTATTACGTACGCCGTCGAAAGTCTCTTGAACGTCTTCAGACCCCTCGTGAATGTCTTTGAAAGTCCCTCAAGCGTTTTCGAACCCCAGATGAATGCATTCAAACGTATTATGAATGTCGTCTAAAGTCTCTAAAACGTATTCGAAAGTTTCTTGAACGTCTTCAAACCCATCGTGAATGGCTTTGGAAGTCTCTCAAGCGTCTTCGAACCCCTCATCGATGTGTTCAAACGTATTCCGAATATTGTCGAAGATTTCTTGAATGTATTTGACAGTCTCTGAAGGTCTTCGCACCTCTCATGAATGTCTTCAAACTTCTTATGAACGTTTTCGAAGGTCTTTTGAATGTTTCACGATCATCTGCAAACGTCTCATGATCATCGTAGAAAGTCTCTCGAAACTCTTTGAACCCCCTCATGCATGTCCTCAAACGTCTTATGAATGCCGTCGAAAGTCTCTTGAACGTCTTCGAACCCCTCGTGAATGTCTTTGAAAGTCCCTCAAGCGTCTTCGAACCCCCCATTAATGTCTTCAAACGTATTATGAATGTCGTCGAAAGTCTCTTGAACGTAATCGAAAGTTTCTTGAACGTTTTCAAACCCCTCGTCAATGTCTGAAAGTCTCTCAAGCGTCTTCGAACCCCTCATCGATGTCTTCAAACGTATTACGAATATTGTCAAAGATCTCTTGAATATCTTCGAAAGTCTCTGAAGGTCTCCGCACCTCTCATGAATGTCTTCAAACTTCTTATGAACGTTCTCGAAAGTCTCTTGAATGTCTCACGAACATCTTCAAGCGTCCCATGATCGTCGTAGAAAGTCTCTTTAAACTCTTTGAACCTCTCATGCATGTCTTCAAACGTCTTATGAATGTTTTTGAACGTCTCTTGAATGTCTTCAAACGTATTATGAATGTCTTTGGACAAACCCCTCGTGAATATATTTAAAAGCCTCTCTTAAGCGTCTTCGAACCCCTCATGAATGTCTTCAAACGTATTACGAATGTCGTCGAAGGTTTCTTGAACGTATTCGAAAGTTTCTTGAACGTCTTCAAGACCCTTGTGAATGTCTTTTAAAGTCTCTTAAACGTCTTCGAACCCCTCTTCGATGTCTTTAAACGTATTATAAATATCGTCATAGATCTTATGAACGTCTTCGAAAGTCTCTGAAGGTCTTCGCACCTCTCATGAATGTCTTCAAACGTCTTATGAACGTTTTCGAAAGTCTCTCGAATGTCTCACGAGCATCTTTAAGCGTCTCATGAACGTCGTAGCAAGTCTCTTTAAACGCTTTGAACCCTCTCATGCGTGTTTTCAAACGCCTTATAAATGTTTTCGAACGTCTCTTAAATGGCTTCGAACGTCTTATGAATGTCTTCGGAAGTCTCTCTGGAACGTTTTCACGAACCACTATCGAAAATCTTCGAATGCCTCGCAAACTTCCAACAAACGGCTCACGAACATCTAACGAACGTATACTGATGAATGATTTCGATTATCATTGGGCGATTATATTAATTTATTTTCAATCAAATTCCATCGAAAAAAATGAGTTCCACATTCGAAAGTAATATTGTATTCAGTTGCACAATCCGATATCAGGTGATGCTGACATAACTAAGTACGGGGTGAGGAGAATAAAAAGTACATAATGTTACATATCTTTTATTTGCATGAATCTTTATGATTCACCCACCAATTAAAGAATTTAAATACATTTTGTAAGGCACAACTGTTTTTATGCTTTTCACATCGTAGAGTAAAACTTCCATCTAATTTACTTGAGACATCAATATCGTCAAAGTCTATATTCAACGACTCAATAAATAGCTCATTTTTTATATTTATTATATCAGCTAGCCATTCTCGTTTTTCATGACCCTTAACATATACGATAGGACACGTGTCGTCGTCCGTTGAACCTTCAACTCCAGCTGTTATTGAACCTCAGCCATGCTATATGGAACGTTTCCATATGCCGACTTTAGACCATGATGTTTGGGAATCAACCATGATGCTTCGTATCTCGCAGATTTTGCTGATCTATGCAATTTTGCGGATAATGTCGGTCAATGGACAATATTCAACAACGCGATCACGTAAGATTAAAACAATATGCAATTGTATTCGGTGGTGAATCTTCTTTGCATTCGAACTCTATTCACACATCTACGGTAGCATGTGTTACAGGCTCGTTCTGATGCGATCAATCATTAATCGCGAGAGGGCCGTTACATTAATACTTGGCGATGGTTAGTAAAGAACATCACTATTGCAGTCATAATGGTATTTACAAAATTGAGAGTACATATTGAACAAAATTCCGAAACTTTTTTGAAGTCCACATGCGAGTCATCTTGAGAAAAGAATGCTAAATTGAGATAAAGTTTAGCACTTGTGAGTTTGCAGTCGGTGAATAATGTAATGTCCTTTGCCATACATTATCTTTTTTACCAGTCTGCACCGCACCAATTACATATTTTGGTTTCTCTAGTTGGGAGGCAGCTTTTACGGTCCATGAATGTTTCGTTGTGCTTTAAAGCGATGGACAGTCGTACACATCCCAAGAGCGAAAACTCATATTCAAGTATCGCACACTTTCCAATGTTCGAAGTAATGATAATTTATTGATCTCATCTAATATCTCAACCGACCTATTACAACAAAGAGGCTGAACCATGGCTGAGTAGGATGGAATTTTTAGAAAAAGCCCCCCTCGTTGTCATTGACTGCTCAAAACAAAACGATTTTCTCAAGTCCGGTCCTGTTGATGTGCGCCTTGAATTTGAATTGAAAATCAATATTCCACCGCAAACTTCAGCGTACTGCTGTCACATCCGGAAGGGATGAGAGCATAAACTTTCGTTTCCCTCTTTCTTGCCTACGCCAAGCGCAATAGCACGGGATGAGGGTAAAAGGAGAATGTATGGAACGGGTGTTCTAGGTCTCGAGTGCGTAGATGGTCAAGAGTTATATGAGTGATTGCGACAGATGTAGCTACCGTTTACAAATTTTCGTTTATTACCAAGTGCCGTCCACTTGGCCGGTCGGAAACATGGGAAGAGTACAGTTCGGCGGATTAAGAAAATGATACAAAAAAATGGTGCAGTTAGCTTACGTTCGCTGGATGACGGTCCTTCGGACTTCGGTGAAAGGGCCTTCGCTCTCGGCCTGTTACGCTCGCTTGTACAATGTCGGTCGATGGGCCGCACACACGCTGTGTTTACAATGGTGCCGCAGATGGGTCAGAGGGTCACTGCGCGGGTGTGAAGAGCGCGGAGAAGATTCACAATACTTTTCGAAGTATATAGATATGCAAATGGATGATCGAAAAACAGAGTTGGATTGTTAAACGCGGAATAGAGTTACGAATCGCGATACAGGGTTGGAGTCGATAGAAGAGATCTTTCTGGTTCGGATGATGATGCTGAACTGATTTTTCTTTTAATCCTCTAGACCTTCCTGCTCCAGATTTCCCTTCTTGGGTGGAGTAGGAGAAAAAAAGTAGGTTTTCGTTTTTGACTCTTCTAACCAATCGGAGCGGTCGACGTGGGAGACAGTTCTTTGTATCTGGGAGTCTAGGCGCATGAAATTAATTACAAGGCGACCAATCGGAATGAAGCTATTCCGAGCGAGTTTTCGTGGAAAAAAGCGCATGAGATCGTGTTTGTTTATCTAAGGTCTAGGGCCCGGCGCCGAGTCGCCCCGCGATAGTGCAGCTGCTATGCGCCTCATAGCCCTTCCATGTGCATTTTGTTTTTCGTCGCGGCCCGGTTTTATGACCGAGTCGAGTGGACTTTTCCGGCGGTCTTGGTCTATCCTTGATTCCCACACGGATTTAAGTATTGGAGCTCAGATATGCCTTCGCCGGCGGGTGAACTCTGGGTCATCTGGCTTGCAGTATGATAATTTTTGTTTTACGACTTTTCCGAGAAAGCGTGCCTAAAACTATGTTCTCGTTGGATTCGAGTGGGTAAGGAGGGTCGTACGAAAGTACGCCCGACACTCGCTTATTATCGATAGGTTACATTGCAGTTGTGGTATGTCTAAGCTTAAGAAGATACAAGAATGTGTCGAAAAATGTGAATGCCATATTCGTTTAATGGTTATTCTCGATTTCCATGGGAAATCGCTCAGGCCAGCGTTCTCGGGGGATTTCAACAAAGCAGGAGAAAGAAAACGCAATATTTTTATGCGCTTTGCCCGCGACGTTACACTGCATGATCCTCCATGATCGTATTGTCGAGCACAATCCAATCAGTGGTGGGGTTAAAAAATTGGTATAAAATCATGCCAATGATCCGCGCCCACTTCAGTCAACATGGAGCTTATCGTCGACGTGCAAGGGTTCAAGAGACCCGTCAACGAATTTGTCCTGAAGGAGATGTCCATCGTCAAACTCCATGAGAAGAACGCTGAACCGCTGACATTCTTCTTCGATGCACCATTCGCCTGGGACGCTTTACCGGCCAAGTACAAAATGACAAACAAGTGGCTGGAACGCAATTATCATGGAATACGATGGGAACACAGCGGCATACCATACGAGGCAGCTAGAACGACAATTCGAGGAATCTTAGAAGGAGCTCCTACGATCTATGCCAAGGGATTCGAGAAGTGCTCATGGCTATCGAGATTCACGGATTCAGCAATAAAAGTCATCGATCCGGAGACTCTGGACTGTCCATCGCTGCAGAAGTTGCCGAAAATCGCAAACTCGAGCGTCGAAAACTCTACGATGATGATGACTGTGATGCAAACAGTCCTTTCACTCTATGATGGTGACGATGCCAGCTGCCGCTGATCTTGTTGTTTCCACCGGGCCTTCACGAGCGTTCTTTTCCACCTTACTCAGACTCGAGCGTCGAAAACTCTACGATGATGATGACTGTGATGCAAACAGTCCTTGCACTCTATGATGGTGACGATGCGAGCTGCCGCTCAACTCGTTGTTTCCACCGTGCCTTCACGAGCGTTCTTTTCCACCATACTCAGACTCGATAGAACTCGACGCTGTTGTATTTTCCACCAATGTACTTCATGTAGAGTTGACCATTGCGCGCCAGTTGCAGCATACTCTCGAACATTTTCAGATCTTGATCGAAGGCCTTTACCAGCCGCGCTAGCAAGAAGACGGCAAACTCATTTGCAACGTCCATGATGCAGCGTTTTCCAAACTTGGTCTGCACAGCTCTCATGGCCGTGATATGATAATCCGAATGGACTTTGAGTTCTGACAGCTTCTTCGTTGGGAGGAATTCCGCCATCAGGCTGACTTTGTTGATATTTGAGAGATCCATTTTCACTCTTTTTCAAAGTTCTTTTCGGGAACCCCGCACGTAGAGAATTTCCCCCTCGCAACACTTTTCACAGTCCCGACGTTGGGGTGGAGGACCATCAATGTGATCCTTCATCTGTGGCGTATTATAATGCTCCATGCATGGAAGATACGATATCACTTCACTATCGTTCCGATGATGCTCCGGCAAACGATGCCACAGTAAACCAATAAAGTTACCCCAATACTTTCGGAGCAAGACCTTTGGAACCTGTTCGAGCTCGTTTTTGGTCAAGTCCAGGGGGTGCTTGGCCGGATGCACTGCGTACATACTCGCACATGTGAACATCTTGACGTAATCTTGTGGAATGAAACCTCGACGGGTTGAAACTTGTTGTGGAATAACGCTGCAGCTGCATGCAATAAATAAAGCATTTTATGGGCTTTGAAGGGTAAGCCTTCATATGGGAACTATCGTTATCTCACTCTCGAAAATTGTCCTAGCCATAAATTGAAGTTTCCCACACACACACACACACACACACACGCGCACGCACGCACGCACGCACGCACGCACGCACGCACGCACGCATGCACGCACGCACGCACGCACGCACGCACGCACGCACGCACACACGCACACACACACACGCACACACACACGCACACCACACACATACACACACACATGCACACATTTGTCTAAGTTGTTTTTTTTTATATATATAACCTTCTGTGAATAGTCTAGACAAAAATACTCCGCTTACATCGATAATGTTGATAATAAATTATCAGATTTTATGGGTTTTCAAGGACCCGCGACTCTATGATACCCCCTCCCCCACAGAGTCGACAGCGGCTTCCCCCTCTCGCCCGCGGGTCAAGCTGCCGCTTGGAAGACATCGTCACCAAAAACTAGCCTCCCCACTCTCTAACACCACCCCCTCCCCTTTCCCTCCGCCGGAACCCCGCACTCGGCTGCCGCATGCAGGATCCCCCCCCCCTCCGCTATGCATACCCCGGCTTCCCCGCGCTCGACTCCCCCGCCCCGCTCTCCCCTGAGATCCCAGGGTTAGAACCGGCCTAGCTCCTCTACTCAGAGATGAGACTGTAGTCAACGACACCGATGAGTGTGAGATTGTCGTAAAGAAACTGAAGCTAAATGAGAATAATGTTACTGAAGAAAGAGACGAGAATTACATAACGAAGGGAAATACGAAGTTAGACAATAATGGTAAGAGCAAAAAGAAAGAAACTTGTGAAAACCTAAACTTCGATACATTACTTTGGGACAAGAAGTTCCACGATATAGACGATCTGCCCAAAATGGAATAGTCAGAGGAGTTACAATTAGGAAAAAAAAATATAAGCTTTTCGAAAAGAATAAGGAAGCCATGCTTTGGTATGTAAGATTAGGTCACGCTTCTCTGGCTTATCTCAAAGCTTCCCAAAAGAAATGATCGGAGAAGAAAGAATGGTAAAACGTGATTTTTGAAGAGTCAATACTTGGTTGCGAGGTGTGTAAAATTGCTAAGTTTAATAAAATACCATTCGGTTCAGTACGGAGACGAGCGATTGAACCTTTTCAAATTATTCATTCGGAAACCACGGAACCCATTAGTCCAGCATCTTACCCCAAAGGGTATAGGTACATTGCTGTATTTGTAGATCATTATTCGAGATTAGCAATGGCGTATTCGATGAAAGCAAAACGCGAAACAGGTCACTGTTTCGAAGCATTTGTGAGAAGCGCTCGGAAATTGTTAGGTAGAGATGCGAAAGTATGCTATCAGCGTACCGATCAAGGTACTGAATATACCGGTGGGTATACTATTGACGTCATAAAGAAACTAGGAGCAGAGCAACAACTTGCGAGTCCAGATACACTGGAACGTAATGGTGTAGCTGAAAGGTTTAATCAAACCATACAGAAAAAGGTAAGGACATACATGTACGATGCAAAACTACCCGGACAAAGGTAGGACCTTGCATTAAGTGCTGCTGTGTATGCTTGCAAATCGAATGACATGATCATCCCAATGAAAAGATTTGCGTCAAATAAAATCTATTATGCGAATCAGCTGAAGCGATTTGGCTGTGTTGCTTACATTAAAGTTCATAGGAAAACTGGCCCTATGTTTAGGTTTGAATCAAGATGCGTGATTCTGGTGGGCTAAACACCTAACGGATATCAGTTTTTGAAACCTGAGGAAGGGAAATTTTACGAAAGCAGAGATGCGCCCTTTAATGAAAAACTAGTATATGGAGATAAATATGAAAAGGACCGTATAAAAGATTGGCCAGTCTAGTACATTGAAACAAATAAAGAGAAGTGGTTGATCGACTGTGATAGAGATGAGAATGAAGGGGAAGAAATCTCGAATCAGGAGGGAGATGTGAAAAGAAAAAGAGGGCGGTCTAAGAAACAAATTCCTGTTTCAATTGCGGTTGCAAGAGACTCAAAGAATGCCAATGATTCTACTTTCACGGGCATAATAATGTATAAGGAAGGGAGAGCCAATTTGCTACATGCGACAGTACTATTTAATGAGAATAAAAAGGAAATAAGTCATGTCGAAGATGGTGCCTGCCATGCAATGTGGCACAGATCAACCAAGACCCAGTGTCATACAGAGAAGCGATGGAATCTAAAGAGCATCAACAATGACTGAAAGCTGTAGGTGAAGAATTCAATTCCATATACAAAAACGAGGTGTAGACATTGGTAGATAGAACTGTTACAATGAGAGATGGCCTAAGGGCTAACATCATAGACTTTAAAAAGGTTCCGAAGGGCTAACATCATAGACTCTAAATAGGTTTTTAAGCGAAAGACTGAAATTGACAATGAAACAAAATATAATGCACTGTTAGTTATCAGAGGCATCTAGGACACAAACCATTATGATTTGAAGGAAACTTATACTCCACTATTACGACTGCCAGTAATAAGATCAGTGTTTGCGATAATAAATAAGTTCGATTTAGAGGTGTGCCAATTACATGTAAAGGCTGTCTTCTTGAATGGATTGATCGATGCGGAAATTTATATGGAAATCCCCGACGGTGCGAATCTTACATCAAATGAAGAGCACAATAAAGTTTGTAAGCTGAACTGAGCGTTGTATGACCTACGAATCAGCCCTAAGAAATGGGATAACAGATTCACTGAGGTAGCATTAAGTGTAGGATTGAAAAACTGATGAGAATGAGCCTTGTCTATTTATGTGGAGAGAGAATAGTAAATTCCTTATTTTACTGTTATACGTAGACGACATCGTAATGGCAAGTAATGATGGAAATAAACTACGTGATATGATAACCAAACTGAAAATTGAATTTGGAATCAGTGAACTAGGCGATCCAAAAGAATTTCCGGGAATCTCTATAAGTAGAAACAGGGTGAAACAATTAATAACCCTCAATCAAGAGAAATATATACATAACATTTTTATCTGCTACGGCGAACGCTTCGCTAATTGTAGCTTCCATGTACAGGGATTTTCCCTTTTTACATTTCCCACAATTTTCTCCAATCCACATCCCTAATCGATCCCCACCTTGCGGCCGCAGCCGACTTCCCCCTCTGTATCGCATTTACCATGACATTTTCGGTCATGGGGATAGGGAAACTGCGGAAAACCTATACCAATACAGCCGGTCACGAGTTCGCTTCCCAGCCTCGGAGCTAGTCGCGTTTCGTCGAGAAATTGCTGACAGGCTACAGCCATACACACCCGACACACACACGTACCGGTCCGTGTGCGCGACATCCGTGTAGAACTGGAGCTACGTCACGCCTGTGTTTTTATTTGTCTCCGAAACTACGAGACGGTGATTCGAACCCGCGACCGCCCGATATGCTGATTTCAGAGGCAATCACGCTAACCACTACACCAGCACATCGGTTCGTAAAATTTTTATCAGATTGAACTTCAACGAAGCACATCCACATACAACTCCCATGGTTACTACACAAGCGATAAACCGAGAAAGAAAAGAGAGAGAATAGAACCCCAGCGATAACGTATTAAAAGAAACAGAGACGGGAATAAATGTTTTATACAGGGAAGCTATGGGCAGTTTGTTATATTTGGCCGGGGCAACCCGATCTGATATCTCTTATGCTGTCAATGTGATAAGTAGACATTAGATCAATCCCACTGAAAATGTTTGGGCGATGGTAAAGAGAGTATTTAGATACTTGAAGGAAAAAACCCTAGGTTTGCGACATAGGAAGGAGACAAATGACTTGCCAAGGATATTCTGATGTAAGCTTTGCAGATTGCAAAGACTCACTGGCAACATGTGGATACGTGGTAAAGCTTTTTGGACATGCGATAACTTGGAGAACACACAAACAGCCGTACGTGGCTGTATCAACATGTCAGGCAGAATATGTAGCAGGGAGTGAAACGTGCTATAAGTTAATGGCAATGGACAACTCATTTAAATTGATTCTAGATAAGGCATTTTGTCCTGTAAGACTGTGGTGCGATAATAAAGGTGCCGAAGTCAGCGCCAAGACAAACGGAGGCAATCGACTTAGGCATATGCGGGAAGTACGAGAACATTACGTAAAGGGATGTGTAGGAAGAAATTTAGTAACTATTGGGTGGATTCCCGCAAAGGACCAGATGGCAGACGTATTTACCAAGCCTCTATCCTTCGATATGCATACATATATGTGGCAGACAAAATCATGAACTATTGTGTATAGTTCATTAAAGATGTTCATAACAGTTCATAACAGTTCTCTACGTTCTCAGGAAACTAAAACTCGGAGATGCGATATTAACAAGTAAGATGAGCAAAATTAACAGCGAGAAGACGGAGAAATAAATATACAGAGATACCAAATTGATAGAGTTAATTTAAAGTTGTATAAGTTCTCATAATTGTCATTCGCTATAGTAATAAGTTAATATATTGACATTTTAGCGTAATTCATAAAAGGAAGAGATAAAGTGTTAATGCTGGTAGAGCAATTAGTCGGGAGGGAGTGTGAGAAATATAGCGCCTAACCGCTTTACGCTTATATATATGCGTGTATGTGACTTTACGCTTATATATATGCGTGTATGCGCCTAACCGCTTTACGCTTATATATGCGTGCATGTGACTGGTCGTCCCTCACGCCATCTATCCTGTAGGCTAGCACGTCTAGCTAGTTCGAGTCTCGAATCGGGAGAACACAGTCGTGAGATGCGTAGCGTGGAATAAAGTCTTTTATTAAAACTACATTTGTGTGTCTGTTATTTGGCTCTGCCAGAATAAAAGCTCCAACAATTTGTTTGCACAATGAATTTATTTCACATCCATCTTAGAATTACTAGAACTAGGGGAAAAAATACGCTTCGAGTTCCCAGACCACGCGCCGATCAGCTAGCTACACCGTACACTGTTGCCGATTAGACATGCGCAAAACAGTGCTTTATAATGTAATGTGATATGGCATTACATTTCGTACCGAGTGATATTACATAACAACATCGCCCTAAACATCACCTGAGATGGCGCCCCATGCGGCAGCTCACTATCACGTCTTGTGTGATATTGTAATGGAATGCTAGGGTGTAATATAAAGTAATAGCAGAGATTAGTAGGGAGATGCACAACGCTCCCCTTTTCGGCAGAGATTAGCAGGGAGATGTACAACGCTCCCCTTTTCGGCGTGCCTCGGAAATAGCGCTAAATCGCGGCGGCGAGTTCGGGAATATGATTTTGCGTGCATCGCCTCTGTCGAGGATGCAGATTCCCTTGTAGCCGTGTGAGTCGTGAGCACCGCTCAAGTCGATATCGCAGTCAGCGTGCACACGAATGGGTAGGTCGGTGGGGGAAAAGTCTCTGCCCCTCGCTCACTCGACAGGCGAACGGAGCGAGGTTTAGCGGAGAAGGTTCAAAAAGAAATCTTGAGCCTTTGCCGCGGTTGTTACGCCTTTTTTTCAACCGTAAACATTATGAATAAGCGTGTATCATGAATGTTTTTCCATCCTCAATGAGCGTCGTGGCTGAGTTGGCAGCGTGACGGATTGACGATGCTTGCGGTCCGGGTTCGGTCTCTTGTAAATCGACTTTTTTAATCCATTTTTTTTCTTCATTTTATATTCAAAAAATTTCGAACCTACTCTCGCTTTAGCGATTCTCGCCTGTCCAGGAATTTTTCATGATATTTAATTCATACATGTTTAATTAAAAAAAAAGACATTGGCTACCGGGGATCCAACCCGCGTCGTCTGCACTCAGAGCCCGCACGCTTATATATCAACCGCGAGGCTCTTGTGACTGAAAACCTCCCTTACGTATATACACTTATCCAACCTTAAAAAAAATTCAGGTAATAGATAAAAGACAAATATAAACGATTTTTCTAAATTCCTAGAGTGACGTTATCCCTTAAAGAAAAGAAATTGATTTTTTGACCGTTGTAAATGTATATCCCCTCTTAAAGACTTTAAGACGTCTGGCCACCTTGGCCGATCGAAAATTTCCGTTCAAAATATTAAAAAATGGCGCCGTTATGCACATTGCCGCGGAGGCCCTCCGCACGATACGCGCGGTCGTCGACCCAGCTATTACCCGGTCAAGTCACATCTGCAAAAAAAATCAGCTCATTCGTGAGTAGTGTCGCTATAATGTAGCGTAGCGGTTTTTTTTCGACCATTAAAAAAATTATGGTGAGCCAAAGAAAAAAAAATTGTATTTATCACCGAAATTATGGCTCACTATAATTTTTTTAATGGTAAAAAAACCGCTACGTTACATTGTAGCGACACTACTCACGAATAAGCTGTTTTTTCGAAGCTCGAATAAATGAGCTCTCGAATAAATAATCCTTTGGTGTAATAGTTATTCAATTTCGTCATCGGTCGAAGAATAACATTTTGAATAATTTACAGTTCGTTACATTGAGTTTATAATTCTGTCATTTCCAAATCTTTGTCGTTCTATATTTGGCCTTTCAAAGTTTTGACCCCCATCCCAATGTGAAATGTGTTGTAAAAAATGTCGAAAAACACTTATCCAATGTGAAATGTGTTTTGAAAAAAATGCCGATCGAGAAAGTTCTCTTCGAGCCTTTCTCGATCGTTTCGGCACTTTTCTTCAACAATTTTTTTAATTAATTTTCTAAGGGGAAAAGTAAAAACTCATTTACGTATTGTGGGAAACATTAATTTTTTTGTCATATGTTTCAATACTGTTTGTACCAAAATTTGGAACGCCCGCTCGTTTTGAGCAACTTCAACATGCGTCTGCGGGGCGAACGACTGCGGGTTCGGTCGCGTTGATGATACCCGCGGCGTCCTTGCTGCGGCCGCTCCCCACGCTCCTGCCCCTGTTCATTCGATGGCCTGCCCTTCTCGCGCCCTTGGGCTCCCTCGGGTGCCTCTTGCCGCTGCGGGTGGCTGCTAACGACCAATTTCTTTTTGTTGCGGCGCCGAAATTTCTTCTTCGTAACTGTAAATAATAAATAATAAAATGTACAAATAAAATACACTACACACACAAATTAAGGGATATTTAAAAAATTCCAAATTTTTGGCTGATTTCCAACAAGGGATAACTCGGAAAAAAATGGTCGTACAGAAAATAAAAAAAAAAGCAAATTACTGCTTTAAGTATCTAGTTTTCAGATCTGGACGCTAAAATTTGTTAGCGTGGGCGGTTTTCTTGTAATCATCCGAAAACCAACGAATTTTTTAATTTGACCTTTTAACGAGCTCCGTACGACGATTTGGCGCGGAGTAATCGTCGATCCTTAAAAAAAACAACCAATTACTCTAGAACTAATGATCGTCCAAAAAATAAAAGTAGGATTTTGGAAACTGCAAAATATTCTCTATGACATGCAATTAGGGGCTGTTGATAAAACATTTTTTTTCGGAGTTATGATGTGGACTGAAAAAAAGTCGAAAATTCGCCAATTTAAGGATATTTGGAAAATTTGGTATAACTTTGGATATAATGCATGAACGAAGGATATCGTCGGTAATGTTTTAACCTCGAAGTGTCCCCAAAAAACCCTCAAAGTTGCAAAGCGCGGCGATTTTTTTTTAGTGCCCCAAAGGATTAAATTGATCGTTTCTGTCAAAAATCACCGCAACAAGGAATTTTTCGATTTTTATTCATTTTTTCATCTCCAAAATGTCTTTTTTTTAGCAATAATGCGTAATTTATTCACTCAAAGACAACAATTACCAAGAAAAAAAAATCAAATAATCAAAAATTCAAATGTTTATCGTAGTTTTGAAAAAAAACTGTTTTTTGTGTTTGTTAAGAAAGTGTATTTCAACGATCGAAGCTGCAAAAAAATGAAAAGTTCAAGATTTGTGTGAAGAGAATCAATCGACAGTAGGGGGGCATATCAACAACAAATGTGGTTAGACTGGTAAAAAAAATCGACCAATTTTTTTTGACAAGAGGAGATTATCGTTAACACGTAAACATTTTTTTTGAAATTAATTTTTTTTTACATTTGGAAAAAAAATTTAATAACAAAAATTTCTAAATTTTTTAGAAAACTTTTATTTAATTTTTTTTTCAAATAAAAAAAATTCAATTTTTTTTCAGCTGTTGACGATGATCTATTGTCAAAAAAAATTTGGTCGATTTTTTTTTACCAGTCTAACCATCTTTGTTGTTGATATACCCCCCTACTGTCGACTGATTCTCTTCACACAAATCTCGAACTTTTAATTTTTTTGCAGCTTCAATCGTTGAAATACACTTTCTTAACAAACACAAAAAACCACTAGTTTTTTCAAAACTACCCTAAAAATTTGAATTTTTTTTATTTGATTTTTTTTAATGAAAAAATTTCTTGTCAATTTATGTCTTTGAATAAATAAATTACGCATTGTTGCTAAAAAAAAAGACATTTTGACGATGAAAAAATAAATAAAAATCGAAAAATTGCTTGTTACGGTGATTTTTGACAGAAATGATAAATTTGAACCTTCGGGGCCGTAAGAAAAAAAAATCGCAGCGCTTTGCAACTTTGAGGGTTTTTTGGGGATACTTCGAGGTTAAAACATTACCGACGATACCCTTCGTGCATGCATTATATCCAAAGTTATACCAAATTTTCCAAATATCCTTGAATTGGCTAATTTTTAACTTTTTTCAGTCAACATCACCACTCCGAAAAAGAATGTTTCATCAACAACCCCTAATTGCATGCCATAGTATGCGTGTTTTGTAGTTTCCAAAACCCTACTTTTATTTTCTGTACGATCATTAGTTCTCGAGTAATTGATTGTCAAAGTTAAAATGGACTTTTTTGCTTTGATCGACGATTACTCCGCGAGAAATCATCGTACCGAGCTCGTTAAAAGGTCAAATTACAGCTAATTAAATTGTCTAAAAGACTTCTATAGTCGTATGATAAAAAGAATTATTTGAAGTCGACAGACCATTTTAAACGAGATGTTGAGGAATCGGCTTCGATTCGGCCCGTGAGATTTCCAAGGTCGTGGTGGAAAGAAAATCTCACGGGCCAAATCGAAGCCGATTCCTCAACATCTCGTAGTATCAACACGGCCGCACACCACTCATACTAATACGACCATTTTAAAGACGAGCAAAAATTTGCAATATAAATTTCGTTGGTTTTCGGATGATTACAAAAAAACCCACCCACGCTAAACAATTTAACAGTCCAGATCTGAAAACTAGATACTTGAAGCTATAATTTTCTTCTTTTATTTTCTGTACGACCATTTTTCTCCGAGTTATCCCTTGTTGAAAATCAGCCAAAAATTCGGAAGTTTAAAAATATCCCCTTAATTTGTGTGAGTAATGTATTTTATTTGTACATTTTATTATTTATTTTGTACAGTTACAAAGACATTTTGGCGCTGCAACAAAAAGAAAAGCGGTCGTCAGCAGCAGCCGCAGCGGCAAGAGCCACCCGAGGGAGTCCAAGGGCGCGAGAAGGGCAGGCCATCGAAAGAACAGGGGCACGAACGAGAGAAGCGGCCGCTGCAAGGACGCCGCGGGTATCGTCGACGCGACCGAACACGCAGTCGTTCGCCCCACCGGACGAATGTTGAAGGTGCACAAAACGAGCGGGCGTTCCAAACTTTGGTGCAAACAGTATTAGAAAATATGACAAAAAAATAAATGTTTCCCCCAATACGGAAATGAGTTTTTTATTTTCCCCTTAGCAAATTAATTTAAAAAATTGTTGAAGAAAAGTGGCGAAACGATCGAGAAAGGCTCGAAGAAAACTTTGAGTCTTTCTCGATCAGCATTTTTTCCAAAACACATTTCACATTGGGATGGGGGTCAAAACTTCGAAAGGCCAAATATAGAACGACAAACATTTCGAAATGACAGAATTATAAACTCAAAGTAAAGAACTGTAAATTATTCAAAACTTTATCCATCGGCCGATGACCAAATTGAATAACTATTACACCAAAGGATTATTTACTCGAGAGCTCATTTATTCGAGAACGTGTATTCAGATTGTCTGCAGTTTGAGTCATACAAATACAGATTCAAACAATCTAGAACATCCATATCTCCTAAATGGACAGACGTGAGTATCTAATATTGGTAATACCATCTATAGCAAAAAGACATATATATCGAGGATACAAACTTCGAAAGTATAGATCTCAGACAGGCAAACGAGCGATGGTCCAAAAAAGCGAACACCGAAATAGCGAACATCAAAGAAGTGGACGAGTGGCTTCATAATTTTCTGGCGATTTTCGCTATCACGTACGAGATTCTTTAAAGGCGTCTGGCCACCTCGGCCGATCGAAAAATGGGCATATTAAAAAAAAATAATAATGAACTCGAAAGTATGGGCCGGGATATTTTTATTTTTTTACATAACGTCAGAAAGGGCGTTAAGAATAACGTTAATAAATTTCCGTTCAAAATATTTAAAAAATGGCACCGTTATGCACACTGCCGCGGAGGCCCTCCGCACGATTCGCGTGTTCGTTGTCCCAGCTGTCACGCGGTCATGTCACGTCTGAAAAAAAAAATCAGCTCATTTGTGAGGAGTGTCGCTACAATGTAGCGTAGCGGTTTTTTGACCATTAAAAAACATATGGTGAGCCATAATTTCGGTGAAAAATACAATTTTTTTTCTTTGGCTCGCCATAATTTTTTTAATGGTAAAAGAAAACCGCTACGCTACATTGTAGCGACACTACTCACAGATGAGCTGATTTTTTTTCTTTGCAGATGTAACATGACCGGGTAACAGCTGGGACAACGACCGTACGTATCGTGCGGAGGGCCTCCGCGGCAATGTGCATAACGGCGCCATTTTTTAATATTTTGAACGGAAATTTATTAACATTATTCTTAAAGCCCTTTTTGACGTTGTGTAAACAAAATAAAAATATTCCGACCCATACTTTCGAGTTTATTATTTTTTCTTAAATATACCAATTTTTCGATCGGCCACGGTGGCCAGACGCCTTAAAGTCTTTAAGAGGGGACTTGACAACGATCAAAAAATCAATTTCTTTTCTTTAAGGGACAACACCACTGTGACGGCTTCAAAAAATCGATTTTTTGAAAGCCATTTAGAAAAATCTAAAATACATTTAAGATTAAGATGCCGTTGGACCCAGGTCGGAAAAATAATTATTTTCGGAGATATTGAATATTTTGTGGAGCGGTGCAGCGCTCCGTGACGCTCGGGGTCCCGCGCAGCTGCGCGCCTCAGGGTCGGCAGGTATACCGGGCCTTTCCCAGGTTCTGCGGGTCTTTCCCAGGTATTCTTTTGTCTCCCTTCACAAAAACCGGCTATTGTTATAAATATAGTTTCGAAAAAAAGCCATAGGTGTCGATAATTGAAAAATGTTCAAGGCAGGTATAGGAATAGCGTCATAGCGTCAGTTTGCGAATAGAAGCGACGCTACTCGTGTCCAAACGCTCCGAATCGTTTCGTTTATTAATATCGAACGCTCAGAATTATTCTTTGCACATCGAAATGGATAATCCGAAAGTGTACGCGGGGAAAAAGGGAACAAAACGGAGCTATGTGACGAGGAGTCGAACGAAAATTTCGAATCGAAAACCTCCGAACCGTTATAGCTCCGAAAATAGTTCTGCAGAGTATGTGAGCACGTCGGCGAAAAAGTTAAAATCGTCGGTTGATTTAGAGGTCGGTGTTACTAACGATTTCGGTTATCGTATAGTACACCTCGTCAATGCATTGAACATTATATCGACGTTAGTGAAGTGCAAAGTGTGTGATCGCCATATAAAGTTTACTGAAAAAATGTTGCGCGGACTCGCATTCAAAGTCGAGGTCGATTGCTGCCATTGTGAAAAAGTGCAAATCAATTCGTGTCCTATGATTGACAATGCATACGAAATAAATCATCGGATCGTATTCAGTATGCGTCTTCTTGGCGTCGGTTTGAATGGCCTGATGAAGTTTTGTGCATTTATGGACCTACCGCGCCCCATATTTCAGTTTTTCTACGATCGAATCTTAAATTCGATTTTGATTGCCACTAAAGCTGTGAGCACAGTGAGCAAACAAAAGGCTACACTTGAGGAGGAGACAATTTCGTTGGAAAATGGGGTGGAGGGCGGAATTATCGTTTCAGGCGACGGATCGCGGCGTAAGCGCGGTTTCAGCTCGCTTTTCGGCATAACATCGCTAATCGGCTGGTACACTAAAAAAGTGATCGGCGTTATGGTGAAATCGAAATATTGCAAAGCTTGCGAGCATTGGGGGGAAAAAAGAAAGTACCGCGGATGACTGGGAATGGAAAAGTACCCACGACGATGAGTGCCAGGCGAACCATAGCGGCTCCTCCGGAAAAATGGAAGTCGACTCAGCTGTCGAAATGTTTCAACGGTCTGAAGAGCTCTATGGCATAAAATATAAATATTATGTTGGTGACGGCGATTCCAAAACGTTTCTGGGCATATCGAATAGCGATCCATACGACGGTTTCGAGATAAAAAAAAAAAGAGTGCATCGATCATGTCCAAAAACGTATGGGGACGCGCCTCCGCGAAATCGTGAAAAAAAAACAAAAAGGATTGTCTGGCAGAGGAAAGCTCACCGGAAAATTGATTGACGAGTTGAGCACATATTACGGCTTGGCTATTCGGAGGAACAGCGATGAGGTTGAAAAAATGAGGAAGGCAATTTGGGCAACTATCAAACATAAAATATCCACAGATAGTGAGCCACAACTCGACGATTGCCTAGAGGGAGCCGAGTCGTGGTGTTCGTGGCAGCGAGCGGTCGCAAGCGGTAATATTTCTGAATATCGCCATAAGCCGCCTCTTGTGAGGAAGTATTGGAGGCAATTACGCCAGTCTTTGAAAATTTGAGCAGAAACGATTTGCTGCAGCGTTGTTTGGGCGGCTTCACGCAAAACAACAACGAAAGCTACAACAAATCAGTTTGGGCAATAGCCCCCAAGTGTCAGTACGGGAGCAAACAAATTGTCGATATTGCAGCTGATATCGCGGTATTATTATTTAATGATGGCCTGGGAAGCTCCATGAAAGTTTTGGAGACGTTGGGGATAACTATCGGCCCAAATTGTTTCAATTTTTGCGTTGAAACCGACGCAGCGCGGATCGAGCTGGCGGAGCGCTCGCTCACAGCCGCTGCAAAAGAGGCAAGAAGAGCCTCTACACGTTCGAGAAAAGATGCTAGGGACAATGATTTGCTTCTTGAAGGCCAGCTATATAGTGCCGGCATCGCTGATTAAAGGTAAAATTTATTTTTCCAATTTATCGCAAAAATTAACAAACCTAAAACTTTGAACGCGTTTTTCTCAAAACCACTTTTTTTAGTGCGGCCCGCAGCAGAACTCGAGCAATTTTTATCCGATCGACTTCAAATTTGGACTGCATCAATAAAACTAGATTATCTAAAGAAGTACATAGGATTTTTTCGATATCTCAATAATAAAAAAAGTTATAGCCTATTTTCGACGAGAAATTTTGCTCGAAAATCGTTCTTTAATTTCAAAAGCGTGCCTATTTTTTAAAAATCAATATTTTTTCAAACCCCTGTGTACTTCTCTTGAAAATATCATATTATTAACGAAAACACTCGGTACTTTTTCGCAGATCGACTTTGAAGAGAGTTGTGCTGCGTGCCGCGAACCACTGTAGAGGCAACAGTACCTGACGCGGGAGCTTCCCCAGCGTCACCATGGGGCGTGAAAAATTTGAAATTTTTTTTTATGTATCTACAATAAACAGCAAACAAAACAAAAAAAATTCGAATATCTCTTTTTTTCCCACAAAAAAAAATTCTTGAAAATTGGCAAAAAAACAGGGGGTCACAATGGTGTTCTGCCTTAAAGGATAACACCACTCTAGGAATTTGGAAAAATCGTTTTCATTTGTTTTCAATAATACTTTGGGGCCATAAAAACAATATGCAATTGTTATGGAGCGAATTTTTTTTTAAGATTGGATAAGTGTGTATACGTAAGGCAGGTTTGCAGTCACAAGAGCGTCGCGGTTGATATCGGCGTGCGGGCTCTGAGTGCAGACGACGGGGGTTCGATTCCCGGTAGCCAATGTCTTTTTTTAAATTAAATATATATGAATGATAAATAATGCCTGGACAGGCGAGAATAGCTAAAGCGAGAGTAAGTTCGAAATTTTTTGAATATAAAATGAAGAAAAAAATTGATTAAAAGAAGTCGATTAACCAGGGATCGAACCCGGACCGCAAGCATCGTCAATCCGTCACGCTGCCAACTCAGCCACGACGCTCATTGAGGACAGAAAAACATTTATGATACACGCTTATTCACAATGTTCACTGTTGAAAAAAAACGCCGTAACGACCGCGGTAAAGGCTTAAGATTTCTTTTTGAACCTTCCACGGTCGTTTCGGCGTTTTATTTTTCAACGCGGTTCGTCGTTAATTTTTTTAACCCGCATTCTCGGCATATACGGCCAACCGAGAGAAAACAATTTTCTCGATACATGTTTTTCTCTTTGACATTCATTTAATGCATATTCCAATCCGCAGTACGGCCACACATATGTCGAGCTCGATCGGACGGAAAACCTCGCTCCGTTCGCCTGTCGAGTGAGCGAGGGGCAGAGACTTTTCCCCCACCGACCTACCCATTCGTGTGCACGCTGACTGCGATATCGACTTGAGCGGTGCTCATGACTCGCGCGGCTACAAGGGAATCTGCAACCTCGACAGAGGCGATGCACACAGAATCGTATTCCCGAACTCGCCGCCGCGATTTAGCGCCATTTCCGAGGCACGCCGAAACGGGGAGCATTGTACATCTCCCTACTAATCTCTGTTTTCAGCGTGCCTCGTAAATGGTGCTAAATCGCGGCGGCGAGTTCGGGAGCAGGGAGACTAGAGTAAAGGAGTGGACACTCCATAGGAGATAAGCAGCGAAAGACGGCCCCAAAAACCCGACTTTTAAGTGACCACAAGGGGCGCTGCGATCGCAATTCTCCGATGTATAGTAATACTCGTAGCTAAAGGTTCTACGTATGCGCATTAGAGGAACGTTGTTAAAATCGAGGTTTGCGTCTTTTCGGCTATTTTCCTTTTACCTTAACGTGACTTAAGTGATACCGGGTTTCTTGCGAGTGAAAAGATTTGAAAAAGTGTGTGTCTCGAAAAAAGTTCTCATTTTTACTAAAGGAGATAAGCGGTCGAAGAAGGTGTGTTTTTATTATTGATTAATGTATCTATTAAAAAACATAAAAAAACGCCGACGAAATTCTAACCGCACAAGAGCAAGTAGGACCAATTTGTGTCAATGCTTATTGAATTCTTTTGCAGTGACAAGTTTGAAAGGGAATGTTCTTGTGAGATCGATGTTTCTTCCGTGATTTTTCACATATCGAACAGAACTTTCGAAACATTTTTTTCATTAAATTGTTTAAATAATCCATCTACTTTTCAGTATGAAGAGACTATGCTCAGTCCCTGAATGGACGAGGCGAGAAAAAGAAGGATGGGACTGCGAACAACATCCATTTTTGCAGTGCCTAAGGTAAGATATGTTGAAATTTAAGTAGGGTAGGTTCATCAATTTTTACCAGTTACATTTGTACATTTAAAACAATTTTTTGAATCAGTGCAACACGCGACTCCAGGAATGGAGCAAGGCCCTCGGTTTCGCAGTGGAGAAAACGCACTTTGATTGTGAGCTTCACTTCGCAGACAAATACATTAAGAGGAGTGATGATTTCATAATCAATGGAAAAAAGGAATCGATACCACGAGATCACTGGACGCTCTTGGACACCGCTGTACCTATCCGCGGCTGTCCATCCACTTCGTATCGGCACGTGAATACTTTTTCTCTTATTCTCTACTTGATATCTAGATTCACCAGGATTCCATTACATTTTGTAAATCCTAGTCCTGTTAGCTCAGTAGCTGAAAATATAATACATTTTATACATTTGCGTTGGTTAAAAAATTAACTATGGCTTATCAGGAACAATCAATACATTTATATCGTAAACTTTGCGGTGGTGCTTATCAGTTTGCTCATCGGTGTGAGTGCGCACTTCAAGCAGTTATGAACACTTATATTTCTTTACATCAACGTTTCAGACTGCATATACGTGTGTGTGACTTTGTGAACTACTTTTTTCATCTTCTACACATTTTCGTAATTTCTTTTCTGCGATAAATGCATTGCGCTTTTTTTTTCTTTTTACGAAACAAATTTTTCTCGGTGTATACCAGATTTAGCCCGAATATTGTGTTTCGGTCCTTCACTTGACATTTCAGTTTTCACATTTTGAGGTGTGCAACAATAAAGAAAGGGCGAGAGAGCGGAAAGAAGAGAGAGAAAATGAAAAGAGAAAAAAGACGCAACGTTGCGTTGTGTAAATCTAATAAGAGATCTAGCAATACTTGAGCTATCGGAATGATTATGTAGTTAGTGAGTCATTTAAGGTAGTCCTTTTGTTATATCGTCTTCTTAAGATTTCGCTGAAAATTTGGATAATAAATAAATATTCTAATTATACAGAATGATCTGTTGATCAAGGGGGGAGTTTTTTTCACGAATTTCATTGCTTTTTTTACTTTTCTAGTGAAGAAATTATACAATTGATCAATGCGAAATTTGTCATGTAAGTCAAGTCAATCTATAGTTTTCAAGAAAAAAAATTCGTCCACTTTCGGGAAAAAAATTTTCATTCCGGCCGCCATTTTGGCTTACCAGAACGTTAAAAAAATAACCTCATGTATTTTTAGTTCAGATAGCGAGGCCGCGATATTGATTGGTTTCAGGCATGACAAAAAAATCGAAAAAGAACGAACACTCGATTTAAAAAAAGTCATCGAAAAATCACGTCGTTCCGGCGTATTTTCCATTTTTTTATTGTTAATTTTCTCTGACGCAATTTGAACCATGACCATTCGAAAGAGCACACTCGAAAACTTAGGGAACAGTGATTCCCGATTTTTTTTTCTCCGAATTCATCACATGGCGACGGCTCAAACGCAGATGTCTAAATTGCGTGTTGTGAGCGTTAATGGATTAATTGTGATGACCTCAGTAAACTCATTTAATATTAACTAATTGTAAGGCCCAGTTCCACAACTCTAGTTTGTAAACCTGGTAGAAAAAGTCTAGTTGTTAAACTGGGTTGAATGAAAATTTTGCATTGAACATTTTTCATTAAACCCGGTTTACCAACTAGCGTTGTGGAACTGGGCCTAACTTACATATCCAATATCTCGGGGAATAATCATTTAAAGACTTTTCATTAAACGACTAGTTAGCAGCGATACGATGACTTTGATCAATAGAAATGTACAAATAATTATCTTCCCAATTTATGTTAACGATGCTTATTTTTTTATTACCGTATTGGAAGAAAAAAACGTGATACGAACTAACTTTATTTCTTACATACAATTTGTTTTTCCTGTATTTAATTACTAACTCCCCAGAACTGTAATCCTATGGATTCCGATACAAGTGATCAACAAGTTGCACAAAATGATCGTCCCGTGGTTACTGCAACACCCAGACCAGATGCTCCATCGAATATGGAAATTTCCGATGCAGGTAACGAAAAAATATCGTTGACTGAATACGTGGATACTGTTGTGGTCATGAATTAAGTGCAAATCTATGATTTATTGGAAACATAATTATCTACAGCTGCGTTATACGAAGCTCCGTCGAACCTGGAAATGCAGGATGAACTGAATGAAGAACTTAATGCATCAGATGTAAAAGTCGATCAACATATTCAAGAGATGCCGTTTGCGATGGAAAATTTAAAAGATCACCTGAAGACTATATACTTATCTAGGCTTTGGGCTTGGAATATGGAAACTTCATCTGTCGTTTTTACCAATTTCAATCGGATGGACTACTCCATCAGAGCACATGTGATCATTTCATCTGATCTTTCTGTTAAAGTAATTATGAAAATAAATGTAATTGTAATGTGAAGGATGACAGCTTTAGTCGTAATATTTGTTGTACATACTTGTGTTTTTAGATTCGGTCGAGTTCTGGACACGTGTTTGACGCTGAAAGCCGCATAGAATTCTGCGACGACGTCCTGATGTGGTTTAGAACCATTGAGAGGCTGTCGTTTTGCGTTGGAACGGGAATGGACACTGAAAAGTACGTTAATACTTTTAAACATAGCGACAATCTAATTGTCACATGTCTGTATAGTTGATCAAACTTGCCACTCAATTGATAAATTGTCTTATTTTCATTTTCAGACGTGACGACCATTGTATCGGCATGCTAGAGGAGCACGAGGAATACGTGCGGACACCGAAAAGTGCCAGATGCCTACATTGCAGGTCGCTCAGAACGAGGCTGCAGAGTAAGCCGCGGTCGGTACCGAAGTTGGTACCGAAGCTTACAGCCGTTAAAGCTGCTGCAAAATCAGCCCGGAGGAAATATCTTCGTCTGCGACGCAAGGTAGTACTTTTTTTTATAACAAAATTACCGTTTTTGAATAACTGAAATGTTGCATTTTTAAAAAGTGGTTCAGTACTGATATGTAAGATATATCCCCGTGAATTTCAGTTGTCCGCGTTCCGAAATAAGCGTTCCGCGCACAGTTCTATTTACTGACAAATAAGTAAAAGTACAGATAAATTTTCAATTTCTCTGCATGTTTCGACTCCACTTCTTACGGTTGTGAACCTTCCCGTCGTTTCATCTTTTAAGATTTTCATTGTATGATATTGGTTATATCATTTGCTTGTTATGAAAGAGTGGCAAAATGATTGTTTGCTGCACAGAACGAGAAGCTTCTTGCTGATGTATCAGAACTTCATAGGCAGTGCGCCGAAAGTAAAGCTAACTGTGTAGACGAAGCAATTTCGACACTTCCTGAAAATCAGCGGGAAGCAGTCTTGGCCTGCCTTGCAGCTTCGAAAGTCGCATCAAACGGTGGGCACAGGTATACCATTCAATGAATATACGAGTATCTATTGATGCGAATCAGAAGTTCCCGGCTGTATGATCATGTGCGTGAACGAAAGATTTTGCCGCTTCCCTCTAAAAAAACGTTAAGCAGGTCTGACATTTAAATACTCTTAGTCAACGAGCGATGTACCATATTAAACTTCAATTGAGACTATATTACCTCATTTACGTGTGATTCATATCAGATACATCCAGAAGATCAGTAGCTCCACGTACGGCTTCCAGCAAGCTATTTTCAAGTGCTTGAGGAAGAAGGGCTCTCGAATGGACAGTGCTTCGAAGCGAGGTATTAAAATAAAATTAGAATTTATTTTATACGTGTCAAAATTGTCTGTTTGTATTATGGAGACGATAAAGGGACCTCCTTTTCTTCTTATGCTATGCTTATGCCTGCTTGTTGATACAACATTGTATATTGTAGGAACTCTCTCAATAGACGAAATGAAACTGAGCGAGGGCATTTCTTTCGATCGTCGAACTCTGAAATTTGGCGGTTTCGTCGATTTAGGAGAGTATACACCTGAGACTCAGAAGACCAGTCGAGCAGATCATGCACTGGTATTCATGTTTCAGCCGTTTCGTGGCACTTGGGTGCAAGTTTTGGGGTGTTTTCTCACCAAAGCTTCCGTCCCGGGTTCCGTGCTGCATAATCTGGTGTTGGAGTGCGTGATTTTGCTCTCCAACTCTGGTTTTCGCGTGGACGCTGTGACGACGGATGGAGCACAATGGAATCGTGCCGTTTGGAAGCTATTGAACATAAGCGAGGAAAACGTCAGTGCTCCACACCCCTGCAATGAAAACAGAAGATTGTGGATGATATCTGACTTTCCTGATTTAATCAAATGCATAGGAACCGCCATCATGCGCCTCGAATCCTTTCCGGTTAAGTATATTTAGGTGTTTTTGTTAATTACAAAAAAATGCTAAAATTAGTATTCGTGTTTTCTGTGCAGACACCGGACGGAGTCGTCAAGAAAGACCACTGGAAGGCGCTATTACGGTGTGAAAATTTCTCGAAGCCTAACTTGAAGGTGGCGTACAAGCTTACTCCTCAGCACATCAATCCAAAAGGATACCAAGTGATGAACGCGCCACTCGCTTTCGAGGTTAGTTCCTATAAAAAAATGTTATCGAAACAAATAAATGCATGGAGAAAGTATATGTGTGACTCAGCTCCTATGAATGCGTAAAGAATGGTTGTACAGTAATTTGTGTAGTACAGTTACGGTAACCATGTGACAAACTTTGAAAAATCAACATTTACTGAGTTTCATTGAAATTCGAGATTACTATTATTAATTAGATAAATTGGAGTAACAAGATATATAATGTTATGAATTAAAAATATTGTATTACCTCATTTTTAGTGATTTTCGCATCCAGTAAGAGCTGCGATGCAAATTTATGAAAAGAGTGAGCCGGCTTTGGCTGATTCCGCCAGCACTCGGGCTTTCATGGAGCGGATCGACAATGTAATCACCGCGATGACGGCTCGCGCTCCTGTATCGGCTCTCCGTCCATCAGAACATTGTCAGAACAAGAAGGTCTGACAACACTCTTTAATTTCATCACGTATTATAAACTGTCATCCATTGTTGGAAAGAAGTAGCCGTAAGATCCGTGGTAAAATTATTATTGTGAATCGACTACAAGAATTTTCGTTTATGGCTGCGCTAAAAGTGGAGCAGTACTTCTCAAACTCGAAAAATACGTGTAACATTTTCAGTTGTGTTATAATCAAATGTGTTTGATGATTTTGTTCTATTCTTAGCGAACAACCAACGACATTGAAAGGGGTTCAGAATACAAGACGTGCATGATGTCTCTTGTCACCATAATTGTTTTCGTCGCCGCTCGATTTCCATTTTCTCAATTCAAAATTTTCGTGGCTTCGCTTCGTGTTGGCGACATCGTTGATAATGAATCTAATTTTTCAAGTAACGGTTCAATAGTGGGAACACTGATTCGCTGAAGGTCGAAATGTTTCCGATGCATATCATATTTTTATTATTTTTAGCTCTTGACAGGCTTACTGGTAAACTTTGAGAACGCCAACTTCAGATTTTCAACGTTTTTTTCTGGTTTCTTTCAGCCTTCCACGTTGGATGTTCCACCGTTGTTTCTGGTCTCTTCGCATCATTGGAATCTTGGACATCAAACATTTTTTTTCAGGTTTTGCCGTTCAATCTTCAGATGAGATGATCGATCTCGTGTACTTACAGCTTATTCGAAGTCACTAGGGGATGCCTTAGCCGGTATTCGTGGAACCATTATGGTTATGAACAGTAAGAGGAATATATAAGACGACGGTGAAGATCGAGTTCCTCCGCACGGTTCTTCCTCACGGTTCTTCCTCTTGGTCCTTCCTCTTGGTTGTGTTTTCATGTTTTCTGTTTGCATGATCGATTTATATTTCCACTATCTTGGCATTCCGGCAGACTTTTAACGTAATCCCATACATATTTTGTTGAAAACTACTTGAATGCAGACTAAAACTCACATTGTATGCGTAACAAACATGCTAAGTGTTTGAATATTCCGCTTTTAACAGTCAGAGATGATTGTTTTATATTCGTTTTGCAATTTCCTTCACTTTTTATGTTTGCTAATAGCCCCACTGTTTTATTCTTGAAACCCAAACAGGCGATTGAAAGCTTTCTCGCGTACCTGAAAGAATGGGAATCTTCGACAGGAATGAAGAAGATCCCTATTTCTCAGGGTACGTGGACGGGCTTAAACGTCACCTTAAGAGCGACTCTGGAAATTGTGGAGATGCTTCAGAAAGAGTCCAATTATGAATACCTTCTGACAGCACGTCTGAATCAAAATGCGTTGGAGGTAGGACGCATGCTTGAATATGATTTCTTATTATTCTTTCTTATTATTCACCCTATTTCATCCCGAATAACCTCATAACAATAACACGCGAAGAGTGAGTCATGTAGGATACTAATTCGTATTTACAACTCTTTCCTTACAGCGGTTCTTCGGAATGATGCGCAGTGCAGGTGGCAGCAATGAGCATCCCGACCCACAATTCTTCGCTCAGGTGTTCAGGCTGCTGTGCAGCTACTCGCTCGTCAAGCCTCCTCGTGGAAGTAACGTCGATGGCTGCGAATTACTGGAAACGTTAATGCAGACACCAGATTCGCTGAGTGCTTAAAAAAAGCCTCGCGCAGAGTGGCTGAAATCAATCGACGTCATGCTGGAAGGAGCCGGTGGTGAAGAGGATGCCACTGAAAGTTCCCAACACGATCACGATTACGACACTTCTTCCTCTCTTCAGTTTAGTTCGTGGAATAACGGTTCACAGGATCACACTTATGATGTGGCCCAAACCAGCAAAGAGGTGCAATCATATATGGCGGGATATGTTGCACGGAAAATGATGGAAAAATTGAAATGCCTGGATTGTAAGAAAGCTTTCATTGGCGACGATACGGAAGAAGAGTGGAATGAAGCAATCAATGTCTTGGAAAAATATGGAGGGTTGATTCGGCCGAGCTGTGCGCTATTCCGACTAACTGAAGTGCCAGAAAAAGCGGTGCTCGATGTCCTTGGAAAGATAGAGTCCGAATAGATACAGTCCACCAAATTCTGCGGAAAATCGGCGAAGTGCACAGAAAACCCATTGTTGGGTGCGATGAACATTGGCTACAGACAACGAACACGATAATCGACTTTTACGTCATCACGCGAAGCAATTTTATAACCAAATCCTTCAACAGAAACGAGAACGAAAAGAGAATGAAGTCGAAAAATCAGCGGAAAAATTCGAAACTCATCTAGACTTGTTCTTCAATTATCGCACACCTTATGCAATCGAGTCACAACATCAATCATATTTCCAGTATTTCTCCCGAATATATTTCAAACAAGATCAAAGTTTGTGAAAAAAAATCCGCTAGTCTCAGTTCCGGCATGAAAATGATGTCAGCGAGTCAGCCGGCAACTGCCTTACATCGCGAATCAACAGCACTGGCTGGTAGTGCGCCTACTATTTGCAGCACTAGTATCACTGGTCCCGAACCCGTTAACGTAAGTTCAAAACAAAAAAAAACAATAATCTTGACATAGTCAGTATAAACGATTTTTATTTGGTAATTGTAGCGCGTTTATTCAACTTAACACTACATATACACTTATGTGCTTGCTTAGAAGCCGTTGAACGATTATACAAGTTGTGAATAGGTGATGAATTGCATGCCATTTGGATGCATACGATAATTGTTAAACGTGAAAAAACTTTCGCAGCCCACAATTAATTATTTAATATTTTCATTTTTTAAATATATATAATACTTCAACAGCTGTCGCAGGGTGTAAATCACGGATCATCAGGCTCTTTCAGTAAACATCGGACAATAAAATCAGGCCCCCAACAATTAAACACAACAATGATTTTGCCGTCTGAAGCACTAGCCGACGCCTCGTATCCTCCGAGTCGACGGACGATCTTTCGCCACTGAGACATCCATTGGAGGACGTCATAGTAGCAGCATTGATCCCGACGGTCCTGTACACGCAACTCCTCTGGGAACGCCGCCACCACCGTATACGCAACCGTCATGCATCCACGAAACCTCCTCGTCTACTGTAAATGACGTAAGCTTTACCGCAGTTAGGGTAGTGGTGGGGAATACCCCTCTCGTATTTGTGGAACGAGCTTGTTAATTTTTCGTTGGTGAAACAAATTTGTCTTTTTTTCTCAATCGAGACAGAGTACTTACTTATTGATGGAATTTTTTTTTAATGCCAGAATCAATTGGCTTCGAGACCCTACCACGTCTCTTGATTTGAATATATTAGTATATGTTCAAATCAAGAGACGTGGTGCCAATGCCAATTTATTCTACCGTTAAAAAAAATTCCATCAATAAGTAAGTACTCTTGAATTGACAAATGAAAAACGATAGAGTGCTCGTTGACATCGAGTTTTCATTTACGACTATTTTTATTAGTATAAAATTTTATTAGTATAAAAACAAATGAAAAACGATAGAGTGCTCGTTGACATCGAGTTGTCATTTACGACTATTTCTATTAGTATAAAAATAGTCGTAAATCACAACTCGATGTCAACGAGCACTCTATCGTTTTTCATTTGTCAAAGATGTTGTTTGTCAATGTATTGTCATGTATATTTCATTTCTTGTTTTTTTATTTATTATTAGTAGAAAAATATGACACAACACGCAGTAAATTTGAAGCTCGAAAAATAAAAATTTGTGGACTTTGACAGATTTGACGTGAATATCATCATGAAATTAACTGTATAAACTCTTTGGCAATTAAATAATGTGGAGCCCACTCAGGTCGCAATTGCATCCAATAATACTTTTCACGGCAGACAATGCGTGTCACTAATCGTTTGAGATTGAAAAGTTCTTAATTGATGCTCAACTGGTGCAGTTTGTGGAAGGGGCGATCAGATGTATATATAACACATATTTGCAAGTTTGTCTCATAATTATTATTCGCTGCATCTATGAAATGATTTCGTAAAGGTTCGAGCAAGGGATGACATATAAAATTAATAGAGATTGGAAGATGCAACATTGCACACATATTTTCATATATATACGTCACTGATTCTTTGTGATATACACTTGGAGGTTTAATCATAAAGTATCATGGAGCATTGTACGTTGAATCTCAAGTTGTTTGAAAACGAGTTGTGTGATAAATGAAATATCAAGAATACGTTATTTTTAAGTCTCCAAGCGCTTACTCCATAAAAATAAAACAAAAATATATTTCGAGTGTAAAAAAAAGCAAAAAGGAGTACTTTGAAACCTCCATTTTCTCGTTTGTTGCAGAATTAACAGAAATCGGAACATGGCAAAGAAAAACGTTGCACTGCCCCAGGCAGGACGTTTTAAGTTAGTATTTTTATACAAATACAAAAGAATATACAGAAAAATCGACTGAATTGAAGTTTCAATGAAAATATTAAATCGTTTTCTTGTTCTTGTGTATTGAAGGCTACTCCCAGGAATTGCGAATGGAGGAATAACTGGAATAATTGGAGTGTCAGTGGAATTTCCACTGGTTTTAGTAAAGACGAGAATACAAAACCAAGTTGTTCGAACCCACGGAAGAAAAGATGTATTCCTCTATGTGAGTAAAAAATCGGATTATCTTTACCATGAATACAAAAATACATTTATCTACTTTCAGGCTCGATTGTTCCAAGCAAACTTACAAGTCTGAAGGATATTTTGGAATGTGCAAAGGTTCAGCGGTAAATATACCGTTGATAATGCCTGAAAAAGCGATTAAACTAGCATTACTTGCCAAATGGTCCAGGGTGAGAGATGTACATTGGAAAATTGATCTCTATGTCGCATTTCCTGCCATCATTTTTTTTTAGAAACTAAACAAATATTTTCCAGTTTCGTTAGTTTGATCTCAAAGAAAGACAAACAATTTTTCCCCAATTTCTCGCTCTCTCAGAATTTATTATTGATATTTCGAATCATCAGGATTCTCTCTATCGTCGACCGACTGCTAAATGAAAAGGAGTGAAAAAATTATTTTTTTTATACACCATTTTCTTTATTTCAATAACCGAAATGACAAGTGGTTCATTTTCTGTAGCATTTTAATCTCGAGATATATTTACTTGTCATTCGGAATCTCGGAGCACAGAAATCGCACTCCTCACATTTAAATCCTGTTCTGAATTTGTAAACACAGTTTTCAGACGAAAATGAATTTGTTGGATAATGACAATTTTTATGTGGATATTATACAGCACACGATAAGTTTTCTTAATTTCTTACCACAAAAGACCCCAAAAAACAAGTGTTTCAAATATCATTCACGAAAATCCGCGTTGTTTCAGTAATTCCCGAATTTTTTATGGACTTTTACTCTCATCTTATTATATCCGTCCAATAAATCATCACCCCTCGTCCCTTTCTCCGATCGAAATTGTCACTTTTATTCACATTTTGGCTTCTGATTCAGCCAACCATTGCCTCTTGGACGTGAAATGCTCCCTGGAGGCTCAGCTGGTGGTTGCCAAATAGTTATTACGACTCGTATGGGATTGCTGAAAATTCAGATGAAGGACTCATCATCCTTTCTTCCAAATCAATTGCAAATCGCAATTTTATGGTATAGAATTACACACTCATACTCATAAATAATGTTCAAAGTTTCTGAATATTCTTCGACTTATAGGTCGATTCACCGAGAGTGGATATTCCATCGGCCAATGCAGTCCAAAAGGAAGACTCAAATTGTATAACACCGACAGCCGAAGAAGCATGCCTCATGTACGGTAATGCGACTCAGCTGATCGTCGCTTGCGTCCTTCGTGCAATACACAAATATGTTCACGTAAGCAATCGGAAAAAATCCTGCCGTATCGTAGATCGTTCCTTCTGCCCCTTCGGCGTCGAGGTGCTTAATGATGCGGATGACTTCGCCCCCTGTGAAACTTAACTCGTTTGGAAACTGGGCCTTCTACGGATATAGCAACGCTTCCGTGATGTCCTCCTCATTTTGTCATCATCGTTTTCTTTTTTATTGCATGATATTTGCAAACTTGTACTATCCTAACATTTAGTTTTCTTTTCTTTTCGCGAGCGTTCAGTCATATTTTTCGTTTATTATAAAACATAAAAACGATACGTGTTCCGGAGTTGACGGAGCTAATGTACGGAACTCTAGTTGTAGAGAGTGAGATAATGAGAATGAAAAATTTAAGATTGTTGCATCGCTGGAAAAAAATGCACAGAGTCAGATTGAGTTTCAATGCATGACGTACTGCAGGATTTGCATTGTTTTCCATTTTTATTGTTCCAATAATTTTTAGAGCGATGCTGGAAGCGTTCACGCGTGCGATTAACAACGGCAGACAGAAGTGTTACAATAAAAAGTAATCAATATAATTTTGAATAATAAATTGCAATTTGGTTCACTGCGAATGAATTAAATAAACAATCTGTACTGGTATCAAGGCGTATTTTGCTGTACATTATGTCTGTGGAATAATAAATAACTATCACAATAAGAAATAATAATTACAAATATTCTATTGTACGAGCGTATTTTTTTTTAATAATAAGTTATCACAATTACACCCATTGTTACTTTGTCTACGTGATAATCTTCTATCAAATTTGAAAACGATTCACCGAACGGTTCAATAAATATTTCGTTCTCAATTTATACACATTAAACATTGCCTCGTGTTAAACATTAATAACCATATACAAAACTCATTCAACATATGAGTTTTTATTTATAATTTTTTTACACATCACACAATTCTTAATTTCGAGCACGGATTCAATCCACAGATAACCATGTATAAGTAGCCGACGAAAGGCTAAGCAAGAGAGTATATCTATATATAAGGGAAAGCCGATTGCAACGCCACCTACAACTCTTATTTTCCTTGATTTTGGAGCCACATCGCTAGCACACAGTGTCCACTCCAGGAAGACTAGAGGTAAGGAGTACGAACGCCGTGTCGTCGAAACGTCCGCAAAAGCGAGGACGAGAAGGGCGGCGCTGCTCTCCTGCCGCACCGAAGTAAAGTCAGCAACAAACAAGTGCCGTACGATGCGCTCCCTCATATGGAGCGATAATTTGATCAAATGAATTGTAAAGGCAGTGCCGTACGATATGCGAAAAGCACCCTTTGCTACTTCATATGGAGCGATCATTTCATCAAATAAATTGTACAACCAGTTGATGAAGGCAATTTCTATAAAGATAGACAGAATTCTCATATATACATAGTTTTGGGAAATACCGAAATACAGAAATTAAGTCAATGTTTTTTTTTGTTGCGGGAGCAGTAACAAACAAAATTTATTTATAGACACAAGGAAAGTCATAATAAATTGTCATCCAGACAAAAAATGTACAGATTATGACACGCTGTACGGATTAAGAATAATAACGAAATACAGAAATTAAGTCAGTTTTTTTTCCTTGCAGAAACCGTAACAAACAAAATTTATTTATAGACACAAGAAAATTCATAACAATTTTTCAAATTCTCACATATTATATTTACACATTATGATACGCTGTACAGGTAAAGAATAATAACGAAATACAGATATTAAGTCAATGTTCTTTTTTCGTTGCGGAAGCAGTAAAAACATAGACACAAGACAATTCATAAGAATTTTGAATTCAAACAAAAGATTTACAAATTATCACACATCATATTTGCACATTATGACATGCTGTACAGATAAATCGATCTTACAGTTTTGATTTTTTTTCCTATTGTCTTTCGTTTTGATTTTCCTTGCGTGATTATTTTCGTTGACCGATCGCGCTAGAAAATGTCCTCTCATGACGAGATAATAGTTTATCACTCTCTTCGTGAGCTCTTCGTTATGTGCTTGGCATCCCACGTACGAACGTACGCACATAACCATTTTCACGCCTCGAAAATAATCATTTTGTTAATTTTCGAGACATGAGACAAAACGTGCAATATATGAAAAATCCATACATTGCACGTTTTGTCTCATCGACGGGACACTTGCTCCATATCTCGCGTTTGTGATAATTTTTATTTCACTCGGTACGATAATGGTACGATAAAACGAAACCATTCTTTTTGCGAATGTAAGTACTATTTTTCTTACCTATGATTGATTGTTTTCGCCGCAGATCACCAAATATATTTTATACCGAGACACAATTATTTCTTTTACATCTAACACAATTCGCAAAATTGGTTAGCCACAACATGCTTTATGCCAACACGGACGACGAGCGGGAATCATCGATGACACATGACGTCAGTTGTGTTCTTGTCGCTTAGTTCACTTCGGTGCGGTCGAACACTAGCGACGCACGCCGTGAAAACACTAACTACTAAAATCCACAGTTTGACGGACGCTTTTGGATCGGGCTCGCCACAGGCGTTCGTACTCCTTATGGCCTCTGCACACTGCGCGCGATGAGCGATGAGCGATACCCAATGAGAGCTCTGCTTTTCCGAACGTCACATCCGTCGCGAGCGTCCTCGCGACATCGCTCACGGAGTTGACCAAGTTTCAACTTTCGTCGCTCGCGGCAAGCGACAACGCCCCAGCAGACGACATTTTTCAGCCAGTAAAATCGTTCTATTCTATTCAACACATGGGGAATCAAAAAGTACATTGAAAAGATGAGTTTTCGAGCGCGCCTGGACACTTGTTGACAGTGCGTTTGTTGAGTGTCTTTGTTTGGGTTTGTGAAAAAGGAGATATAAAAATTTAAAAAGTAATTAGCAATCATGGAGGAATATACTAACTTTGAGGGTCTTGAAGTTTTGGAAGTGAGTTTGTTTATCAACAATCAAGAGACGCGGCAGCGTCTCGACGCCAAATTATATGAAAAAGAATTTTTGTCATGTGGACATTTACTGAATTACAACTGTATGTGTACAAAAAAGTTTTATATAAATTAATCGTTGTTCTATTTTCGAGGATTGTGTGCATTTTTGGTTGAATAACATGTTTGAACTAGATGTTTTTATAGAATTAAAAATTTCAATACATTCACATGTAACAAAATAATAATTATCATTAAAATGCAGATATGGACCCGAAAGTTGTGCAAAAGAAATGGAAGAATCTACGGGATACGTTCAGGAGAAAGCACCAGGAGCAGAATATCTATGTTCCCAGTGGAAGCGAAGCAGGTAAACAGCGGGTACAATGGAAATTCTATCATCACCTGGAATTTCTTCTGCCAATCATACAGTTTCGAAAGTATGTTTCTCAATTCGTATTTGAATATTCAACATGAACATAATTTTATGGTTCGATGACTCTTTGTCGGAATAATTGAAATATCTTACTTTTATACGATTCAGAACGATCAGCAACTTGAGTGGATTCTCAAAGGACAATTCGCATGCGAGTAAGGAAACCCCGCTGCTGACGGTTTCCCCACCACCGTTGTCGCGGTGTTCGGAAAGTGCAGGAACGCTAAGTATGTACACTGTTATCTTCTTATAATGTTAATTAGGAATTATAATACACAACGCTTTTACACCTTTTTAAAATAAATAATCTATAATTTAACAGTACAATCTGACTTGCTGACGGCTTCAACATCCTCATTTTCCCAGCCTTCAGGAAGGACAGTATTGCCAAGTACGTACACTGCGACGTCGTTTTATTATTTATAAAAAACTAATTCGTAATAATTCAACCATTTCTTAGTGAATAATTTCTATTTTATTATGATTGTCTTATTAAATAACATTTTATTATGTCTCACGAATATATCAAAAGCAAATAGTTATACTTTTTACTCAAAATGAATTTTTCACGATTGAGATTACATGCATATATTTCACATTAAAATTACCTTAGGATCACTCTTAAGGAAAAAATCGCCGTCGCCAATATGTACGCCCGAGATAACGTCGCTATTCAGCGTCCCGAATAGGCCGTCCCCTTCCATTAGCTCGGCTCTATCACCGTCGTGGGATATACCAAAGAAACGCCGGCGGAGTTCATCAGGAGAGTCAAATGACTCTCAAATGAAACGAATGCTCGAGGAAAAACACTTTGAGAACATTATGTCACAATTATCAGAAAAACCAAGCGAAGAACAGGCATTCTGCAATTATCTGCAGTGCCGGTTGGAAAAGTTGCAGCGAAAGTATTTTATGAAGATCACAAATAGCATCTTGCTCGAACTTATGAAAGTAGAAGCAGAGCAAATGGAAGAAAACGGATAAAAACGGTTTTTTTTATTACAATACATATTTTACAATTATATAACGCTTATAATTAATTATTTTTAAATTAAGAATGTTACACAAAATAAAAAGTATTTTTCTACGTATTTATTGAATTATAAAAAATTCCAAGTTGCAAATTTTTACACAATTCTAATCTTTTCATTAATGAGTTATATAATCCCACTGCCATGGAACAGCTCCAGTACCAAGGAAATATTTAGTAAAGTTGTCACGAACAATAGCTGCGTCTCGAGCATGAGTGTTGCTGCCGACTCCTCTTAGTGGTCGGAACTCAGAAGGCCTCGCCATTCACCGAGACTTATTGCTCCATTTGGCTGTACAGAGTCAGCAAAATTTGCCCGGCAGTATCGCGGTTTATCCATCAAAAAATTATGCAAGACAATGCAAGCTTTAATAATTGTTTCGGTAGTTTTTAAAAACTCCACCGTCACTATGTCGACCTTCAGCTCCAATATCGACAAGAAGGAAGCGATATGATGCTGAAGCTATAGCCATTAAATTTATACTGTGACTTCCTTTATAATTATAGAAAGTTGATCCTGATTTCGGTGGCGCCTGAAAGTTGGAAAATTCACATCGAAAGGATTGTTAATAACGGTTATTAAACTAATAAAAGTTTTTTTTCTACTACTGTGTACTGATGGTAAACCGAAATCTTCAACAGCTAAACATTTTGTTTTCCAAATTGTTATTGGGGCATAAATATGTAATACAAATCTCGATACATTATCTTGCAATAAAAATTCATATCAATAAAAATAGATTTACCTTTATGATGACATGCTTCCCATCCACTGCGCCTATACAGTGTGGAAAATTCCAGCGCTCATAGAATTCATTTGCGATTTTTATCCAATTTTCTCCACTTGGTACAAACATTTGACTTTGTAGCACGTTCCACAGAGACTCGCAACTGTCTGCAATAATTGCTGAGACCGTGCTGCATCCAGTGCGGAAAGCTAAAGCTATCGAAGTCATTTTATCTCCAGTGGCTAAATACCTGCAAGATATTAAGAAAAAAATCATTCAGCGTGGCATGTTGCATGATGCATAGATATTAATAATTATTTTCTTTATTCACGCTTAAATTTCAATAGCATACCTTAGCGTCATGTACAGTCTCGTGCGAGGAGAAAGGGGATGCCTAAAATTAGTTTGCATTCTCAGTAATTGTGGCCCAACAATCGAAAGTAGTTCGTCGAAGACCTCAACTGTCATGCGGCAATACATAAAATGGTAATCGGCATCTTGCAGTCTCATTTCATTAATTGAATGATTGCCATCCCCTTGGTCATTCCGACGTTGGTTTATCGGACGAACCCAACATCGACGTGCAGTTTTATTTCTTGCGTCTTCTTCTTGATCCTTCAAGTAGGCGTAATAAGCTAACGTCAACCGTCTCTGATTATGACTCAAAATCCACCCCTTTCGCGCACGTAGACACATTATCACTAAAAGCTGTTTTCGATTTCTTCTATAATAATTAGCTAGATCCATAGATGCTGCGATAATCCTGCAATAAACAAATAATATATTTGTAATTTTCGAGGTTATATTACTTTCAAGTTAGTTAGTTTATTTCGTAAACGTGCAGCACTTACATTAACATATATACTCCAATAAAACGTTTATCTGATTATTTTTAGGTTGTAACGTTCTTTCAGAAATATTGGAGTAAACGGAACAATTTGTTAACACTTCACGATTTGTTCTTCACGTAACCTCACTTTCAATCTCTGCTGTGACGCTCGTCGCTGGCGTCACTCGTCGCTCGTCGCGCGCAGTGTGAACGCAGAAAAATAAATTTTCACGAACGCGTCGCTGATCGCGCATCGCTCGTCGCTCATCGCGCGCAGTGTGCAGAGGCCATTACCTCTACTCTTCCTGGTCCACTCCTTTACTCTAGTCTCCCTGTTCGGCAGTATGATTTCGTGATCATCGCCTCTGTCGAGGTTGCAGATTCCCTTGTAGCCGCGCGCGTCCGTGATCACCGCTCAAGTCGGTATCGCAGTCAGCGTGAACACAAATGGGTAGCTCGGTGGGGGAAAAGTCTCTGCCCCTCGCGAATCTCGCTCGCTCGACAGGCGAACAGAGCGAGGTTTTCCGTCCGATCGAGCTCGACATATGTGTGGCCGTACTGCGGATTGGAATACGCATTAAATGAATTTCAAAGTGAAAAACATATATCGAGATCATTGTTTTCTCTCGTTTGCCCCTTTATGCCGAAAATGCGGGTTAAAAAAATTAACGACGAACCGCGTTGAAAAATAAAACGCCGAAACCACCGTGGAAGGTTCAAAAAGAAATCTTGAGCCTTTGCCGCGATCGTTTCGGCTTTTTTTTCAACAGTAAACATTATGGATATGGGTGTATCATAAATGTTTCTCGATCTGCAATGAGCGTCGTGGCTGAGTTGGCAGCGTGACGGATTACGATGCTTGCGGCCCGGGTTCCATCCCCGGTGAATCAATTTTTTTTCTTCATTTTATCCCAGATAAACACGTACCACCAGTGGCGTAGCGTGGCGGGGGCCGGGGGGGGGGGGCATGGCCCCGGGCGGCGCAGATGTGGTGCGGCGGCGGCGAGCGGCACTTAGTTGCGAAAATAGGGCGGGGGGGCGGCAAATTTAGGATTAGCCCCGGGCGGCAAAAATCCACGCTACGCCACTGCGTACCACTAGTGTACTGCTCTGGTGGAGTACGCCGTAACGTCACCCTGACCTCCACGTACGTGCGTACGGTAACGTTACCGTATTAGTACGGCGTATGGTACGGCGTACGGTGAATGTACAAGTACGGTGAGCTTATGCCATATCGTTAGCGAGCAGTACGGCGTACCGCTCGTGTACGGTACAGGAGTAGTACGGCGTGTGGTACGGCGTTCGGTGAATGTACCAGTACCGTGACGTTACCGTGCGGTTAACATACGCTCCCGGTACCGGTATAGTGAAGCTATTGTATCCGTAGAAATCAAGCTCCGTACGTTCATAGTACGGGTGAAATAACCTCTCGTTAGGCTTAAAATACTCACACCATACCATTGTAGTACCATACATGAACGGACCGCTTTTTTTCTTTCCATGTCTATGTGTGTGTATATATATATATTAAATAAAACGGGAAACTATTTTTGGATTATTGATTTATTTCCGTTTCCTTGGCAAACATCGTTCACAATTTACAAAATCTTTTTACAATCTACAATTTTTTTTACAATTTACGAATGATTTTTACAATTGACGGAATTTGCTTACAATTTACAAACATTTCTTAGTTTACAACAATTCCTTACAATGGGCGGAAATTTTTTACAATACTCGATTTTTTTTCACAATTTACAAAAATTTCTTACAACTTACAAAAACTTCTTAGAATTTACGATTTTTTTTTAGAATTTACGACAATCTCTTATAATTTACGGAAATATTTTACATTTTTTTATTTTTTTTTACAATTTACAAAAATTCCTTATGATTAAATTTTTTCTACAATTTACAAACATTGCTTAGAATTTACAATTTACAAAAATTTCTTATAGTTTACGAAAATTTCTTACAATTCACAAAACTTCCTAACAATTTACTGAAATTTTGACAATATTCGAATTTCTCGAATTTCTCGTCTCCATTATACGAAGATTGTCGGCCTCGAGTTTGAACATGACGGAATTGGTGCGTGCAACGTGATAATTGTCGGAATGGGTGGGGGAAAAAATGTCGAACGATCGATATGCAGATGGGCCAAAATGTCGAATTCGAAAATGACGAATGTTCGAATATAGATAGATCAATCTTACTAGAGTCTGTGAAGTCGAAAATAACAATTACGAATATGAACATCTCGGAAGTTGATATATAGCGAAAAACAGAAATCAGATTTAATAAAATATCGAAAAACATAAAATCGATGGGTCTGTATGCATAACACCAAATAATTCGAGACGACAATTCTCCGAATAAAAAAAATTTCGATGGTTCACAATGCAGAAAATCATTAAAACGAACGGCCAAAAAGTCGAGTGGGTGAAATCGCGGAGGGTCAAAATGTAGAGGGGCCCGAATGGCGAATCGAGCAATACGTTACTTGCGCCTCAGAGTGAAGCTGCGAGATGGCGCTGGCGGTCTGTAGGTATGGAGACAGGCTCCACAGGAAAAAGAGTAATAACACGTGTGGCTACTTATCAAGATAGTATTTAATGCCGATGGCTTAAGGGTACATCACAAGATCAGAATCACAAAAGAGACGCGCGTCCGTGCTACTCGAAGTGGCGCCCAAAACGTGTCAACAGGTACCACGGAAAAGGAACTCGCTATATAGGAACTAGAGTCGGATCAGTACGATGCCCGCGGCTCGAGGGTTTGCTTTCTCGCCCGTCTGGGCGCTAGTGTCGCTTGGCCATCGCCTGTATTACCGGCGGGTCTCGCAAGTGGCAGATTGGACGCCACATCCACTCCCCCCTCAGTACCCTGACTAGGTAAGGAAGGGAACGACACTTGTTTGGTAGATCTGGCGTAGGTTTTTAAGGGTCGATCCATGGTTGTCGACCACGGCTCTGAAGGTACTTTTTGGACTTCAGGCTGCGATGTGTTGAGCGATGATGTAGATTCCTGCGGTTCAGCTCGGTTGGGGTCATCGTCGTCTCTTTTTGCGATGAATGCCGGCTTGAGACGATCCACGGAGATGGCCTTATCGGCTCCATTGATCCGGATGACGAAGACACGGTCGTCCACTCGATTGATGACCTCGTGGGGACCGGTGTATGGAGGGTCTAACGGGCGTTTGACCGCGTCCACCCTGACGAAGACATGCGAGCAGCTGTACAAGTCCTTGAGAATGAAGCAGCGCGATTTGCTGGGGTGCGCCGTTGGCATTGGACGAACCTGGCGGATATGTTCCCGAAACTTCTCAAGGAAGAAACTCGGGTTAGCAGGGAGATCTTCGGTGATAAAAAATTCACCAGGAATCCTCAGCTCCGTGCCGTACAAGAGTTGTGCTGGTGAAGCGTTGAGATCCTCTTTGATGCACGTGCGCAGTCCCAGTAGAACGGAAGGTAGTAGTTCTGGCCACGGAGTCGCAGCGTTGCACATGAGCGCAGCCTTCACAGTTTGATGCCATCTTTCGATTAGGCCGTTGGACTGGGGATGATACGGCGTCGTGTGTATCTTATTGGCGCCTACCATTCGCGCGAGAGCCGTGAACAGACGGGATTCGAACTGGCTTCCCTGATCTGTCGTGATGGTGAGGGGCGTGCCAAATTGCGCGATCCAATGGGTGTAGAAAGCGGTTGCACATGTGTCAGCCTCCATGTCAGCCAGCGGTACAGCGACTGGCCATCGAGAGAACCTGTCAATCATCGTGAGACAGTAACGAAGGTTCTTTACCCGCGGTAATTCGATGAGGTCCAGGTGGACATGGTCAAATCGGTTGTCTGGTACGTCGATGTGCCTGGGCTCGACACGGTTGTGACGAGAGACCTTCGATCGCTGACAGGGAATACATTCCCGCGACCAGCGAATAGCGTCCTTTTGGATACCGGGCCAGACGAACTTGTCTCGGAGGTGACGTGCAGTCACTCGACCACTCGGATGGGCTAGGCCGTGGACAACGTCGAAGGCGCGTTGACGGAGACTGGCAGGTAAATATGGCCGCAGCCAGCCCGTTGAGACGTCGCAGTAGACGTCGTGTCCCTCAACGTTGATCTCCTGAAGATCGAGAGACGAGTGTCGAAGCAGCAACTCTAGCTCGGCATCGGTTGATTGAGCTTGCCGTATGGTTTCAGAGTCCAGGATGCTTGGCATGTTCACTGCGTTTACACGAGAGAGAGCATCTGCCACTACATTGTCCTCGCCTCTGATATGGACAATGGTGGTGTTGAACTGCGATATAAAATCAAGCTGCCGTAGTTGGCGTGACGAAGCTTTGTCCATTCTTTGAGCGAAGGCGGTGATTAGCAGGCGATGGTCAGTCTTGGTCGTGAACTCACGTCCCTCGAGGATGTGCTGGAAAAATTTCATACTCGCAAAGATTGCGAGAAGCTCCCTGTCGTAGGCGCTATACTTGGTTTCGGCTGGAGAGAGTTTCCGTGAGAAGAAACCAAGTGGCTTCCAGGAACCATCCTCGAATTGTTCCAACGAAGCACCAATAGCGGAGTCAGAGGCATCCGTCGAGAGTGCGAGTGGTGCCGACGGCGAGAGAAAAGCTGTCCGAATAGCAGAGGCTATGCTGTGCTTGCACTGTTCGAAAGCGCGTTCGGCCTCTGGTGTCCACGGAACCTTGCGCTTGTCTCGTTCCTTCGCGTCCTTCAAGAACTCATTGAGAGGAGCTTGGAGATCCGCCGCGTGAGGTACGCAGCGCCGGTAGTAGTTGATAATCCCCAGGAACCTCCGCAAGTCCGATATCGTTTCCGGTTTCGGAATCGATTGGATTGCCTGGATTCTCGTTGCCGGTGGCGTGAATCCGTTGGCATCGAGCGAGTAGCCGAGATAGGTCACCTCACTCTTGCCAAATTGGCATTTTCTCGGATTAATAGTGAGGCTGTTGTCATGAAGGATCTTGAAGATCTGCTCCAGATGCTGCTGATGGTCGCTCTCATTTTTCGAGAAAACGATAAGATCATCGATGAAGCAGGCGACACCGTTGACGTTACGCAGTAGGTTATCCATGTGGCGTTGGAAGGTTTGGGTTGCGTTCCGGAGACCGGGTGGCATTCCGCAGAACTCGAAGAGACCGAACGGCGTCGTAACAGCGGTCTTCGGAATGTCTTCGACAGCAACAGGTATTTGGTGATATGCTCGCGCCAAATCTATTGTGGAGAAGATGCTACTCCCATGACAGCGTTGGAGGATGTCCTCAATGTGTGGAACTGGGTAGCGATTCGGCACAGTTTGCTGATTAAGCTTGCGATAGTCGCCAGTTGAACGCCAGCCACCCAGCTTCTTCGGCACCATGTGGCTGGCCCATGTGACTGGCCCATTGGCTGGCTGAGGGTCGAATGACACCGTAGTGCAGTAGTGTCTCGAAGTCAGCCTTCGCGGCCTCGGGTTTGTCACCAGAGAGGCGGCGTGTGCGCTCTGCGACTGGTGGACCTGTTGTGACAATGTGGTGTGCGACTGGATTTTCTGTTCGAGTAGAGATTGGCGCTGGCTTGGTAATACCAATATACTTACAGAGTAGTTGCATGTAAGCAGGCTGCAGCGCCGAAGAAGTCTCGTCGATCGAGCTGATCGTGGAGATAGTGTGGACAGCCGCTTGAGCAAGCTTACAGCTAGCGGTAAGCAGCGTCTCGCGATCTATGAGACGACGCCCCTTAAGGTCAATGAGGAGACCGTGGTGATGGAGAAGGTCAGCTCCGATGATCGCTGTCGTGACATTGGCGATGATAAAAGTCCAACGGATGTCGCGTCGTATGCCAATGTTCAGCCTGAGGGTGTGTTGGCCATAGGTACTGATGACCGTATTGTTGGCTGCATACAACTTGTAGTCCGTAGGCTTCGCATGGCGAAACGAACCAAGTCTGGGAATGATCGAGATGATAGAACCTGAGTCAATCAGGAACTCGAGGTTTAAGTTTCGATCATGAATGAGCAGGCGGCACTCAGTAGGAACAGCGTTATTGTTGCCATCCTCTACCGCCTGGATAGAAGATAGCACGCTTAGTTTCCCGAGTGGCTAGCTGGGCTACTCATGTAAGAGCATGGCGCCTGGCAATGGCGCGCGTTGGCCCCGTGCTTCCTATGGTAAAAACACACCCCGGAGGATGAGCTTGCAGCGGCAGGCGTCAGTAATCGTGGTCTGGAACGTCCTCGGCTCCTGCGGCTGTTCTTGTTGACTGCGGTAAGGACACTCTTGTTGAGCGCGATAAGCTGCGAGAGCTGCTCTCGAATCTCTCTCATCTCGAAGGTGACAGCGTCAGGGTGTGAGGAAGGAGCTCGAACCGGTGAATGACTCGGTCGAGAGTTCGGTGCTACGCCCATCACCGAGTGGCCAAGTCCATTTTCCAAGAAGGTGTCAGCGAGGTCGTCCAATGATGATGAGGCCTGGAATACTCTCAGGAGACTCTGTAGCGTTGGTGGAAGGAGCGCAAGCCATCGCACACGTAGCACGTCCTCCGAGGCCTTGTCGCCAGCCAGAGATCGCATCGTTCGGAGGAGCTCGGTAGGCCTTTTAGACCCAAGCTCGAGCTCGGCGAGGCATTTGTGAAGCTGCCTGTCAGCCGACTCAAAGAGTCTGTTTATCAGATGAGTCTTGAGGTTCTCGTACCTGTTCGTCAGAGGTGGTGACTTGATGATGTCCTCGACTGCAAGGAGGGCCTCCGGCGTTAGTGTGCTGACGGCGAGATGGTACTTATTTGCATCTGATCGTACACTGTGAGACTGGAAGACAGACTCAGCTTGCAGGAACCACATGTCCGAGATCGTCTTCCAGAAGGGTGACAGCTTGCAGTTCTGGATCGCCTCGATGGTCGGAATACGAGGAACAAAGGGCTGCGTTGACGCGCTTGCATTCATATCGGCGTTAACCGCCAGTGGCAAAAAAATAGTCTAGCACGTTGGGGTTTTGACGGTCACTGTCATGGCTGAGGTCTAGAGTTTTATTTGGCATTGGGGAATGCTGGGTGGCCATGGCGTAAGGTTGCCTCGTGAACAAAAGATTGATGCACCGTTGATTTGAGCGTCGCAGCACGACACGTGATCCCCGCGGATATGTGATCCCCGGAAATCACGTTGGGGTCACCAGTTATGGAGACAGGCTCCACAGGAAAAAGAGTAATAACACGTGTGGCTACTTATCAAGATAGTATTGAATGTCGATGGCTTAAGGGTACATCACAAGATCAGAATCACAAAAGAGACGCGCGTCCGTGCTACTCGAAGTGGCGCCCAAAACGTGTCAACAGGTACCACGGAAAAGGAACTCGCTATATAGGAACTAGAGTCGGATCAGTACGATGCCCGAGGCTCGAGAGTTTGCTTTCTCGCCCGTCTGGGCGCTAGTGTCGCTTGGCCATCGCCTGTATTACCGGCGGGTCTCGCAAGTGGCAGATTGGACGCCACATAGGCTAAAATAACGGAAGACAGTCATCCCACGTGACGGGCCCCACCACGTTCGCCATTTTGGCCGTTGGACCTTTCGGCGTTCAACATTTCGGGCCATCGACATTTTGCGTTTCGATATATTGCTTTTCGCCATAGACAGTATTACGCATATTAGGCACTCGCTATTTTCTGTTTCGGAGATATGGGTGTTCTACATTTTTCGATTCCGTATTTTTATGTTTCGATTTGCAGACAATCTGAATATTACCTCTCCAATAAATAATGGTTCGATTTATAGTCATTCGATTTTTTTATCAGTCGAAATATAAAATTTCGAATGATTTAACCTTCGTTATTTTTAGAGTTCATAATTCTGTCGTTTCGAAATCTTTGTCGTTCTATATTTGGTCATTCGACGTTTTTACCACCACCCGTCGGGATCTTGTCTTAGCAGTGGTGGCACTGCGTTTGCCACGTTCACGGGACCCAGCACGTCCACATCGTCGTCCGAATTAAAATCGGTAAAATCGTAGTCGCACGACTCCAATTTGTTCAGGAACTCCTCCTCTCAGAGCACCTGGTTCTCCGATTTCTCGTTCCTCGTTCTCCATTTCTCGAAAAATACGGCCCAAAAGTAGATTGCGGGATCGACTACAAAAAATACACATTATCTACAAATATATATCTATCGGCATATATCGAAGGTCATCGCGCATTTGCGACAAAAAATGGACCTGATATTGAAGGAAAATTCGTGCCAAACGATTTATTGTTATGTTTTATTCAAATACTTCGAATAAACATAAACTTTTGATGTACAGTCGAATACTTCCATTAAAACAGAAAATACCGTTCTTTCACAATAAATGCCCAGTTTTCGATTAAAAAACGGCGGAGACTTATTTCTTCATGAAATAAATAATTTTCTTCATTTACCTTAAGAAAAAAAAGAGGTAAGGAGAAAAGGGAGAGTCAAAGCGGAAAGAATTGCGTAAAAGAAAAACTTACCCTGTGAAAAAAGTTTGTCTTTATCCAAAATGGCGTTGCACTTGGTGCGACGCTTTCCGTCGAATCTCGCAGATTTTTTTCTCTTCACACGTCCAGTAACGCACGATCGAACACTCTCCCACTTTAATTATCGCTTCCGTTAAGCGACGAAAATTGATATTTTTCGCACAATTACTTTCTATTTGTCACTGATGCGGCTTCGGTGCAAACTGAAGCGAAGTGGTGTTCACGCCGGCGGGTTTGGCGCGCTGTCTACAGAGCCGTAACGCGAGAGACAGGCGGAAGATGGTGGAATAAGCTATCTTCCAATGGCGTACTAGTACCGTACCGGTACGGTAACAGTACGCCGTAGTGCTCGTGTACGATTCGCTCGAATCGCACGGCGTGCTGGTACGGTATCATTACGCCGTACTGCTCGTGTACGATTCGCTCGAATCGCACGGTACCGTACCATTACGCCGTGGAATAGTACGCCGTGACAGTACGGTAATGGTACGGTAACTTCACGCCGTAGAGTGCCCTAGGGGAATCGTACGCTTGTCTATCTGGGAAATTTCGAACTTACTCTCGCTTTAGCTACTCTCGCCTGTCCAGACATTATTTATTATATTTGATTCATCTATGTTTAACAAAAAAAAATGTTGCTACGGGGGGATCGAAACCGCGCCGTCTGTACTCAGAGCTCGGACGCTGATATCTTAGCCACGAGGCTCTTGTGACGGCAAAGCTGCCTTAGGCATAGACACGTATCCAATGTGAAATGTGTTGAAGGAATGCCGAAACAATCACGAAAGACGGAACGTTTTTTTTCTCAAAGTTTCTCTTTCTCGATTGTTTTGGCACTTTATTTCCAACTTATCCAACGTCGACACGACCGAACCCGCAGTCCATCGCCCCGCCGGACGCACGTTGAAATTGCTCAAAACGAGCGGGCGTTCCAAATTTTGATCCAAACAGTCTTGGATAATATGACAAAAAAAAAATGTTTCCGCCAAAACGTAGATGAGTTTTTACGTTTCCCCTTAAAAAATTAATTGGAAAAATTGTTGAAGAAAAGTTGCGAAACGACTGAGAAAGGCTCAAAGAAAACTTTGAATCTCATCTCATGCATAAAGTACTTTTATGCATAAAATAATCAGCTTCGTAACTGTGATGAAAGTTATGAAAATGTTGGTTTAAAGTGAAAATGTACGTTCGGTAAATTATGACTTAAATTTTCAACTTTAAATTAAAAATCTAAACAGGTGACTTCATGGTTCCTAATTAGGCCTCAAGAATGCACCAGACTCTCAGCTTTCATAATCATTAAAAAAGCAGTACTTAATAGGGCTACTTTGGCTACAATTGACCTTCAAAAACAGCAAGGAGGAAAATTCTTAAAATTAGCCGTCTGATTAAAATTAAAAAATTGCCCCCTTTATTCATTCCCAAGGTTATTTAGTTTGTTAACTAACCAAAAATGACTGCAGGAAAGCTAAGATTTAAACATGTGGAGGTTTATTTTTTTTTAGTTTAATTTAAGTTCAATGAATTTTGCGCCATCCGTTCTCGTAACGAGAACGGATCGCCTGAACAAGGGCGCAACTCTTTTACCTGATCCACGAGAACGGATTGCGCCAAATTCATTAAACTTAAATTAAACTAAAAAAATAAACCTCCACATGTTTAAATCTTAGCTTTCCCTGCAGTCATTTTTGGTTAGTTAACAAACTAAATAACCTTAGGTATGATAAAATGGGCAGATTTTTTTTAAAAATCACATGGTTAATTTTAAGAATTTTCTCGCTGTCTTTGAAGGTCAATTGTAGCCAAAGTAGCCGTATTAAGTACTACTTTTTTTTAATGATTATGAAAGCTGAGAGTCTGGCGCATTCTTGGGGCCTAATTAGGAACCATGAAGTCACCTGTTTAGATTTTTTATTTAAAGTTGAAAATTAAAGTCATACTTTACCGAACGTAAATTTTCCACTTTAGACCAACATTTTCATAACTTTCATCACAGTTACGAAGCTCGATATTTTATGCATAAGAGATAAAGTAATAACTCATAAAGATTCAGTTGCAAAAAAATCTCGAGTATGCTACTTTTTTTTTAGATTTTTCAAAAATTCATGACTCGGAAACTATGAAAAGTCTTGGGACATACATGGGGGTTATTCGGATACCCCACGATACAAGGGACCTAAATTTTATTTTTGGACGTTAATGTTCCGGCCACCCTGCATATATATATATATATTATGACGGGTATCGCGTGTTAACGTAGGCGGTGGGAGGGGGGACCGGAAAATTAATTCTGGTTCGACAACTAATAAATCCAAATATATTTTAATTCACACAAGAAAAAAAAAAGGAAATAGGCTCGATACAAAAAAAGAAGTTAATTCATTAATTACAAAAAAAAATGATAAAGGTAGACTTGATATTATAAAAGAAATTCCGCAATGATGATGATTTACTTTGACTATAATTTGACGGGTTACTGGACACGCGAAGTCCCAACTCTATTTCTCTACCCGTGTAATATTTTACGTTAGACAAATTCAATAATTTGGGCGCCAGCCTTTCTCGGGCAACGCTCTAAACGCGTACTCAATCTCGGAATAAGCTAAACAAAAAAAAAACCAAAACAAACGCGGCCTTCGGCCGGCGAGCGGGAGACTCTATACAAATTAAAATGGGGACGTCTCAGGGTATCTGGGGACGGACGGGGTTCTCGAACACGATGGCCACTTAATTTGGACCACGACTATTTGAAACGTTATTTTATATGACTCGACTTAATAATACGCAAAAACCAAAAATTTCGAGATACTAATTGCGCGATTTCATCGCGCCGCGATTTACTCTCCCGACTGATTGCTCGAGTCGGCCGACGGTCGTGTTACACGAAGCGGCCGCGGCTACGCGCGCGCGAGGGGAATTTTCACGAGGGACACCGGAGATCCGCCACGGACACCTTTTTACACTGTTTTCGCAATATTTATAACGCAATTTCTCGGCTAATTACTCGAATCGCACGCACTGATTTTAATTACCTTGATCTAGTTTACACTGTAATAAGCGACGCGCACGGAGTTGGGACGATGATTAGGACTGCCAGGGGAGGGGTGAAGGAACGGATTGTTAACGGTCGCCCGTGCGACCAATTTTCCCGAACTGACTTTAGCGGCGCACGCTGGCCGCTCTTGCGAAAGAGAAAAAGGAAGGACTTACGTTTTCGCCGGGAAGATCCTTTCCACGAGAATTCGACTCGTACTCGACGTCTTTTCTATCTCTCTCGCTCTCTCTTTCTCCTTTCGCTTGGTTTTCGCTTGACGTTTTTTTTTCGCTATTCCTCGCTCGACCACGCTCCAGGACTAAGTGCCGGTCCACGCCGGCCGGCTTCCTCGTCTCGCCCAATCCCGTAGTAGACGACGGACCTCCTATCGATTTTCGTCTCGATCGTCGTGGCTCGCCCTTTCGGTCGATCTCCTCGATAAATCTTTTCCCTCCCGAGTCGCGGAGCGCCCCGGTCGGTACGGCGCTCGCCAGCCATACCGCGCGAGAGCTTCAGTCTCTCCTGACGCGCGGTAGGCCGGAGACTCGGGAGATGGCAGCTGGATGTCCTCGGGCGGCCAGTCCACTGTCCGCGTCGTCGGGAGATGGCGTTGCTGGATCTCGAAGTTGGCGGCCGGGCCGACGTGGCTCCAATTGACAGTCCGCGTGGTCGCGTCGCGATCGTGATAAGGGGGGTGCGGGAAGGACGGGGAGGATTGTGTCGCAGCTTCTATATAATAAAATTAACTTAAAAATACCTTAAAATTAACAGTGAAACTTTCCCGAACAAAGGTGCGTGGCGGAGACTGAGCCCGAGCGTGGTCACGCGGGCTCTTTCTCTATCTCCCTTGTGACGCAACGTCACAATATATATATATTTCAACGTTAATATGTATGTCAAATTTTAATATATATTCATGTACTGTTTTTATGTATAAAGGTGTTGTTGATGATCTCGTCCCAAAAATCCCACGTTTCGATTATCCGAACTAGTCTCGGTCCCAATTGGTTCGGATAATCGAGGTTCTACTGTATACGTCAGGCAGGTTTGCAGTCACAAGAACCACGCGGTTGAGATATCAGCGTGCGGGCTCTGAGTGTAGACGACGCGGGTTCGATCCCCGATAGCAATGTCTTGTTTTTTTATTAAGCATATACGAATTAAATATCATAAATAATGCCTGAACAGGCGAGAATAGCTGAAGCGAGAGTAAGTTCGAAGTTTTCTGAATACAAAATGAAGTAAAAAAAAAAGTTGGTTCACCGGGGTTTGAACCCGGACCGTTAGCATCGTTAATCCGTCACGCTGCCAACTCAGCCACGACGCTCATTGCACGTAGAGAAAATTTTTAGATACACCCTTATCCATAATGTTTACTGTTGAAAAAAAAGGCAAAACGATCGCGACAAAGGCTCAAGATTTCTTTTTGAACCTTCCACGGTCGTTTCAGCGTTTTATTTTTTAACGCGGTTCGTCGTTAATTTTTTTAACCCGCATTTTCGGCATAAACGGGCAACCGAGAAAAAACAATGATCTCGACACATGTTTTGCACTTTGAAATTCATTTAATGCATATTCCAATCCGCAGTACGGCCACACATATATGTCGAGCTCGATCGGACGGAAAACCTCGCTCTGTTCGCCTGTCGAGCGAGCGCGATTTGCGAGGGGCAAAAACTTTTCCCCCACCGAGCTACCCATTCGTGTTCACGCTGACTGCGATACCGACTTGAACGGTGATTACGGACTCGCGCAGCTACAAGGGAATCTGCAACCTCGACAGAGGCGATGATCACGAAATCATACTCCCGAACTCGCCGCCGCGATTTAGCGCCATTTACGAGGCACGCCGAAAAGGGAAGTGTTGTGCATGTCCCTAGTAATCTCTAGTAATAGATAGATTAACCCCCGTATCCATAGTCGTTCCTTAAGAAACAAGGTTTCCTCATTCCGCGTTTCGTTGTAAACGCGAAATGAGGAATCCTTATTTCTTTAGGAACGACTATCTTTCTGAAGGAATCGACTCTACTTCGATCTCATTACCGACATTTCTATTGGGAAGAGATATAAGCTGTCTGTCGCTATCTACTTGAATTGTAGGATGGATGACTGTCATATGTCGGCTCAGGCTTCCTATTGAGCTGGAAGAAATTGCCAATATACGCCAGCAGTAGCCACATTTGGCCTTTCTGCTCGGAACTTCTTCGAAGTGATTCCAAAGAGGGTTACTTTCTCTCTCAGTCGCCATTATACACTAACATGTGCAAGTAATGCTATTCATGATGACCGCGTACTGTAGCATTACACTAAAGCTGGGTTTAGGGCTCAACCGATATCAGCGCTCATCGTCGTATTGCATATGTATGGCATATAACTATATACGCTCGACTGATATCAGCGCTCCCCGTCGGTCGAGCACTAAACCAAGTCTGATATATTACGCGTTATATGACCCGACACTCGACCGATATCAGCGCTCCCCGTCGGCTGAGCACTAAACCTAGCCTTAGTGTGATGTGCAATGCTTAATTTGGTCGAGTCATGTGTAATGCTACAGTACGCGGTCTGGTGATATTACGCGTAATGCATCAATCGCATCACTTACACACGTCTATTGCCGATCCGTTACAAATGGTTGGACCCAAGTTCGGTGTAGAATAAAATAACCACTTTTCATGAGTCGATATATCCAAAACTAAACGGTCAAAGTTTATCTTTTTTTTTTAATCAATCCCACAATAGTACTGCGTACACGTGTGTTTTTATTTTAAAATCCAGAGATACGCTCAGAACCTATATCGAGGAATGCGAGCAAACTGCTATCGGTTTACGTGTTAGGTATAGGGATCGTGTACAAAAATACCCATATTCAATTGCAGTTATTTCATGAACTTGTTACGTCCGAGCCTTCACTTTTTTCTCTCTCTTTTTGAAACCACGATGGTAAATACGCACGATAGCAGCACCTTCACTCATCGATCAAAAACCTATTTTTTTTTACGCTAAGCGAGCGATAGCCGTAACGTACCAAAAAACCAAAAGCGAAACCGTCGCACGTAGGTCCCCACGCATAAACATAGCCAACGACAGACGAATTTACGAGAGGGGCGTACTAGCAGCGTCGGAAGAGAAACCCTACGCCTAGAGCACTCGAACAAAATGCAGGGACCGAACTACGCCACAATCCTACCTTGTCCTAAGACCCAAACAATCCCACGAGGAAAACTCGCTTGCGTCAGAACACGTCACCCGGTCATATCGCAAGACCCACGAAACTTCGGTCGCTGAACCCGATCCTCGGACATAGAACAATGGCCGCAATCACCATAGCGATGACCTAATAAGTAGATGAACAAAACTATTCCCACGCATGACGCCGACCTATCACGTAAGTCAGCGTACATTCTCACGATTGATTAACCAATCACTAAGAAGCTCTGATCCGAAAATGCATTCCCCCAAAAAAGCTCCTTCCCCTACAACTAGAATTTCCTAATTTTCATATCACGAAGGAGCAGACACTCTGTACGTGGGTCATTTGACAAGTACCTAGCCTCACCGCTAGATGGTGCCACTATTGCAAGAGAAATACACTATAGTGTAGTACCGTCTTGTAGACGGCTACTGACAAAATTTCAGCCGGATCGGACTTGTTCTCTTTTGAGAGCATGTGAAAGCAAGTGTGTCCGTTGATTTTTGAAAGAATGGCGAAAGAACAATATCGGTCGGTGATTCGATTCTTGTTTTTGGAAGGGAAATCGCGCAGTGAAATTAAAGAACGCTTGGACGCAGTGTATGGGGATGCTTCTCCTTCGATGGCGACCGTTGAATTTTGGTATAACGAGTTTCAACGTGGTCGTACGTCGGTTTTTGATGATCCACGCCCAGGTGCTCCAAAAACAGCCACTACGGAGGAGAACGTGACAAAAATACACGATATCGTTTTGTTAGACCGCCGATTAAAGGTGCACGAGATAGCTGTGATAGTAGGCATCTCACAAGAACGCGTGTGGCATATCCTACATGAGATTTTGGGCATGAGGAAGCTGTCGGCAAGGTGGGTGCCGCGTTTGCTGACTGCAGACAACAAGCGCATTCGTGTGACCACTTCAGAGCAGTGTTTGGAGCTGTTTAATCGCAATCCAAAAGAGTTTTTGCGTCGTTACGTGACCGTCGACGAAACATGGATTCACTGGTATACTCCAGAGACCAAGGAGCAGTCAAAACAGTGTACCTTACCCGGTGAACCTGCTTCAAAGAAGGCGAAGACGGTCCCGTCGGCTGGAAAGGTGATGGCCACTATTTTCTGAGATTCTCAAGGTGTGATTTTTATTGACTACCTGGAGAAGGGCAAGACGGTCACAGGACAGTACTACGCCGCACTATTGAGCCGATTTAACGCCGTGTTAAAAGAAAAACGGCACCATTTGTCGAGAAAGAAAGTGCTTTTCCAACATGATAATGCACCGGCTCACACCTCCGCGCTCGCGACGGCTAAATTGGTCGAATTACGTTATGAACTGCTGCCCCATCCACCGTATTCTCCAGATTTGGCTTCGTGCGACTTTTTTTTGTTTCCGAATCTAAAAAATTCACTCGACGGGAAGAAATTACACTCCAATAACGAAATAATCGCCGCCACGGAGGCCTATTTTGCAGACCAAGAGATAACATTTTTTTCAACGGGGTTAAAAAAATTGGAACACCGCTGGGCCAAGTGTATTCAAGTAAAAGGAGACTACATTGAACAATAAATTTTATTTTTAGCAAAATTTTGGTGTTTTCATTTGTAGGCTAGGTACTTATCAAATGACCCACGTATTCGAACTCCGAACTGAACAGTCGACTTACAAAGCTAAACCCTTTCGCTCTGCGTTTCCATGAAATCATTGTACGTGTAACTATCTTTGTACCACAATTATAAGTTTGTAAGAGTTAAACGTAATAAACTTGAACTACGTGAATTAAGACAAAATCTACGCGTCTGAACATTTATTTGATCAACGATCAATCCATCGGACGGATCCAACTCTCTTTCCAGAATCACGCACCTCAAATTCGTCTCAATCAAAATTGTTATTAAACTGTGTTCGGAACTCACGCGGAAGCCAAACAAAGACTCACTGCGCAATCTAATTCAATTCGAACTTTCGCGCTCTAAATCGGCAATCTCGCGAGTCCCACCTAAATCTCCCTCCGGGACGTACCAGTTTAGTATACAATAAAACGGGTGGCAGCGGAAAAAAGAAAAAAACTTCAAATAAATTACCCATCAGCAATAAAACTGGTGGCATCGGAAAAACAAAGAGACAATTCACCGGCTATAATACTGGTGATAATCAATCCGGTGTCGGTGAAAAACGGATCACGAACGCGAAATAAACTATCGTGTAAAAAAAAAATTAAAAAACTCTTCCGTGTGAAACGAACAAGTGATCCACACCAACGTCGCACCGAGATCAACAAAGGGACGCAGAGCCATAAATTAACGAAGGACGCAAGGCCTCTTCGGCCTTGCAGACCCGAGGCAGACCCGAGCCAGCGACGCACACCCGGACTGCAGGTCAAAACACCAGCCGCACCTCACGATAAGTCAAGTAGCCTAACGCCACTTGGCTGCACCGAAACATCATTGGCACAAGCGAGCTACAAGATCATCACTGAGTAAGTCATAAACTCATAATGTCTACACCAATCCAAATGGAGACTTCGGAAGCCCATCACCCAGCTCAACAGAGTCAAATCTACACATCACAGACAACGATTCCACCACCAAATGCGCATAACTATTATCAAGCGTCTTTTGAAAATAATATACATCCACTACACGCTAATTATCGAGATTTCACAAGATATTTACCCGAGTTCGATGGGACGCCTAAAACATGTTCGTTAAAAAAATTTTTGAGCTATTGCAATAACGTGAAAGAATTCATCCCAGCTGTAGGCGAACGATTAATAGTCACACTCTCAAAGAGTAAATGCAAAGGAATCGCTTGCGATAGTCTCGAAAGCTTTACAATAACAACAATCGATGAGTTCACAGACATCCTAAAACGAAAATTCATCTCTTCCAAACCCCCTCTCACCTGGATCACGGAGATGAGCACATTTTCCCAAAAAGATAAAGAAACGGTACTCAGCTTCTACAGTAGACTAAACACTCACTTGAAAAAGACAAACCAAGCCATCGAGAATTCGAACTTACGTTCCATCGAAGGAGCGAAAGTTTTCGCGGAAGACATAGCGACTTATCAATTTCGATGAGGCCTTAACGCCGCCTATCGACCCCAAATGGCATGCAAACGGTACCCAAATCTCGAAAGCATTTTAAAACAAGCAACGGATATCGAAAAAATGTTAGGATCAATCGACCCAGAAAATACACAATCGACTTGCCTACCAATTCAACCTTTCAACAAATCAAATAGTCAAAACGAAAACAAACCCGGAAGCTCAACCTTTCGTGAAAACCCGAGCAAATTCTGCAATTATTGCAAAAAGACAAACCACACAACAAATGATTGCTACCTTCTGGCAAAAGACAATTCACCAAAAGATGCTACAAACAGAAGTACAATATTATGCAACTATTGTAAAAAACCGGGCCACTTCATAAATCAATGCCGTAAACGAGCATATAATAATGGGAGAAAAGACGAGGCTCAAGTCGGAAAACAGCCGGGAAACGAGTCAACGACCCCTCGACCAAGCGTCTCGACGGGCCCAAACACCCAAGGACGCCAGACACAGTAAAATTGGAAACGAAACAAAAAATCCTCCGAGCCTCTTGTAACCTGAGCACACGAACGAATAACTACCACTCACCCACAATTAGCATTGAATCGGAAGATCTCAAGAAAACGCAAACATTATTTCTCGCAGATTCAGGCTCACAATTAAATTCGATCAAGATCGAAAATATTCGTCACCCAAATCTCATAAACAATCCCATAATTTACGAATTATACGGAATTTCGATCATCGATAGACCCAGGACACTCGGACAAATTAACATCGCAATTCATGACCAGTCCGTAACATTCAATGTTGTCCCGGACGACTTCTCTGTTGAATTCGACGCAATCCTCGGTCATGAAACAATCGGAGAAAGCAAAGGTAGAATCGACTGGGAAGGGCGATATGTACGAGTCAATAACGTGGACATCCCATTTATAAACACGAAATCATTTCTTCTGCGGGCCAGACAGAAAACGATCATGTTCATTCGAGTCGGAAACCCACTAGAGACAGGTTACGTACCCCGTATACCATTTCGAGATGGCATCTTTGCAGGCGAAGCATTGGATAAAAATACCAATGGCTAAGCATACCTGTACGCTATCAATACCTTGAACGAGGACGTCAAAGTAGAGGTTCTCGTAATTTCACTCTATCCTTCCGATATGCGTACAGACGAGAACGATCAAGAGGATGACCACACCGCGAATACACAGACCCTAGAGCACAAAAACCCTCGGACGCGAGAAAACCGTGCCAACGGAGTAATGAGTCTTTTGCGGCTTAATCACCTCAATGACGAAGAGCGTAATGCGGCATCAACGCTCGTAGAAGAATACGTAGACCTCTTTCATCTACCTGGTGAACCCCTCCGATCAACAAACGAATGCAAACATCGAATTCCCACTGTAGACGATCGACCGGTCAATACAAGACAGTACAGACATCCGCCATTCCAAAGACCGGAAATAGAAAAATAAATTAACGATCTGCTACAATTAAATATCATTGAACCCTCGAAGTCACTGTATAATTCAACAGTTTGGATAGTTCCGAAAAAAGCAGACTCAAAAGGCAATAAACGATGGAGATTCGTAATCGATTTCAGAAAATTAAACGATGTCACAATAGGAAATGCTTCTGCCGTTAATAACATGCCCTCTGCCGTTAATAACAGACATCCTTGACCAAGTCGGCGGTGCGAAGTACTTCTCCATTTTTGACCTAGCATCTGGCTTTCATCAGATAGAAATGGATCCGAAAGACAAACACAAAACAGCCTTTACGACCCCTCACGGTCATTATGAATTCAATAGAATGCCATTCGGATAAAAAAATGCACCAGCCACATTCCAACGATTGATGGACCTTGTTCTGAAAGGGTTACAGGGTAACGATTTATTCGTTTATCTAGACGACATAGTAATCTACGCACGATCAATCAAGGAACACGACAGCAAATTTAAAAAACTTGCGGAAAGATTACGTAACGCAAATCTAACTCTCCAATCCAATATCTCGATCCGAAAAACATCGAAGCCGTGAGAGAATTCAAAATACCGAAAACTCCAAAGAACGTAAAAGAATTCCTAGGTCTAGCTGGATACTATCGCCGCTTCATAAAAAATTTCGCAGCAATTGCAAAACCCCTTTCGGATCTCACTAGCAAAAGTGTTAAATTTCATTGGCCATCTCAACATCAATTAGCATTCAAAACATTGCGAGACAAGCTATGCTCAACACCGAATCTCCAATACCCAAATTTCTCGGATCCTTTCATCGTAACAACCGACGCATCCAACTACGCAGTCGGTGCAATCCTTTCGCACGGAAAAATCGGAGAAGACCCCATGGTCGCAGCCGCTTCAAGGGTCCTTAACAAGGTCGAAAGAAATTATGCCACTTTGGAAAAAGAAATGGTCACTGTAGTGTTTGCCTTAAAAACTTTCCGACCCTATCTTTATGGCAGGCCATTCACCCTACTGACCGACCACCGGCCACTCGTTTGGGTAAATTCTATGAATGACCCGATGTCACGCGTACTGAGATGGAGAGAAAAATTAAAAGAGTTCGATTTCAAAATCCAGTACAAGCCAGGAAGAGTTAATACAAACGCTGACGCACTTTCTCGAAATCCAATAACTCTCCCTATCAAATTCAAATAGCGTACTAACAACACCCCATACGGAGGAAAAACTCTACATGCAAATTCAGGCATCGCGAGAACATATTCGTCATCGAATCCAAGCGCCAATAACAAGAAACTCAAAAAATCAAAAACTACTTCGGAGGATGACATCACGAATGCTTCCCCACTAAATCATTCAATATCTATTCCTCGAGCAACCGACTTCACAGATACGGCAATTCCGAGAGAAACGTACGTGAGTCAAGTTGCAGAGCGATCAAACGAAATTGAAAATCAAACAATCTCGATCCCTCAAGCAACCAACCTTACAGATACGGCAATTCCGAGAGAAACGTATGTAAGCCCGCTTGCCAAAGGATCAAATCTAACTCAAGGTGACCGGCCTGATCAACCGATCATCAAATACCTCAACAAAAAGAGGCCATGTAATAAATCAAATTCTTCAGAGCATCAAGAATCAAATTCCTCAGAGCATCAAAACTCGAATTCCTCGAAAAACCAGGAATCGAATTCACCAGAATATCGAAGGAAAAACTCAAGGTACTAGTTAAATGATGAAGCCACACACGTCGGCATCTCCCCTTCGGGAACCCTTCAAAACCCGAATCTACATCGTCTTCGGGAGACGAGGAAGACATTACCCACATGGCGCCGAGTAACTTCGCCACGCTCGGAACATCTTCATCTTCAGAGCAAGAATCGAGCGACAATAGCCTAAGCAATATTGCCATAAATTTCCAAATGCGCGCTCACGAAACACTTGGGCTCACTCGATCACCCACTGGACGTACCAAAAGGAAATTCCACCAAATGCCTAACCGTCCATCTGGTTAGGCATTAGAGGCATTAGAGGTTAGAGGGAACAATTCATTCTCTCTAAAAGCTTCTACACTCAAGAAGCTCTTAGAGAGCATGAATGGACTGGTTCCCCTTTTTTGGCGATGGCTGTTACATCGTCCGTGCACTGTTCTACGTTGGTAGTTGGGGGTCCCGTGACTTGATTTTTATGACTTTCATCTGTTGATTCTGATCTGTTGATTTTCCATGACTATCTAGTCATGGAAACACGAGTGAAGAAGCTCTTAGAGAGAATGAATTGTTCCCTCTTAACGAAAAGAAAAGTCTCACGGACAATCACACCATCGAACCTATGGACGTAGGCTTTTCAAACGAAGATAGAAAATCAACAGATGAAAGTCATAAAAATCAAGTCACGGGACCCCCAACTACTAACGTAGAACAGCGCACGGACGATGTAACAGCCATCGCCAAAAAAGGGGAACCAGTCCTTTTAGCCACTCGTGAATCCTCCAGACCACGAAACCCCAAAAAATGTTTTTGCTGCCCTGATGCAAGCAATCACGCACACACTAGTGCCCCACGTGCACAAGTTGCGAAGAGTAAAAAAGGCCACCCAGGAGTACTTCACAAGCAAAAATAATCAGGAATTATCCGGGCCAAGAACAACCTCCACTCACTCTTCAAAACGTTGCAAACGCCAACAGCTCCGAAAACGAATCTTTTCAGCAACAAGAAAATGCTCCCTCCCCGACACCATTCAATAATTCCCCCCCTACGATAGAAAACGGAAACGACAATAGCAGAACAAATACCACTGAAGAGGAGCCAATAAACAACAACGAGCAACAAACAGAATTCATTAACGTCATCGAAACAAGAGACAACATCGAAATGACAAAAAACAATTACATTTGTTTCATTTCTGCCGATGGTACAGTCTCGAACGATATCGGCAAACGATTAATTGAGATGGGCTTGCTAAAAAATCTATCCCCAACTAACACCTTCGAAATCGGACAAGTCCCCATATCGGGAACACCAAAGAAACGAGTGTTTGCCCTCGTAACACAGGAAAACTCCACATCATCCTTAACGAAAGAAAATCTTACTAAATCCCTCCGAAATCTGAAAACAACGATGGTAGACTTGAACGTCAAATCAGCAGCATTTTCTCGGAAGCGCAGTAATCTTAACGACTCGGCATGCGCAAAAATAAAAAGCATCATTCGAGAAATTTTCGCGGATACCGAAATCCAAATAAAAATCTGCCGCGACGAAATAACTGTCCCACCAGAGCAAGACAGGCTCGACATCATAAAAGAATGCCATGAATCTCCAATAGCAAGTCATAAGGGCGTAACCACAACATTCAACAGAATCCGACAACAATATTTTTGGGACAATCTAAAAAAACAAGTAGAAGATTACATTCGTCAACGCGCCAGTTGCCAGAAGAAAAAGTTGGTGAGAATTAAAACCAAACAACCCATGGTAATTACAGATACTCCGATCAGCGTATTCGACAAAATTGCAATGGATATAGTCGGACCGATAACCCCAGAATCTGAACTTGGTCACCGCTTCATATTAACAATTCAGGACAACCTCTCAAAATTTTCATTTGCAATTCCGCTAAGAAGCGCGACCGCGCACGAAATCGCTTACGCCCTAGTCACGGAATTCATATGCTTATTCGGATGTCCGAAAGTAATATTGACAGACCAAGGTGCAGCTTTCATCGGCCGTGTAATGAAACAATTAACGAGGATCCTAAAAATCAAGCAAATTAAAACGACAGTATTCCATCCACAATCGAACGGATCGCTCGAACGAAGTCGTCAAGTGCTCACGGATTACCTGAAACATTACACCAATGAAAAAGATTGGCATAAGTGGTTACGGCTGGCAACTTTCGCATACAACACAAGCGTACACGAAGGCACGAAATACACACCATCCCAAGTAGTCCTAGGCAAGGTTGCACGAGTACCCTCACAATTATCATATCTCGACGAAATCTTAACGTACGACGAGCACGTGAGAAATCTTGCGCATCATTTACAAGAAGTTCGACAATTAGCTCGCAACAACCTCGAAAATGCTAAACAAAAATCCAAAACTCACTACGATAAGAAAATCAACCCCGTAAAATTCCAAATCGGAGATCAAATCTACCTGATTGAAAATCAGCGAATAGGAAAATTTTTCGACAACTACTTAGGTCCTTATGAGATATCACAAACTTTCCCAAACCAAAACGATATCGAAATCGCGTTAACAAACAATAAACGAAAAATTATCCATTGTGAGCGGGCTAAACTAGCACACTAATGAAGCAATCTCGCAAACCCGAAGCTCGATGTACTCAGACCTGCACGAATCCTTCCACATCATCTAAGCTCATCTATCGCGCCCCACCGAAGTCGACTTCCACAAACTAGGTCAAAACATGCGACTATTACTTAAAACATATTTTAGCAAATAAGATAAAAATCATACGACTATCACTTGAAGACATACGTTAACAATGCGTAGAATGAAATCAAAATATATACATACCTTTTCTTCTTCGTTTACCCTGGTGGATGTACACCAGATAGAATCTAAGAATAAAATTAATCAAAGCGAAATGTAACTTCTCGCAAACATTATGGTACTGCATTAGGGTACTGTATCAAATAACAAAACAATACATATCTCCCAATATACTTAAGCTACATTGTAAATCGATCAATGACGATGCCAGCTCACAAATCGTGCGACCATACCTTTCGATTACAATTATAATTGAATCTAATTGAGCGAGACGCTCAATCTTGAAGGAGGGAGGTGTTGCGTCCCAGCCTTGACTTTTTTCTCTCTCTTTTTGAAACCAGGAAGGTAAATACGCACGATAGCAGCACCCTCACTCATCGATCAAAAACCTATATTTTTTTAACGCTAAGCGAGCGATAGCCGTAACGTACCACAAGACCAAAAGCGAAACCGTCGCACGTAGGTCCCCACGCATAAACATGGCCAACGACAGACGAATTTACGAGAGAAGCGTACTCGCAGCCTCGGAAGAGAAACCCTACGCCTAGAGCACTCGAACAAAATGCAAGGACCGAACTACGGCACAATCCTACCTTGTCCTAAGACCCAAACAATCCCACGAGGAAAACTCGCTTACGTCAGAACACGTCACCCGGTCATATCGCAAGACCCACGAAACCTCGCTCGCTGAACCCGATTCTCGGACATAGAACAATGGCCGCATTCACCATAGCGGTGTTCTAATAAGTAGACGAACAAAACTCTTCCCACGCATGACGCCGACCTACCACGCAAATCAGCGTACATTCTCACGATTGATTAACCAATCACTACGAAGCTCTGATCCGAAAATGCATTCCCCCAAAAAAGCTCCTTCCCCTACAACCAGACTTTCCTAATTTTCACATCACGAAGGAGCAGACACTCTGTATTCGAACTCCGAACTGAACAGTCGACTTACAAGGCTAAACCCTTTCGCTCTGCGTTTCCGTGAAATCATTGTACGAGTAACTATCTTTGTACCACAATTATAAGTTTGTAAGAGTTAAACGTAATAAACGTGAACTACGTGAATTAAGACAAAATCTACGCGTTTGAACATTTATTTGATCAACGATTAATCCATCGGGCGGATCCAACTCTCTTACCAGAATCACGCACCTCAAATTCGTCTCAATCCAAATTGTTATTAAACTGTGTTCGGAACTCACGCGGAAGCTAAACAAAGACTCACTGCGCAATCTAATTCAATTCGAACTTTCGCGCTCTAGATCGGCAACCTCGCGAGTCCCACCTAAATCTCCCTCCGGGACGTAACAAACTAAATGGTGAATCGAATTGATTTTTGGGCATCAGTCCATGAAGGTCACATCTACACCATACTTAGATTTCAGTCAATTCCTAAGATTTAACTAAAACTACAGAACTACCTCATAGATTGGATAAGTGTGTATACGGAAGGCAGGTTTGCGGTCCAAGAGCCTCGCGGTTGAGATATCAGCGTGCGGGCTCTGAGTGTAGACGTCGCGGGTTCTATCCCCGGTAGCAATGTCTTTTTTTCATATCAAACATATATGAATTAAATATAATAAATAATGCCTGGACAGGCGAAAGTAGCTACAGCGAGAGGGAATTCGAAATTTTGTAAATATAAAATGAAGAAAAAAAATTGATAAAAAATCGATTCACCGGCGATCGAACCCGGACCGCAAGCATCGTTAATCCGTCATACTGCCAACTCAGCCACGACGCTCATTGAGGATAAAGAAACGTTTATTATACACGGTTATCCATAATGTTTACTGTTGAAAAAAATCGCCGAAACGACCGCGGACAGGGCTCAAGATTTCTTTTTGAACCTTCCACAGTCGTTTCGGCGTTTTATTTTTCAACGCGTTTCGTCGTCGATTTTTTGGTCAAACTTCCGAAAAGCGGAACCGAATTTCGACCTGAAATTTGGCATACACATTGCTTTTAATGTTATTAGATATCCCCTAAAAGGATTTTTGGCGACACGCCATAGTGTTCAAGACATCAATTTTTGAAAGTTATTTTTTTCATCGCGCGCCTGCTATATCTATAGCTGACGGGCTCATCTATCGCTATAGCTTATCGCGTTCTCCGCTTTGTACGGATCTTCGTCTGGTGTACCCCCCCTCCCGCCCGCCGCGAAATCTGACCGCATTGTCGGTTTTGGTGTAACGCTGGTTTTTGGTTTTCACGTTTGATGGAGAATTTATTGGTACCCACATATTTAGATGAATTTAGAAAAAATTATTGGTACCCAAACTCGGATATGTTGAATCGCGGGGTGCGCAGAACACTGCGGTGGCCGCAGAGCCCCTCTTCCATTTTTTTCTTCCCGTTCCGTTTATTGTTTTTGGTTTATTTATTCGATTTTTTTTTCATTTTAAACAAAATTACTTGATTTTTTTTCTTTCATTTTTTCGGTTTTTGAAAAGTTTTTTTTCTTTGATTGTTTTGTTTTTTTTGTCATTTTATAATTTTCAATTCGTATCATCCGTAAAATAAAGCAAAAGTAAGAGTCTCGAGCGCAGGCACTACTACAACGTATCCGTAAAAATGAAAATTCGCTATACGAGGTTTGGTACCATAAGCGCGCCGCTCGTGGAAACGTTGGAGGGGGTTTCTCCAAACAAACTCGACGAAGATGCAGACAAAGCGGAAGGCGCGATAAGATATATAGGTATAGCCGTAGCTGAGCCCGTCAGCTATAGATATGGTAGGCGCGCGATGAAAAAAATAACTTTGAAAAATCGATATTTCGAAAACTATGGCGAGTCGCCAAAAATCCCTTCAGGGGATATCTTGTAATATTGAAAGGAAGGTGTATGCCAAATTTCACGTCGAAGTTCGGTTTCCGCTTTTCGGAAGTAGACCCATTCATTTAATGTATATTCCAATCCGCAGGACGGCCACACATATATGTCGAGCTCGATCGTCGGAAAACCTCGCTCCGTTCGCCTGTCGAGTGAGCACGATTGGCGAGGGGTAGAGACTTTTCCCCCACCCAGCTACCCATTCGTGTTCACGGTGACTGCGATATCCCGTATCAATGGTCACGAAAACACCTTTGGAGCGTATATACACGCATGGAAAATTTTTAGAAAAAATTAAAGATTTATTGAACTCAGGATTGAAAATGTGAGATCGTTGAAATTTTTCGCAGGCATGGAGGTTTCCGGTCGTGAAGGATCCGAGAATTCTTTGGCCCTGTACATGACGAGGTTTCCGAGGGAAGGGTGTTCCCAGCGTTCACCGGGTCTCGGGGATGAGACATCGAGGTGAGGGTCCCGAGAATACGACGAGCCTCCGTCGCGAAAGTATCTTCGACCGCTCAAGCAGCCTCCCCCCGGGAGATAATTTACAGCAATGTGCCACCTCTGTGTCACGGATGAGCGGATCGTCTGGTTGCTTCGAAAGGTTCGGACTCGGCGAGGGACCGAAAATGGAGAATCCAATTGGGCTCACGATTAAGTGTCTGAGTTCGGACACTGACGGCGATGACTGTCTGATGGGTGAGAAAATTTTGCAGATTGCTCAAAATAGTCTTAAAATTCACAATATTAAATTAAGTATTAAAATTCACAGAAGTTTCTAATACTCCGACGAGGCTGGCTTGAGAGAAGGTACAACGCGAGGTCGATCACTAGTCAGCATCATGACGCAGCCGAAAAATCTTCTCAGAGAGATCGAGGCCAGCTGGGACACCAATCTGGATGTTTCCGCTTCCGGTACAGCCGGGATTTCGAACCGACATTCTGGGGCAAGAAGTCATCAGGTTTTATCCTCGAGCAAGTCGCCAGAGAATTTCGCGGTTGCTGAAACCTTAAGCCGCTTGTAGAATGCCGACGGGCATGTATTTATTCGTATTTATAAGCATTTATGTGTATGCACCTCCTATTTAAGTTTATATTGTCGCATAAATAAAATATCGATTTGCGGAGCATCCGTTGCCTTCCTCGCTAAACAATAAAAAGTACTTACGTTATACTTACCGTGGACCTTCTTCCGATACTTACCCTCCTGCGAAATAAAGAAAAATAAGAAAACGACTCCAGTGAAAGAAGAAAAATCATTAACTTTCAATAATTAACAAAAATTAACGAGAAGAGCGCGGGTGCTAAAAAAAATAAACAATTGCTCGTTATTTCGTGGTATCAATAATGATACATCGGCGATAGACGAGTTTATATCGTTGGCAATCTATCCGAACAGTGGTGAAACGTACATGATTATAATAGGAGAGGCAGACGCAACAGCTGGATTCCCAACCGCGACGCATTGTCGACGGCAGTCGAGAGGTTAGCAGTCTTTGATCTACATGTATATATATGGCTTGGATGGTTGCGACCGCAGCGCCGCCACAAGAGGCACCGATTTCGTGTCCACTCCTTTATTCTAGTCTCCATGGTACGTCTGATTGTGAATTCGTTGGCAGTACCACGCAGTGCAGCCAGATCGCGCGTAAAAGTTACCCCCTCTCTAGTCTCTTACGCGCCCACCACACAATTATAATAGCGCGTGTCCGTGAGCGAGCGACGCTCGGTGATCTTCGGCAAGAGCCGAGCGGGGTCGAAGTTTCCCGACCGCGCCTTCGGCAGCTACACCAACACATGGACGCTGAGCATGTTCATGTGCGGCCAAGCTGAAACGAAGGCTTCGAAGGAAAAAGCAATCTGAGCACGACTCGCGTGTGACGTCACCCGACGGCACGCGCGAGGCTTTTAGATTTCAATGCTTGTTTAGCGTTTGATTCCCTGCGTTATTAATGTATACAAAAAAATGTATCGCGCATTCTGATCGCTTATTTTTTTAGTTTACACGTTAATTTAAATATAATAATAAATCTAAATTCCAACTTATTTATCTTCTAAAAAATTGTCTACGCTTTACTCACACCCGTCCTTACGCCAAATAAATTATAATTCATAAAAGTAAGCGGAAATATATTTATATTCGTGTTATTATATTAATTTTCATACTTTTATGAAGCGATGAAGCATTATCCCCAAAAACAAGCCCATCATCCATCAAGCGGCCGTGAATCGTAAGTACCAGAAAGTGCACATATTCTACAAGCGATGAGATGGTCCCGTTTGTAGCGTTCCTGGCTTCGGTCAGCAAGGGCCCCAGTGCAAATTTTTCTCCAAATTTTTCATAATTTCTCATATTTTAGTCATATTTGAGATTTTCGGAGGAAAAATGATTTAAAACAGATTCAAGTACTGGTCTATTTCCCAAAAAAACATTTTTTTTTTACTGAAAATTCATGATTCCTCTTTTTTTTCCCCGGAAATTTATCGTTTTCCTATGACTTGAGGCTGCGGAGATATTCGGAGAAAAGTTAAAGATGAAAAGAAATGAGATTTTCGTAAAAAAAACTTATTATTATTATTATTATTATTATTATTTTCTGGCAATTTCCCTTTTTCCTATTACCTGAGTGAACCTGAGGCTGCGGAGATATTCGGAGAAAATTTGAAGATGAAAAGAAATTAGATTTTCTCAAAAAAAACTTGATATTATTTTTTTCCAGAACTTTTTCTTTTTCCTATTGAGTGAACGGCTGCACAGATATTCGGAGAAAAGTTATAGATGAAAAAAAATGAGATTTTCGTAAAAAAAAACTTATTACATTTTTTATCCCTCATAATTCTAAGAAATAATGAATTTCCGGAATTTTTGCAAACAATATTTTCCTTAAGTGGTAACACCACTGTAACGGCCTGCTACGAAGCGTTTTAGACAAATAATACTTGGAGTAATTATGAAGCATATATTGAAGTATACTGCAAAAAAATGTTATGGTAAAATATTACAAAATAGCGACACTGCAACAAATTCTTCCGAGCCATGTTGAACTTAAGGTGCTCTGCGGCACGCAGTAAAACTTGTGCCAATTTTAATCTGGACAAAATCATTTTTTTAAAAATTAAGTCTAGATGAGTGTAGCTAGTGAACCACGTATGGGATTTCAGAAATATTGATTTTTGAGTAATTGCCGAGTATTTGACTAAAAATGTTCAATTTTTTTTAAGACAGTTATTTGTTAGGGATTCGACATGCTTCGGAAGAATTGCTACAGTTCCGCCATTTTGTAATATTTTCGGATAAAAATTTATAGCAATATACTTAAATGTATGCTCAATAAATACCGCAAGTATTATATGTTTATCACATTTTCTTCCGCCAAAAAAAATATCAAAAAATACGCTTCCTGTAAGGCCGTTACAGTGGTGTTACCCCTTAAAGTCTTCATTTAATTTCCGAGATTTTCCCGTGATCATAATTAAAATGATGACTTATTCGGAAAAATTCGAAATCATCTTCTCCTTGCCAAAACATCAGCGGGTACTGCAACGTGTCATATGAACGATGTGTTTCAGATATTCGTTGCAATTGCCCAGTATCGCGACGTGTAAGCACAATATCGCGTGTTTCTAAGTTTTCATCAACAATCAGGATGGCAACTTCATCTATTATTGGAGCGTTAAATGTGCGTTCGTGTGTTCCAGATGGGCGTTTATCTGCTCTGATAACGACTTTGTAGTCATCATTTGGCATACGTTCCAAAGCACTCTTGAACAGCCTGACCAACGCATGATGTTCATGAAGCAGTTGCTGCAGATCTTGAAGAATTGCTCTTTTCATTAATGCATTTATCTCTTGACTTCGATCAACTTGTTCTTCCATGTTGCCCATGAAGTATGTTTGTAAAAATCTATGCTGTGCATCTTCGAGAGGTTGCAATGATCCTATTCGATGGTGAATCTGTCCTTGTATCTACAAAATAAAAAACAAAGTCAGTATTTCTGATTTATAAATTTTTTTTTCTATAATCAGCAAACATAATACGTAGGAATAAGTATAGTAACTTATTCATCGACTATATTGTATGTAAGTACAAAAATAAACAAATAAATACCTTGAATGTCGGATTAAATCCTCGTTCTACGATAATGTTTGCCCCAAATGAGGTCATTTGGAAACAACCATTGTATTTTGACTGTTTGCAAGAAAATTACGTGATTCTGGTGTTTCGCCACAAAGCAATGAATCCAATGGGTCAGGTGGCGGAGTCAATAATGGCAATTTCACTTTTCCACTAAGGGAGCACAATCCGGGCGTTTCTCCTGAAAACTTCAATGCGTTACAATACTCGCAAACAACGTCCATTGGCCCAATGCAAACGCTAGGATGCAAGCAATAATCAGTGCTGCAATCATATCGAAATGCTGCTCGATTCTAATCAGCACTTGATACATTTCTTCTTGTGCGTCGAAAATTATTTACTTCTTCATCTCTGTTATTCGCTCGACGATTTCGCATTGCCAACCGAGTCGTTGTACGGGCTGCCTCGGTTTGCTCTTGTGATTGAGAAACACGAAGTCGAGCCATACTAACGCGGCGCTCTTCACGGGCAATTCCTTGTGCTTCTTCAGTCATTTCATTCGCAATGTTTTGTATCCTTCTTGCATTACGGCTTTGTCGGGAAAGATTTGATCGTCTTGGTCGCGGCATTGTTAATGATGATTCAAAGAGAAAACAAATTACTGATGATATTATCAATTACGTTTAGCTATCATTTTTATAATTGTCAAATTTTTTACCATACTTAACCAAAGACAAAATTACGTTTAGCTGTCATTTAAGTTTTGTTATTCCACTGTCATTTGCGTTTTGTGTCATGTCAGATGTGTTTTTGTTATACCACGTTTTATAGTGACTTGACTGAAACGCGGTCGAACGGGATAAAAAGTATCCTATGTCCGTCTCCTGGTTCTAAGCTACCTCCCCACCAATTCTCAGCTAAATCCGTTCAGCCGTTCTTGAGTTATAAGTGGTGTAACTAACACCACTTTCTTTTATATATATATACTATATATATACGTGGGTCATTTGATAAGTACCTAGCCTACAAATGAAAACACCAAAATTTTGCTGAAAATAAAATTTATTTTTCAATGTAGTCTCCTTTTAGTTGAATACACTTGGCCCAGCGGTGTTCCAATTTTTTTAACCCCGTTGAAAAAAATGTTATCTCTTGGTCTGCAAAATAGGCCTCCGTGGCGGCGATTATTTCGTTATTGGAGTGGAATTTCTTCCCGGCGAGTGAATTTTTTAGATTCGGAAACAAAAAAAAGTCGCACGGAGCCAAATCTGGAGAATACGGTGGATGAGGCTGCAGTTCATAGCGTAATTCGACCAATTTAGCCGTGGCGAGCGCGGAGGTGTGAGCCGGTTCATTATCATGGTGGAAAAGCACTTTCTTTCTCGACAAATGGGGCCGTTTTTCTTTTAACACGGCGTTAAATCGGCTCAATAGTTCGGCGTAGTACTGTCCCGTGACCGTCTTGCCCTTCTCCAGGTAGTCAATAAAAATCACACCTTGAGAATCCCAGAAAACAGTGGCCATCACCTTTCCAGCCGACGGGACCGTCTTCGCCTTCTTTGGAGCAGGTTCACCGGGTAAGGTCCACTGTTTTGACTGCTCCTTGGTCTCTGGAGTATACCAGTGAATCCATGTTTCGTCGACGGTCACGTAACGACGCAAAAACTGTTTTGGATTGCGATTAAACAGCTCCAAACACTGCTCTGAAGTGGTCACACGAATGCGCCGACCTTGCCGACAGCTTCCTCATGCCCAAAGTCTCATGTAGGATATGCCACACGCGTTCTTTTGAGATGCCTACTATCACAGCTATCTCGTGCACCTTTAATCGGCGGTCTGACAAAACGATATCGTGTATTTTTGTCACGTTCTCCTCCGTAGTGGCTGTTTTTGGAACACCTGGGCGTGGATCATCAAAAACCGACGTACGACCACGTTGAAACTCGTTATACCAAAATTTAACGGTCGCCATCGAAGGAGAAGCATCCCCATACACTGCATCCAAGCGTTCTTTAATTTCACTGCGCGATTTCCTTTCCAAAAACAAGAATCGAATCACCGACCGATATTGTTCTTTCTCCATTCTTTCAAAAATCAACGGACACACTTGCTTTCACACGCTCTCAAAAGAGAACTACAAGTCCGATCCGGCTGAAATTTTGTCAGTAGCCGTCTACAAGACGGTACTACACTATAGTGTATTTCTCTTGCAATAGTGGCACCATCTAGCGGTGAGGCTAGGTACTTGTCAAATGACCCACGTATATATATATATATATATATATATATATATATATGCGCGCGCGCGCGTGTGTGCGTGCGTGCGTGTGTGCGTGTGTGTGTGTGTGTGTGTGTGTGTGTGTGTGTGTGTGTGTGTGTGTGTGTGTGTGTGTGTGTGTGTGTGTGTGTGTGTGTGTATTTTAAATACTTGAAAAAAGACGAAGGCCTTTTTCATATTAAAAAAAAATAAAATCTACCATTTTTAATTGACGAACGGCTGTAACGCGTTTTTGAGCGGCTAAGTCTCGCAGCCGTTTGAGAAGGAGAAGTTGCGTTGGGTTGCTCATTGTTACTCACGGCGGTGGCAGCGAGCAACAATGTATCTTTCGCGCCAACGTTCGTATAAACTAAGTCATCGTTCGGATAATTGAGGGTTCGGATAATCGACGTAGTATATAGTAAAACTATCGATGCCTCACATAGAGCTGACCGTCATGGCGGCTGTTAAAGAGTTTTCGCGCCATTTACGTCTGTCAAAAAATGAAAACCCTCATCGTGTTTACAAACGGTGACGAAAAAGTGCATACGTGCGATACACCTTGTATTTAAACGGTGAAATCAATGAAAATTGTTGCGACAACCAATCGTGAAGGAGTATCACAAGGGAGTATTGTGTTGTTTTTTTGAATTATTAATCTGAATTTTCTTTTTTTTGTTTGTACTTTTCTTTCATAGTTTAGACTATTGGGACTAATTGTTTGTGGTCTACGTACCACAACGGCAGTTCAAGGTAAAACATCTTTATTTTTCATTTCCTTTCATTGCCAGAAGAACTTCTCTTAAAAATCTTCAATTCAGAACATTTTTTAATGCGAGTTATGTGTACTTTTCTGTTTCAATAGGATGGGCAAAATTTGCACAGTGCCAGGATGTGACAGCAGAATTGGCAAAACTATTAAACAGCGGAAGAGCCTAGGACTGCGTAGAGTCTCACTTTTTTCAGTTCCGAAGGTAAGAACATGATGTATTGAAAAAAATTGATTTCGCAAGTAGTATAGCTGTGACAGTTCTAACTCCGGGATCTCAGGGGGGAGCGGGGCGGGGGGTTCACGCGGAGAGGGGTATGACGTCACGCGGGGAGGGGGAAATCGTTGGAGCGGAGGAGGGGGGTAAATATCGATTATTGATTAATTGATCATCGATTATTGATCTTTATATATTGAAAATTTATTATTGATTTATTTTGTCTTATATTGTTTACTTCATGGATTTTATTATTTAGCGACTGTCGCCAGAGAGCCAAGTTAATTGACCCGTGTCGCTGAGAGAAGCGATCGGATTACACGTATGCATGAGAGAGCGCGAGAATGAGAGATGGAGCGACCGCATCGCATGCATGCGAGATAGAGCGATATATACATTTAACTTTAGACATTCAACGACTAAAGCAGTTGGGTTTGTTTGGGTGAAATCCCAAACAAACCCAAACAAACCCACGAACGTCTTCAAACAAACCCACGAACGTCTTCGAACATCTATTGAACGCTTTCGAACGTCTCTTGAACGTCTCACGAACGTCTCCGAACGTCTCACGAACGTCTCATGAACGTCTCACGAACGTCTCACGAACGTCTCCGAACGTCTCACGAACGTCTCATGAACGTCTCCGAACGTCTCACGAACGTTTGAGAGCAATATTTTATACAACTGTGTAATCTCATAACGGATAATGTAACAATGAAAGGGGTGAGGAGAATTAAAAAATCACATAATGTCACATTTCGTTTATTTGCATGAATCTTTATGATTCAACCACCAATTAAACATTTTAAATACATTTTGTAATGCACAATTTTTTTCGTGCTTTTCGCATCGCAGAGTGTAGCTTACGCCTAATTTACTTAAGGTATCTATATCGCCAAAGTCCACGTCCAACGTTTCAATAACTAGATCATTTTTCATATTTAATATATCAGCTAGCCATTCTCGTTTTTCATGGCCGTCAACATATACGATAGGATACATATCGTCTTCCGTTGGGCCCACAACTGCAGCCGTTATTAAACCTTGAGCCATGCTATATGGAACGTTTCCATAGGCCCACTTTAGACCATGATGATTCCGAATTAGCCATGACGCTTCGTATCTCTCAGATTTTGTGAGAAGTCTCCATGGTATGATACTCGCGAAAATGTAATGAGAGAGCACACACTCCGCTCTCAGAATCGCTACTTCGTTCACGACAAAGTTTCTCCCAACAATGAACCCTTGTAGATCGACAAATGTAGGTACAGACATAGCGAAAATGTGTTGGCTCGATCAAGTCGATAGCAAGATCAATTGATAACTGACGTCAATATTTAAGAAACTCGTCTTTAAATTATTTATTTATCGAGCGGGGCTTACTTGCTGATCTATACAATTTTACGAACCATGTTTGTCAATAGACAATATTCAACAACGCGATCGTGCAAGATCAAACAATAGGCAGTAGTATTTGGTGGCAAATCTTCCTTACATTCAAACTCTATTCGCACGTCAACGGTAGCATTTTTTACAGACTCGTTCTGACGCGAGCAATCGATAACCATGAGAGGGCCGTCATATTGAAACTTTGCGATAGTGAGCAAAGAATTATCACTATTACAGCCGTAATAAGATTTACGGAATCGAGAGTACATATTGAACAAAATGGCGAATCTGTTTTTCTCAAAGTTCAAATTCAAATCATCGTAAGGATAGGATTCCGAGTTGAGATAAAGTTTAACATTGGCGAGCTTGCAGTCGTCGAATGGTGTAATGTCCTTTGCCATAGCATTTTTTTTGCCAGTCTGCAGCGCAAATATTACATATTTTGGTTTCTCTAGCTGGGAGGCAGCTTTCACAGTCCATTAGTGTTTGGTTGTGCTTTGAAGCAGTGGATACTCGTATAGATCCCAAGAGCGAAAGCTCATATTCAAGTATCGCCCACTTTCCAATGTTCGAAGTAATGACAATTTAGTTATCTCATTTAATATTACGTGAGGCATACGCCATTGTATTTTGAGCAATTCAACTTCTGCCTCTACTAATGGATGCTGACTGAATACGCGATTGTTATCATTGCGCGAACGTATCAGAATTAGCTCATGACGAGCATTGATAACAACGCGCTTGTAATCTTCACAGAATCCTAGCAATATGTTGAGAGGTACACAAAAATTGAAGTATTTTCCCCCATTATTATGTGTTACATCCCACGCAGCATTTTTCGAAGTATGACTCCTCTCAGGGCTTAGAGAGATGTAGTTTTTAATCGTGGTTGTTATTCCAACGTTTCGATTGCGATCAATCTCCACACCGTCGAGCTCATAACGAACTTCATCAAACATGAATGCAAGGCAATTGTTTCCCAATACTACTATTGCTTGATCATCGGGTTTTTTAAGCACCGTGAACTTTCCCTCAACGTAGAGAAAACTTTCAGATGGTAGGGTGTACAAGTCTTGGTGTTGTATAGGAATTCGTATTTCATCACTGTGTCCAAACGTTGAGTTGGCATACGGATTGTACGTATGAGTCTCAATTTTGATGATACGATCGTCAAAGATTGGCTCCCCACTGATATTCAAAACGTCAGTCATTCTTTTGCCTCAAGTATGTCGTACAATAAATCCCAGAGATTCTAAAAATTCACGATTCGCTGCACTGAGTTTCTTCTTTGCGGGTAATTTAACACCCAATGCCGCTTGTCTTCTTGCAAGAGTATTATCGTGTGGGATCGTATTATCTCGCGTAGAAATATCGTCTCTGGCGTATTCCGTGTCGTACAAAACGACCATCACAAGCGTCGCTTTCGTATGTGCAATCTCACCGTAATTTCTTCTCCTCGAAAATCGAGTAGTTTTCCCTTTTGATCCACGATACGTATCGTTAGATCCGTAATGCTCCGCACAACGATCGGAAGATAAATGATTTGTGCAGGCGTTTCCGATATCTTATATCCTGGTGGTACGCTCGGCGAAAATTCATGTATCGTGTGTACACGCTCGCCATTGCAGTACGCACCAGTGGTGACACTACATTCTATGCGGATAATGTCGACATTCATTATGTTTATCGGTACATCAGATTCCTGTCATTTCCAGGGATGCAATATTCGATTTGATGAAAATCCCAACAGGGATCCTACGTTGTCAGGTTTACTGAAATTTATTCTGTACGCACATTTGATTTCGCTCTTTAGTGTATTATGATTAGCGCGTAGCACGATTGGGTATTCGCCATTTTCATCGAGGTCATCGTTATCAACCTTTCGAGGAACCATTTCATTTTCAGCATCATCACCGCTATCAACCCCTTTGAGTAAAATTGCACGATTCAGATACGCATTTATGGCTCTCAGTTCATACGATCCTTCACGGATTATAATTTCCTTGTCATCATTGTCAAAGTAAAATTTGTTGTTTGATGAATTGACATTTGGTATTGTGTGATAAGTTTCGAAATCCGTCAAACCGAGCTCATAACAGCCACCATTGAAATCTATAGCGGGAAAATAATTTGCGGTTAGAAGGCTAGTCTTGCCCGTCAACGTAAGTGTCAGTGACATGTTTCCCTCGAATACTGAGTGGATTGACACATTGTCACGGCTTAAATACATATTGATCATCGACGTTTTGGAGAAATTGCAAGCACAATTGCCCACAAATACTCTGATTATAATTCTGATAAGATGTTCGATTGTATTGTATTTTTGTGGTATTTGGTCCAAAATATGGCACCAACTCCTTGGGCGGTCGAAGATTTCCAAAACTATCAAAATATATTATATGACTCCCCCTCTTGGCATAGGCTACCCAATGCGTACCGGGGCCATCGGCATCATCCAAATTTACTATACCGCTCTCATCTAGTTGCACGCCACCATAAACTGGTAAATTATTGCGCATGAAGACCCCTCTGAAGAATGGTATGCGCATGCGCCTGGCTAAGCATTCCAATTGTACATTAGTTGTTACACCCATGGGCATTTTCACCGTGTTTTGGAGTTTTTTTTTTCAGTTGAACATCCTTGTCCACGCTTGTAAGGAGCGAGATAGAGCCCATAGCCTTCTATAGCTCGATTATGACGTTGTATTTCTTCAAGTTGACGTTGCGCCGCTTTGCTATCATTTACAGCCTTTGCTATCCCAGCTGCCCCACCAGCCAGTGAACAAAGAACTCCCAGCAATGGTAACATTGGCAAAATTCCGCCACGCTTTGCTATCGGCAGTATTCTCTTTATAACGGGTTTTTTTTTCTTTGTCGATGAGTTCTTTGTCGATGAGTTCTTTGTCTTCATTCCCATGCCGAATTTCGTTTTTGCTTTCATAGCTGCCCAAACAGCGGTCGCTGCTGTTTTCTCGCCAAAAGTCGAATCTCTCGCAGTAATGCGTTTTCGTGCCGTTGTTGCAAGTATATTATCCGCAACGTGTCTTTCGCCTAAATGATTGCTTCGAGAATAGGCTATATCGTGGTCGCGACAAGCGGCATCCAAAGGATTTATACCACGATCACCCCGTGCTAATCTCTGCTCTAACTGAGTGCCTGGTCCACAAAATTGTTATCCGGGAATATGTAACTCGATGGGAAGTGCATTTATTGCACGATTTAACAAACCGTTGCCTTTTCTCTTTGACATTCGGCACAATTATTTATAAACGGTGCTGGACCGTCAATGTGTATTAGCTGTCCCGGTAAATTCCAATGGCGCGTGCATCGGCGATATTGCTGTACTTCCGAATCAGCCTTTATATGTTCGGGAAGCCTCTCCCACAAAATGTCAACGAAGTGATGAAAATTTTGTAACAAAACAATTTTTGGAATAAACTGTAATTGATGAGCCGGTAAGCGGAGAATACTGCAGTCGTCCGACAGGTACAAAAACATTCTCAATACTGAGCGGATTTGGCTCGGTGCACTCCTATAAATACTCCTCACACGACGCATTTTGGGCGAATGTGTGTTGAGATTCGGAAGAGAAAACATGCGTTTCGTGCAACAAGCGACGGTGATTAAAGTGACCAATTTCGACGATAGAGTAATGGAGGGCCAACAAGTACGCAAGCATGGAGACATGCTGCCACTTACGATACGCAGCATTATTTGCGGTCCTTCAAATTGTGGGAAAACCAATGTTCTGTTAACTTTAATAGAAAGTCCAAATGGTGTACGTTTTGAAAACCTATATGTATACTCGAAATCGCTTCAACAGCCAAAATATCAATATTTGGAAAATCTGCTGACATCGATTAACGAAATTGGCTATTTTAAATTCTCAAATAATAGTGATGTTATCCCACCGCATGAAGCGCTTCCGAACTCCATTTTTATTTTCGATGACGTAGCATGTGACAAGCAAGATACAGTACGAGAGTACTTTGCGATGGGCAGACACTCGAGCGTTGATTGTTTCTACCTTTGCCAAACATATGCCAAGGTTCCCAAGCACCTTATACGCGACAATGTGAATCTGCTTATTTTATTTAAACGAAATCGTACAAACTTGAAACATGTTTACAATGAACATGTAAATACGGACATGTCGTATGAAGATTTTCTGGTGTTATGTCAAAAATGTTGGCAACACAAATATGGGTTCATGGTGATTGACAAAGATAGCTCATTGTCCGGTGGTCGATATAGAAATGGATTTAACGAGTTTGCAATACCGTAATGTAGTCAGTCGGCATTGAGACATCAACTGTGCAACGACCTACAAATAATTTCATGTGGGCATCATGACGACAATTGACACTGATGAAAAGATTGCGAGGGAAATTGCGAAAACAAGCGACTCAATACGCAAAAATATCAAGCTTTGAAGACTGGAAAAATGGAAGAAGATCTTGCATTGGAGAGACACTTCAAGCCAATCACCGAACCTCTCAAGCAGATTGTTGAGCAATAAGCTGCTGTTGAATCTCTTGGGCCGGAAATTGAATCGTTGAGTATGTCGGAAGCAAAGGACCTAGAGAAGGATGTGAAACATGGAACAAAGCGCACACGTTCGTTATTTCAAGATTCGCTGGTAACTTCTGCACCGAATCCGTTGAAACGCAAGCGACGAAAGGAATCTCTGGATGATACGTCGATGGCTGCTGTACCCTTGCAACCAGCCACCATTGTTGAAGAAGACGTTTTTGAGTCTACGCCCGAATCATTCGTATCTACAGTTCAACGTCAATTACAAACGGCTGAAGGTCAAAATACATTACGCGAACATTTCGGTCCACTCGGTCAACAATATATTTCATCTATTCTTTCACAAGACAAAAATTCCAGCATGGATTACGTGTATGGCGTCAAATTTACCAATGAAGGAATGATGTTAGGCGATAAGCGTTTCGATGTGGATAATGATGATAATATATTCATCGATGGCATAAAATACTTGGGAACCCCTGGACTCTATGAGCTAATCTTCAAGAGAATTCCTGACGATGCAATATACACCGAGGAAGACAAAAACAAATATAAAAGTATATTGTTGGCAACAAATGCACATCGACGTGGTAGCAATATACTCAATCCTGTATTGGGAAACAAAGGCTTCAAGTATAAATATATAATTGGACCATTAACTTTCGACCGAAAAACTGGAAGAGGTATAGAAATACCGCTCGCCATGACGTTAAATAACAACAAAATCGATTACGTGCATTGGAATGATCCCAATGAGTTGGTCGATCGTTTGCGCTTGTTGGAAGCTTCACGACACGCGGGTAACAACGCTCACGACAATGAGATAATGTCGATTATTGAGGAACTTCGCAAAGCAGGTCTCATTATAAATTCACCTATGCATCGGCGATAATGATCATTCCTTCATCACTATTGATACCGAGATGTCGATCAATAAATTCGGATCATCGCTTGGAGCGCAGGATAATTCATACTATCAATGGACTGGGCTAATGAGAAATTATACACGTGATAATGCTCTCTGTCTAACCTCTAGTGGCTTCGATGCAAGATCACGTAAAATACGAGGCGTAGCCCTACCTGAAGGGGATTACGATGCTGCTAATAAACGTTACGTGGAAATGAAAATCAAGCTGTTAACAGAACGCCTGGATGAGTTTGAGAAAAAATTCATCGCACGAGAGGATACGCTTCGAATAACTATGAACGATACGTCTAAAATGATTCAGTATGTAACCGACGCTGTAGCTGACACAACGCAGGAAGATTTGTAAACATCGTCTGGTCAAACACACGATATGCTCGGAGAAGAAAAAAGGTCTGAAGAAAAGCAGCTCGTGGAGGAATTACATGCACCAGCAAGAAAAAAGTTTCTGCGAAGACGGGTCATCGTACGTGGGTATGATGATTTGTGGCAGGCTGACGTAGTCGAAATGCGGCCGTATTCGCGTTTCAACAAAGGCTACAATTACATCCTCACCGTCATCGATGTGTTGAGCAAGTATGCATGGGCCGTACCCTTGAAAAGTGAAACTGGCAACGAAATGTGTACAACGATCGCGAAAATCATACACGATCATAGCAGATATCCGAAAAATCTTCAGACCGACAAAGGAAGAGAATTTTACAATGTACACGTGCAAGGACTCATGGAGAAATACAACATCAATCATTATTCGACGTATTCTATTATGAAGGCCTCGGTCGTCGAACGATTCAATCGCACTCTCAAAAATAATATGTGTAAAATGTTTACACTCAATGGTAATTACAAGTGGATCGATGCGTTACCGCAACTCGTTATGGAGTACAATGCTCGAAAGCATCGTACGATTGGCATGAGGCCCATCGACGTTACTCCTGCGATCGCGGAGAAACTCTTAACCACCGTATACAGCAATGTAAAAATTGCGGCTCCTGCAAGATTCAAAGTCAATGATTTTGTGCGCGTAAGCAAATTCAAGACAATATTTGAAAAAGGTTTCACACCAAATTGGACCACCGAAGTGTTTAAAATGGTCAAGGTGCAACAAACTTGTCCTGTAACGTACCTAGTCGAGGACTCAAGTGGAAATCCAATAGCCAGAGGATTCTACGAATACGAACTGCAACGTGTTGCCAATCCAAACATATATCTCGTGGTGAAGATAATACGCAAAAAGGGCAATGATGTTTATGTTAAATGGTTGGGAATGGATAAATCTCAAAACTCGTGGATACACAAAAATAACATATTGTAATAACTTTTATAAAGTATATGAAAAATTCAATAAAGTTTATTTACAATAAGCATACCATTTTATTTATGTATACATTCAACATTCCTTATAAAAATAAATTACTATACCCTGTAAACATTAACATACTCGCATTATACATAACATTTTCCAATATAGATCAAATTTACATTACTACATTCATTATAACTATCGATTTTTATTTTATAACAATATATACAATGTAGCCTAACAAACACATTCACAATGCTATTTTATAATGACCCCAGGGTAGAGTGTCCGTACTTTTCGGCACGATATACCGCTTGTCATCGTGTGGACTTGGAGCAATTTTTGACTCTGAAATAGTGTAAACTTCGTGCAGCTTCGAGCTTATGCAAGACTGCTGACGAGTCATCTCAATTTCTTCCCGTAAACAGCGAGTGTAGTCATTGAAATTTATTGTTCGCGCGACGACATTACTTTTCACACCTTTCACCTTTTTCGTGTCTTTTTTACCATCGACTCGCAAAGCGTACATTTTTACTCTCAATCCCACAAATTCCGTCATTACCATACCATTATTTTCATCTTTCATGAGACCGGGCACTTTCTTGTTGACTAACGGTAAACCGTACACGTTTTCCATCGGGTAATCACTTGTATCAAATTTGTCAATGTTACGCTTCATATCGTCGTAAACGTCGTAAGACTTGATGTGGTATATGAGACTATCGGTGTCGGTATACATGATCTTGCATTTTTGCTGATACAGCGGAATCATGAATTCGTGGTGAAACTCATATAAACATGTTTTTGAAATGTCGAGTATACACATACCCTCATAAATCGGCTTGTTAAATTTTACCTCCAGATTTCGCAATTCGACGGCAATAAGATTTTCCGAAAAGATACTTCGACTGTGAAAATTTGGTTTAGCGATCATTGCCTCTGCCCCATACCGTCCCTCCCACTTTGTTACCAGTTTCACGTCTACATGGTTTCGCACGTTTTCCATCGTTTTACCAAATACTGCATTGTTCATTAATTTATACAAATTTTTCTCGAAATCATTTGTAGCACGTGTTCGAAACTGTATGTTCAATTCGATGTATGAACGCAACCAGGGGGATTGAGTGAATTTCAAAATTCTGTGTATTTTTGCTACTTCAAGTCCATGACGCATACACTGTTGCAAATTACGATAGTGTATCACGTAACGCTTCTTATCGCATACGGTTGCGAGCAATTTCTCTTGGCGGTTGCCAGGTGGTTTGTCGCGTGTCGGACAAAACGTAAGGTCACTGTGCGAATCATGCAAACGTTGCGGATATTCGAGATCGGCTTCGAGAACGTAGCCTACAGGCGAATGTAGCGCTACGGATAATACGTCAAAATTCGATGTGTCGTCGATCCATTGAAAATCAGCATAAGGCAAAGGTTGACACATTGCCCATCCATACAAGTTGTTCACATCGAAGTACATCAGGTATGATGATGATTTCAATGGATCGTACGATTGCATGTACTTGTTATTAGCATGTGCATATCTGTTTGACAATTGGCTTAAACCTCCGCGTATACCTCGCTCGATGAATAAAATCATGTCGATGTCGGTCAATAATTCAAACGTAATGTGCGTATATTTCAACATGGCGTCCCAAGTGTATCCGGGAAGAGTGTAATAATACGCCGGATCAAGCCCATAACTTTCAATACACGTATCACGGAAATTTTCGAAAATATCTGCTAATAACAAGACATCTGTCTTCAAATACATATCGCTATATTCACCAAGCGTTTGAATGGAAAACCGCTCCCAGACATTCTCAGCGTGAATGTACTCGCTCGCGCTGATCGTTTCCCCGGTCAAGGAACTGTAAAATGAGTCGCGCGGCGGCAAACACGTGTCTTCCAATCTGCTGACATGGTCAATGTATTCGTACGGGAAGACACCTTTTCGTGTTAATAATGTAAAATCATGCATCGGTAGACCATCAAATTGTGAGCGTAAAATTTTCAATTTGTCCGTCGTTAAAAATGATGCCAATTTCTCAAGACTTGTGGTTAGAAATTTCTATGAATCGATGAAGCGTAATTTAATTTGGTTTTTTGTCTCTTCGGTAGTAGTTTGAACAGTTTTCGTGAACGAAATATATTTTTCTTTTGTTATTGGAAGCACGTAAGTTTTCCCTTCGAAGGCGGTGGCCACTTCTTTGATTATAAAATGCGCATCATAGCCAGAGAAATTGTGAAAAACTACCGGGATGAAAAATGATTGTTTGAAATTTAGATTGCAATTCGAATGGGCGGGGCCTCTGTAACGCCCAGTTAAATGACAATGATCGCGAACTCGTGTATCGGTATGTGCAAAAGCTTCTTCACATATGTGACACTTAATCGCGCTTCGAAATTCAAGCTCCTCGTCGGACGTTAACTGTACCATGGGGATATTTGAAGATAAAATATCCTTTACATGCAAAGTTGCATTTTTTAGTTCTTCGACGAACCATGCAATGCAATCGCTACTACGGTGCGATTCATATCTGCATAACGATTGATCGTATGAACAATGTACGTAGTATGCGATACTAGAAACCTCGTGGTGTTGGTACATATTTTGTTCATCCGTTTTCGCAAGAACGCACTCAAGATCGGCGTATATTACGAATGGAAGTCGCTCCTTATGATTGAAGTTTTTAAAAGTGAGCCACTTGTTCGCATCGTTCGGTAGACGGACGGCACAGTCGTTGATCTGGCCCCAGTCCACAGTGTGCCCTTGCAATTTTTGCTCCCAGTGAAAGTAGTGTAGACATCTGCGAAAATAAACAAAAAAATCAGTTTCGAACTAATTATTTTAATACATTAAATCATATCAAATCTACGTACCTATCACAGATATATTTCTGTCCATCGTGTTTAGTCAACTGTGAGCTGACGAGCCTTGATAAATTCTTGATCCATGCGAAATGTCCAACTATGTTTTGCTGCGGATCTTCCACGTAGAGCAAATTGACATGCTTTTCTCTCTTTCGCTCACTCACGCGAATTGGAAGAGTGCTGTCGTTCTCAATGGTGTATACATTGATTGAAATGTCATTACGAATTTCAAATTTTTTAATTTGATTCATAGTCATTGGAAACTCAATGTCTTGAACATTTAGCACTGTCGAGTAGTGCGGGTATGAAGATTCACGCGCGCTGTTACGTTGGGCTGGATGAAGAGCAGCAACTACGGACCATGCAAAACATGCATGATCACTCGATTTCACATTAACGACTGCTCTTTTCAGCATTATCGACCGCGATAACATTATGTTGCATCCCGCACGCATAGGATTATATTTATTTATATTCATAGTCAAGTTATATATTCGTGACAATGCCCACCCGCTGTCGCGTTCCTGAAACTCTTCGAGTGATGTTGAAATGGGCTCAATAACTCTTTGATCGTACCACTCGCGTAAATCAGACGTATTGAAAAGTTCATAGTTCTTAGTATTAATTCTTTTATTTGCACGCTTGTCACCCGCCACAAATTCGCCGTTAAAAACGGTATTAATTTTCACACTACCATGATTGTTGATAATGGTTTGAATGCGTGAAAGCACGATATCACTAGCGTCTTTGAGAAATTGTTGAGGTTCGATGTGGTTGTGATTTATGACTACACCAGTCAAGATACGACCCTCGAATGCCGTATCAATTTCTCGCCATATGAATCCATGATTGTCATGTCCAGCACCCGTGTGTATGAAACGCTGACGCACCGAATTCTTGAAGCCTTCAAGTCGCGCAATTTGGGCTACCAACGATTGACGATTTCCAATCGATAATCGCGGTCGTTTAATTCGACTTTGTTCTTCTAACGACTCGATATACTCGTCACATCGTTGTTCCCACACAATGTACTCTTCGACCGAACTAATTTGAGCCCCTTGCTCACAAAGTTTTTTTTCAATATTATCCGTCATGTCTCTGCGCGAGGCACTCCGCGATCTCGGAAATTCAAACATTGACTGAAAGTGTGTACCTCTCAATCACGATTTATATTCCATTTCTATAACAACTACATCCTTGGTGCCGTGTGCATTTTTTCGTTATATATTTTTCTGCAGACTTTTCGATTTTGCTAACATGAACTTCTTCGACGGGATTCACGAAGCGCTCGCAGAATCAATCGCATAATTTTATTCTTTCGTGAATATCTCAGGCATTTTGACCTTGAGATGACACGTGATGCTGAATCGACATTTTTAACGGTGCTTTTTTTTCCTATGTACGCTGAAAGTGTGTACCTCTCAATCACGATTTATATTCCATTTCTATAACACCTGCATCCTTGGTGCCGTGTGCATTTGATCATTATATATTTTTCTACAGACTTTTAGATTTTTGCTGACATCAACTTTTTCGACGAGATCCGCGAAGCGCTTGCAATATCATTCGCATAATTGTATTCTTTTGCGAATGTCCCAGGCATTTTGGCCTTGAGATGCAATAGATGTTCAAAGACGTGCGCGGCGGTTTGTTTGGGATTTCACCCAAACAAACCCAATCGCTTTAACCGTTGAATGTTTGGAGTGTATATGTCTTTATACATGCAGGTGAGTCGCTCTATCTCACATGCATGCGATGCGGTCGCTCCATCTCTCATTCTCGCGCTCTCTCATGCATACGTGTAATCCGATCGCTTCTCTCAGCGACACGGGTCAACCAACTTGGCTCTCTGGCGACAGCCGCTAAATAATAAAATCCATGAAGTAAACAATATAAGACAAAATAAATCAATAATCAATTTTCAATATATAAAGATCAATAATCGATGATCAATTAATCGATAATCGATATTTACCCCCTCCTCCGCTCCAACGATTTCCCCCTCCCCGCGTGACGTCAGCCTCTCCGCCGAGTCCCCCTTCCCGCGTGACGTCATACCCCTCCCCGCGTGAACCCCCCGCCCCGCTCCCCCCTGAGATCCCTGAGTTAGAACTGTCACAGCTATACTACTTTCGCATGCTCGAAAAAATGCTGAATTGTTTGCATGATGTTATAGACCGTGTCATGACAATTGTTATTTACTGTCAATCACAAATGAAGCTCCACTATTTTCCTAGAATTGTATTCATGATCAGTTTTTTTTTGTTTATGCAGAACGAAGACCGACGCAGACAATGGAGAAACGCACTTAGCTGCGAATTGGACATCAATCAGTTCGTATGTGAATTTCATTTCTCTGATGATGTCCTCAAGAAATGTGAAAGGGCTGTCATGCCCGACGGCAGTATTTATGAGTCGCCTCTGGTCAAATGGCGTTTAGAACAAAACGCTGTGCCAAAATCTGAACAGGAAGTACCGATGGATTGCAAGGTGAGTCGTGTTATAACTGACTAAAATCGAGTGATTAAAGAGTCAGATTCATTTCAAGTAACACAGTCGATTCAAATTCAGAAACATTCGACCATTTCTTTATCAACAAAAACACATTTTTATTGTATGAGAATTTTTTTTATCTAATGATAATGATTGTCGTCCATAGAACACATAATATCAACAAAATATTTTTTTATACTTTTATGTAAATATTTATATGTAAATTTTATATTGTATTTAAATAAAAATAAAATTAATCATATTAATATAGTATCGAAGATAAAATAAAGAAAATGAACATTTTTCCATAAAAATTTGAACTCTGATCTTGGTTGAAAAAATGTTAAAATGTTAAATCTTAATGTTTTTATTTTTCATTCAATAGTGTTAATATCATAAATTTCATATTTATTCAAGGGAAATATAAAATATACATGAAAATATTTATATAAATGTTTGTTTTTTTTTAATTTTATTTGTACTATTTTAAGTATTTCATGGACAATAATCAATATTATTCGAAAAAACTGTGTTATAGTATAAAAAAATTTTTTTGATTGCGAAAGAAATGATTGAAAGTGTTTGAATTCGACTCTAAAGTGTTGCTCAAAATGAATCAGATCTTTTGATCATTTAATTTCATATTGAATAAAATGTGAAATACTTTAAATGACAAAATGTTAAATGTTTATCTGTGTGTGTGTGTGTGTGCGTGAATATAAAATAAAGAAATCGTTATTTTACATACATGATATTTGGTACAAAATTTATATATTTATTGCATCTATATATTCTTAGAAAATATAAAATTCACATTTAAACATAAATAAAGGAAATGATAAAATCGAAGGTACACATGGAATTTACCAATTTCCTAGCCAACGATTGGTGTTATCGGATAAAAATAAATGTTTCATCGAGTAAAAAAGTTATATGTTTACAAGAAAAAAAGATTAAAAGCTAGTTTTTTCTGTCACTTAACGGCCGGATTGGTTATTCTATACTGCTTTATTCTTAGTAAGTATTTTTCATTAACATTAATGAATTCCAGGACAACAACAATGAAGAAGGAGAATTCATTCTACATGAATACGCCGTCGCCCCTGAAGAAAAACAGCAGAGCGACCCAATCGTTCTCAACGAGGCCAGGCGGGCTTCACCATGTCCGCTCACCGAACCGTTGTTGGAAGAAGTTCTAGAGGATACGGAAACGATCGCAACTTTTACGGTGGACTCTCTCAAGGATGAGTTAAGTGGAGGACTTTTACGTGAGTCATGGGCGTGGACTCTCAATTCGTCGGGAGTGACTTTAACACTTCTGGATCGAGTGGATTTTCATCCGCAGTTACATTTGGAGGTTGCCCCAGATCTTAAATAACAGGTAATTGCTTGGATGTCACCGTAAATTTGATAAAAAATTTCTTTGATTGCCATCAACAGACAGAATTAATCTTTACACTACATCTGTCGTTACAGGTTCGAACCATCGCGGATACCGTCGTGCAGTTGGATTATCGGGCAACTTTTACAATGGATGTTCTTTGCCACTTGAACATTTTGAACCGCGCATTAGTTTGTAAGGGAACAGGCATGAAAGGGAAAAGGTAAGAACGGTTTGCCCCGAATATATTAATATACTGGCATTTTACATGATCATCGAGTTTTGTGTTACAGCCGACATCCACGGTGTATAGGGATGTCATATCCTGAATAAAATGGCGATAACTATCGGCGACTCTGGAGATGCAAAACTTGTCAACGCCTCCGTAAAACGTTGCAGAGAAGGGAACAAAGACGTGGAGAGTTTGCGCGTCAACGACATCGAGCTAAGGAAAAGGCTGAACTAGCACGATCAAAAATTCAAACGTCTGCAACGAAAGGTTGGCTAACAGATAAATACGATTAACAATTCACTTGGATTAATAGCAGTGTACGATTTGTGCGGCTTTATTACGATGTCATGACAATATTCGTTAATGTCTCCATATTAGTTCAATTTGCCGACTAAAAAGGTGTTGGCTGACGTGGCAGATCTAAAGCAGACTTGTTCGAAAATCCAAAAAAATATCCTCGAAGAGAACATCTCCTGTCTACCAGCCATTCAACAGCAAGCCGTGCGAACGTGTTTCGAGACGGCAAAGCTGAAGAACCAGTCCGGCCACCGGTACGCAATTGATTGGATATACGAATGCCTGTTAATGCGCATCAAGAACAACGGTTTGTACGAACACATTCGAAAGCTCAAATTCTGCCACTTCCTTGCCGAGTAACATTGAGCCGCCATATTCAGAGGATACCCACGTCGACATATGGATTCCAGTCAACGATATTCGAGGGCATGAAAACGAAAGGTTCAAATATGGATTCCTCTGAAAAACGAGGTATTAATTTTTGAGATATTGAATAAAGCTTTTTGACTTTATTCAAGGAATTATTCATTTTATTTTTTAGCTGCATCGCACATGTTTGGCATTTGAGATGAATGATATCGTTCAAATCTATGAAAGTATTAATTTCCATATAAAGTAATTAAGCATTTGATGTTCGAACAGAAACTTTTTTTCGTGCGAGTTCAGTAAAGCTATTTCATTCAATAAGCAAACTTTGCAGTTTGGAGGGTTTGTCGATCTTGGGGAACACACTCCCGGGGCGAAAAAGAACACTCGTGCTGATCATGCTCTGGTCTTTATGTTCCAGCCATTTCGAGGATCTTGAGTGCAGTACCTTGGTTGTTTCTTAACCAAGGAGTTCGTGACGAGCACCATATTGCACGAATTGATTTTGGAGTGCATTGTGCTGTTAGGAAATGCCGGATATCACGTCGACGTCGTGACCACGGACGGAGCTCAATGGAACAGAGGAGTACGGAATATCTTCGGGATACGCTGTTACGTCCCGGAGGGAGATTTAGGTAGGACTCGTGAGGTTGCCGATTTAGAGCGCGAAAGTTCGAATTGAATTAGATTGCGCAGTGAGTCTTTGTTTTGCTTCCGCGTGAGTTCCGAACACAGTTTAATAACAATTTGGATTGAGACGAATTTGAGGTGCGTAATTCTGGTAAGAGAGTTGGATCCGCCCGATCGATTGATCGTTGATCAAATAAATGTTCAGACGCGTAGATTTTGTCTCAATTCACGTAGTTCACGTTTATTACGTTTAACTCTTACAAACTTATAATTTCGGTACAAAGATAGTTACTCGTACAATGATTACACGGAAACGCAGAGCGAAAGGGCCTTGTAAGTCGCCTTGTCGCCAATTAGCCTTGTAAGTCGACTGTTCAGTTCGGAGTTCGAATACAGAGTGTCTGCTCCTTCGTGATGTGAAAATTAGGAAAGTCTGGTTGTAGGGGAAGGAGCTTTTTTGGGGGAATGCATTTTCGGATCAGAGCTTCGTAGTGATTGGTTAATCAATCGTGAGAATGTACGCTGATTTGCGTGGTAGGTCGGCGTCATGCGTGGGAAGAGTTTTGTTCGTCTACTTATTAGAACACCGCTATGGTGAATGCGGCCATTGTTCTATGTCCGAGAATCGGGTTCAGCGAGCGAGGTTTCGTGGGTCTTGCGATATGACCGGGTGACGTGTTCTGACGTAAGCGAGTTTTCCTCGTGGGATTGTTTGGGTCTTAGGACAAGGTAGGATTGTGCCGTAGTTCGGTCCTTGCATTTTGTTCGAGTGCTCTAGGCGTAGGGTTTCTCTTCCGAGGCTGCGAGTACGCTTCTCTCGTAAATTCGTCTGTCGTTGGCCATGTTTATGCGTGGGAACCTACGTGCGACGGTTTCGCTTTTGGTCTTATGGTACGTTTCGGCTATCCCTCGCTTAGCGTTAAAGAAATATGGGTTTTTGATCGATGAGTGAGGATGCTGCTATCGTGCATATTTACGATCGTGGTTTCAAAAAAAGAGAGAAAAAAAGTGAAGGCTGGGACGTAACACCTCCCTCCTTCAAGATTGAGCGTCTCGCTCAATTAGATTCAATTATAATTGTAATCGGAAGGTATGGTCGCACGATTTGTGAGCTGGCATCGTCATTGATCGATTTACAATGTAGCTTAAGTATATTGGGAGATAGGTATTGTTTTGTTATATGATAGAGTACCATGATGCAGTACCATAATGTTTGCGAGAAGATACATTTCGCTTTGATTAATTTTATTCTTAGATTCTATCTGGTGTTCATCCACCAGGGTAAACGAAGAAGAAAAGGGATGTATATGTTCTTATTTTATTGTTCACATTGTTAACGTATGTCGTCAAGTGATAGTCGTATGATTTTTATCTTATTTGCTAAAGTATGTTTTAAGTAATAGTCGCATGTTTTAACCTAGTTTGTGGAAGTCGAGTTCGGTGGAGCGCGATAGATGAGCTTAAATGATGTGGAAGGAGTCGTGCAGGTCTGAGTGCATCAAGCTTCGGGTTTGCGAGATTGATTCATTAGTGTGCTAGTTTAGCCCGATCATAATGGATAATTTTTCGTTTATTGTTTGTTAACGCGATTTCGATATCGTTTTGGTCTGGGCAAGTTTGTGTTATCTCATAAGGACCTAAGTAGTTGACGTCAAATTTTCCTATTCGCTAATTTTTAATCAGGTAAATTTGAACCCCGATTTTGAAATTTACTGGGTTGATTTTCTTATCGTAGTGAGTTTTTGATTTTTGTTTAGCATTTTCGAGGTTGTTGCGAGCTAATTGTCGAACTTCTTGTAAATGATGCGCAAGATTTCTCACGTGCTCGTTGTACGTTAAGATTTCGTCGAGATATGAAAATTGTGAGGGTAGTCGTGCTACTTTGCCTAGGACTACCTGAATTGTTGTGGATGGAATGCTGTCGTTTTAATTTGCTTGATTTTTAGGATCCTCGTTAATTGTTTCATTACACGGCCGATAAAGGCTGCACCTTGGTCTGTCAATATTACTTTCGGACATCCGAATCAGCATATGAATTCCGTAACTAGTGCGTAAGCGATTTCGTGCGCGGTCGCGCTTTTTAGCGGAATTGCAAATGAAAATTTCGAGAGGTTGTCCTGAATCGTTAGTATGAAGCGGTGGCCAAGTTCAGATTCTGGGGTTATCGGTCCAACTATATCCATTGCAATTTTGTCGAATACGCTGATCGGTATTATCTGTAATACCTGTATCTGTATCTGTAATTACCATGGGTTGTTTGGTTTTAATTCTCACCAACTTTTTCCTCTGGCACTTTTTGGAGGGATTTAGTAAGATTTTCTTTCGTGAAGGATGATGTGGAGTTTTCCTGTGTTACTAGGGCAAACATTTGTTTCTTTGGTGTTCCCGATATGAGGACTTGTCCGATTTCGAAGGCGTTAGTTGGGGATATATTTTTCAGCAAGCTCATCTCGATTAATCGTTTGCTGATATCGTTCAAGACTGTACCATCGGCAGAAATGAAACAAATGTAATTGTTTTTTGTCATTTCGATGTTGTCTCATGTTTCGATGACGTTAATGAATTCCGTTCATTGCTCGTTGTTGTTTATTGGCTCCTCTTCAGTGGTATTTGTTCTGCTATTGTCGTTTCCGTTTTCTATCGTAGAGGGGGAATTATTGAATGGTGTCGGGGAGGGAGCGTTTTCTTGTCGATGCAAAGATTCGTTTTCGGAGCTGTTGGAGTTTGCAACGTCTGGAAGAGTGGGTGGGGGTTGTTCTTGGCCCGGAGAATTCCTGATTATTTTTGCTTGTGAAGTACTCCTGGGTGGCCGTTTTTTACCCTTCGCTAGTTGTGCACGTGGGGCACTAGTGTGTGCGTGATTGCTTGCATCAGAGCAGCAGAAACATTTTTTGCGTTTTCGTGGTCTGGAGGATTTACGAGTGGCTAAAAGGACTGGTTCCCCTTTTTTTGGCGATGGCTGTTACATCGTCCGTGGTAGTTGGGGGTCTCGTGACTTGACTTTTATGACTTTCATCTGTTGATTTTCTATCTTCGTTTGAAAAGCCTACGTCCATAGGTTCAATAGTGTGATTGTCCGTGAGACTTTTCTTTTCATTAAGAAAGAACAATTCATCCTCTCTAAGAGCTTCTTCACTCATCTTTCCATGACTATCTGGACGGTTAGGCATTTGGTGGAATTTCCTTTTGGTACGTCCAGTGGGTGATGGGGTGAGTCCTAGTGTTTCGTGAGCGCGCTTTTCGAAATTTATGGCAATATTGCTTAGGCTATTGTCGCTCGATTCTTGCTCTGAAGAAGAAGATGTTCCGAGCGTGGCGAAGTTCCTCGGCGCCATGTGGGTAATGTCTTCCTCGTCTCCCGAAGACGATGTAGATTCGGGTTTTGAACGGTTCCCGAAGGGGAGATGCTGACGTGTGTGGCTTCTTCGTTTAACTAGTACTTTGATTTTTCCCCTTCGATATTCTGGTGAATACGATTCCTGGTTTTCCGAGGAATTCGTGTTATGATGCTCTGAAGAATTTGATGATTGCTGCTTTGAAGAATTTGGTTTTCGATGCTCTGAAGAGTTTGTTTCTTGGTGTTTTGGAGGATTTGATTTTTGATACTCTAAGGAATTTTATTCTTGATGCTCTGAAGTATTTGATTTATTACGTGGCCTCTTTTTGTTGAGGTCTTTGATGATCGGTTGATCAAGCCGGTCACCTTGAGTTAGATTAGATCCGTTGGCAAGCGGGCTTACATACGTTTCTCTCGGAATTGCCGTATCTGAAAGGTTGCTTGCTTGGGAAATCGAGATTGTTTGATTTTCAATTTCGTTTGATCGCTCTGTAACGGGACTCACGTACGTTTCTCTCGGAATTGCTATATCTGTGAAGCTGGTTGCTCGAGGAATAGATATTGAATGATTTACTGGGGAAGCATTCGTCATGTCATCCTCCGAAGTAGTTTTCGATTTTTTGAGTTTTTTTTTATTATTGGCGCTTGGATCCGATGACAAATATGTTCTCGCGATGGGTTTGGATGTAGAGTTTTTCCTCCGTATGGGGTGTCGTTAGTACGCCATTTGAATTTGATAGGGAGAGTTATTGGATTTCGAAACAGTGCATCGGCGTTTGTATTAACTCTTCCTGGCTTGTACTGGATTTTGAAATCGAACTCTTTTATTTTTTCTCTCCATCTCAGTACGTCATCCGGATCCTGAAACGTTTTTACGATTGGTTCGCCTACTCAGCAGTTATTCATTGATAAAGCCACCGAGAAATTCCAATGGCAGCGGAACGGAAATGCTGGAAGTTTTGATGCAATCGAAAGATTCGTTGACTGAGGCAAGAAAACCACGTACTGAGTGGCTGCAAAAACTAGATCGTTTGCTCGAGGAAGGTCAGGTCGAGGATGCGCCTATGGAATCGTACGAGCACGATCATAATAACAAATTATCCTTTTCCATGAGTACGTGGAAAGATAGCGCACACGATCATACGTATGACGTAGCTCGTACGAGTTCTGAGGTGCAGGCCTATCTCGCTGGTTTTGTCGTCCGCAAAATGTTGAAACAGGTTAAATGTCAAGATTGCCTTCATACATTGCAATTTAACAGCTGCGAACCAGATGAGTCAAGGGGCGCCATGATCGACCTAACGGAACAGTACGGGGGTTTGTTGCGACCCAGTGACGATTTATTCTGTCTGACAGAGGTAATGGAGACAACGGTTCTTGATGTTGTAGGCAAGTTCGGCATTAAGATCGATACTCTCCACATCGTGGTGGAGAGGTTGGCCGAAGTAAAAGATTTTCCGATGGTTGGATGTGTGGAGCATCGGCAGGAGACAACTCGGAAAATCGTTGACTTCTACATCGTCATGCGTGGTCACTTTTTGGCAAAGTCGTTCAACGCGAATAACAACGAGGCGCGAACAAAAACGAAGAGGCTCCGAAAGAATGCGAAGCTTTGAGCGCTCAACGATTGTCAGCGTTGGAAAACCCGCCGCAGGTTCGTATCGAAATTGATATTTTTGTTTTTATTCAGTATCAAAAATATCAAATTGATATTTTTGTTTTTATTCAGTATCAAGTATCGGTTTTTTTTGTTAAATGTTAAGAAGATCTATATTTTTTTCTCGCATAGAATAACAAAAAGCAGAGGATTTCATCCCAGTGCAAGGTTGTATCGCTCCAGAAACGAAATTGTTTTAAATTCCGTGTTATTAATTTGTTTTTGTTTTAGAGTGTGTCTTTTATCGGAATTTCCACGCATTTTTATCATTGATCTCATCATTTTTTAATTCCGGACCGCGGATCGAGGACAGTATTTTTAGTATTATTCCATAGTATTTTAATTTTTTGACGCGTCTGCATGATGATTAAACAGGTCAACATATATTTTGAATGTTCGTATGTTTTTTTTTCATTTCAGGATGGAAAAAAAGCCCACCAACAAAAATGTCGATTGCCGGTCCAACGGAGGAGTTTCAATCCAGCCCTTTTTAAACTCCAATGGGCCCATATATATTGAAGCTACAGCGCTTTTCAGGGCTACAAATTTTTCAAACGTGGTACAAATTTCACAATTAACTTGTCTAGGTTATCATTCGTTAATGCCTGAAACGAATGAAGACGAATCATTTCAACTCCGACTCGGAAGATAGTAGATGTACTAGGCCGGTTCTAACCCAAGGGGAGGTGGTGTGTCAAAAGTGGTGAAGCCAGGGTGGCGCCACCGTCGTGGGGAGGTCGCCGGGCGCGTGTGACGTCACAGAGAGGCCTATGTGGGGGGGGGGGGTCATGTGGTCCGTGCAGCGGCTGGGGGGGGGGGGGGTCGATGAGTGTTTTGTGTGTATGTGCGTGCGTGCATGCGTGCGTGCGTGCATGCGTGTAGGAAAGCCAAGGTGGCGCTGCGGTCGTGGGGAGGTCGGCGTGTGTACGTGCGTGCATGTAGGGAAGCCAAGGTGGCGCTACGGTCGTGGGGAGGTCGGCGTGTGTGCGTCCGTGCGTGTAGGGAAGCCAAGGTGGCGCTACGGTCGTGGGGAGGTCGGCGTGCGTGCGTGCGTGTGTGTGTGTGTGTGTGTGTGTGTGTGTGTGCGTGTGCGTGTGCGTGTGTGTGTGTGTGTGTGTGTGTGTGTGTGTGTGTGTGTGTGTGTGTGTGTGTGTGTGTGTGTGTGTGTGTGTGTGTGTGTGTAACGTTGTCTCTTAAGAAGTCACGTAGAGGGCTAAGAAAAGGTGCATGAATTTATCCAGATGTTCTTTTTTTTTAACTATCTCGACGGAGGCTCATGTCCGAGACGGTGTAATACACGGCAACGTTTCAACCACCTCGTCCGAAAGTCTCAAATTTTACGACTCTTTTTTCTTACGTCGAGCGCCAGGGACCGTCATACCCTATCGCTTCGCATGTGCAACTTGAGCCTCATCATTCCATAGGTCCACACTTGAAAAGCCATAAAATTTTACGACAGCATGTGACGAAGACAGTGATCCGGGGAAAAAAATGCATTTCCATTGTACAGGGCTTTAGTTTTTGATCTCTGAATGATAATATATACAAGGAGTGCAACGTCAAGCCTTGATGCCGACACTTGAGATTATGCAAGTCTGGACAAGTTAGCCCCATGGTTAAACTCATCATCGTCATCATCGGCGATATCAATAACGTCTTCGTCTACCCCAACTTCCACTTCGTCGTCATGGGCGATATTCACGACAACCTCCATCTCATCATCGACGAGATCGATTACTTCAATTTGGTTCGACATTTTTCTTGACTGATTTTCCGTTTTCCGACTCTTCCACAAGGACACCTCGGAGGTTGAAGACTGGAATGGCGAAAACTGCTGTTCCGATCCTTCTTCGGATTTCGATTTTTGGATCCTCATAGGCTTATAGTAGGGTGGGGGCTTATTGTATAAAAAAACCTTGCAAGATAGTGCATCCTGGCCAAGGGATAAACGAAAAGTTTTTTTTCTTTAACTATCCCTGTAGGGGTAGGCATCTGCTGTCCAGAAAAGTGTGCACTCATAGAGGTGAAAGCTGGCCAGGCTCGCCAATCATTGACTTTCGCGATCTCTACAGAACCGCGTCTAGGTCATGGAGACTGAACTGGCGTATTATAAAGAGCATCTTAGAGTTTTTAATATATATTGCCACGTGTTCCAGTATGTATGAAGTCCAGCCTGTCACGAATCATAGCGCTCTTCGCAGAGCAATATCAAACCTATTCAAGTGACACTTGAGGCTATACAGTTTTTACCAAATCAGCCATATTCTAAAGACATTTTTTTTTGTTCGTCGACGTTAAATGCCAGTCTCCGAGCATAGGGAACATTTTGAAAAAATAACATTCCGCTCAAGTAATGTCTTGGCTATCCAAAACACATACGAAAACGAGGTATTTATTACAAAACGATCAACTTTGTGGATCTATGGCCGGAGAATTTTTTTTTTTTTTTAGGCTTCGACCACTGATCCCACTGCATGCACCATTTGAGCATAGATGCACTCGCGGTCTGGAATACTCACAAAAATACTTTTCTTTTTTGCTCCCGTTGAACCCCGATCGGCTTGTTCTGCGTGTGTATTTATTTTTCATGCTTTCCACGTTAAAAGATATCAGCGTGATATTGAAAAACTCTGGTGGAGGTGATTCTATTACATTTTCCGAGCTAGAAGGGAACGACAAAAATATTTTCTGATGGGAGACCATTTTTAATCGTCGGCAGCGCTCAAAAGTGGCCACACTTTGAATGAAGCAGTGAGTTCACATATCTCTCTGGCAAGACTTTTCAACTCGTCAATATGGAGAACAACAATGAACCATCAGAAGAAATCTCGCACAACCAAGCCACGCTCTTAAGTTCGATCGACGACTTTGCTGTGTGGGAGATACAGATCGTCGAGTTCATCGAAGTACTGAAATCGCAAAGCCGAATTAAGCGCCAACGATTATCAACTAAACATCAATAGTCATCGATAGGCCAAATTCCGAATCTGGAAGGATGGAAGTATTTCATGTACAGGCATTCTATATGCATGGGTGCAGGACACAGCGGTGATGGGTTAATGTGGCGAGAACTCGACTTGAACGCCTGATGGTCTATACTTTAAGTTCTGCTCGATGAATTTCAACAACGTGGAAGTGGTTGAGCTTTACGAAAGATACGTAATCTTACAATAAATGTAAATAAGTATAAATCAATACGCGTTAAATGTTATATCTCATTGCCACGGGAAATAATGATTATGAGGGCTGCGATTAATGTGCAATCAAGAGATAAGGCACGTTTCGCACGGGTGACACTTACAGCTTTATACCCAGCTGAACGAAACAGTGACCACGGATCTTCTTACATGCATTATTCAACGGTATTGAATCTATCGAATATTGAATTCCCAATATCTATAGGTCAAATTAAAAAAAAAATTGTGCTTCAAAACAATTTATCCATTAATGTGTGTACCACCGAAGAAGACATTGCTCCGATACGCATGGCTCAACATAAAAAGAAGAAAAGCATATCAATTTGCTGTACATACAAGATACCGAAGATAACAATGTATGACATATCACATAGATAAAGAACCTGTCAAGCCTCGTGAGCGCAGAACAGAGACAACCATTAAAAAATATATGTATGCCATCGGTGTATGAAGTTAACACAATTACTATATCGTCATATGTGCTAGACGAATTAAACAACAATCTATTATTTCGCCGGTGTCGGCATTACTTTAGATCAACGGATAAACTGCAATCACATGAGATCGATTATGGAGCAATAAAGCACTGCGCCATCCGACTATCAAATGATACTAATAAGTGGCTTCAAATCATCAACTCCAATTGGAAAGCAACACATCCATTCACTGTAAATGCCTACTTGGAGTGTTTTTTAAACTAATTATAGAGAGAAGATGAGAGTGTGCAAAGACTGATGCGAAGAACGTAGCAGAGGATATGTATCAATATCATGAAGTATTTACTATTGATTACCACATGTGTTTTTCATATGATGAATCACTATCATAGTATCGATCACATCACAGCGCCGATTTCATATCATAATTTGTGACAGAACTGGAAAAACTAGTGCTGTACATAAAATATATTTTCTACGAAAATTAATGCTCGTCATGAGTTAATTCTAATACCTTCACGCTATGGCAATAATTGTGCATTCAGTCATCATCAACTACTAGAGGTAGAAGTTGAATTACTCAAGATACAATGGCGTATGCCCCACATAATATTACATGAGATCAATAAATTATCATTACATCGACCATTGGAAAGTGGGCGATACTTGAATGTGGGTTTTCGCTCTTGGGATCTATACGACTGTCCATCGCTTCAAAGCACACCGAAACATTCATGGACCGTAAAAGCTGCCTCCCAACTAGAGAAACCAAAATATGTAATTGGTGCGGTGCAGACTGGTAAAAAAGATAATGTATGGCAAAGGACATTATATTATTCACCGACTGCAAACTCACAAGTGCTAAACTTTATCTCAATTCAGGATTCTTTTCTCAAGATGACTCGAATATGGACTTCAAAAAAGTTTCGACATTTTGTTCAGTAGGTACTCTCGATTTTGTAAATACCATTATGACTGCAATAGTGATCGTTCTTTACTAACCATCGCTGAGTCTTAATGTAACGACCCTCGTACGGTTAATGATTGATCGCATCAGAAATATGTAATTGGTGGCTGAATCATAAAGATTCATGCAAATAAAATAAATGTAACATTATGTACTTTTTATTCTCCTCACCCCGTACTTAGTTATGTCAGCATGACCAGCTATCGGATTGTGCAACTGAAAACAATATTACTTTCGAATGTGAAACTCATTTTTTTTTGTATGGATTGTGATTGAAAATAAATTAATATAATCGCCGAATGATAATCGAAGACATTCATCGGTATACGTTCGTTAGACGTTCGTGAGCCGTTTGTTGGAAGTTTGCGAGGCATTCGAAGATTTTCGATAGTCGTTCATGAAACGTTCCAGAGACTTCCGAAGACATTCATACGATGTTCGAAGCCATTTAAGAGACGTTCGGAAACATTCATTAGGCGTTTGAAGACACGCATGAGGGGTTCAAAAAGTTTCAAGAGCCTTTCTACGACGTTCATGAGACGTTTGAAGATGTTCGTGAGACATTCAAGAGACTTTCGAAAACGTTCATAAGACGTTTGAAGACATTCATGAGAGGTGCGAAGACCTTCGGAGACTTTCGAAGACGTTCAAGAGATCTGTGACGATATTTACAATACGTTTAAAGACATTGGTGAGGGGTTCGAAGTCGTTTAAGAGACTTTAAAAGACATTTACAAGGGGTTTGAAGACGTTCAAGAAACTTTCGAATACGTTCAAGAGACTTTCGACGACATTCATAATACGTTTGAAGACATTCATGAGACTTTCGACGACATTCATAAGACGTTTGAAGAGGTGCGTGAGGCCTTCAAAAGTTTGAAGAGACTTTCTACGACGATCATGAGACGTTTGAAGATGTTCGTGAGTTATTCAAAAAACTTTCGAAAACGTTCATAAGAAGTTTGAAGACATTCATGAGAGGTGCGAAGACCTTCAGTGACGTTCGAAGACATTCAAGAGATCTTTAACGATATTCATAATACGTTTGAGACATTGATGAGGGGGTTCGACGACGTTTTAGAGACTTTCAGAACCATTCACGAGGGGTTTGAAGCGTTCAAGAAACTTTCGAATACGTTCAAGAGACTTTCGACGACATTCATAATACGTTTGATTACATTCATGAGGGATTCGAAGACGCTTGAGAGACTTTCAAAGACGTTCACGAGGGGTTCGAAGACGTTTAAGAGACTTTCGACGGCGTACATAATATGTTTGAAGACATTCATGTGGGGTTCGAAGATGCTTAAGAGACTTTCAAAGATATTCACGAGAGGTGCGAAGACATTCAGAAACTTTCGAAGACATTCAAGAGTTCTTTGACAATATTCATAATACGTTTGAAGACATCGATGAGAGGATCGACGATGTTTTAGAGACTTTCAAAGACATTTACGGAGGGTTTGAAGACGGTCAAGAAACTTTCGAATACGTTCAAGAGACTTTCGACGACATTCATAATACGTTTGATTGCATTCATGAGGGATTCGAAGACGCTTGAGAGACTTTCAAAGACGTTCGCGCGAGGTTCGAAGACGCTTAAGAGACTTTTAAAGACATTCACGAGAGGTGCGAAGACATTCAGAAACTTTCGAAGACATTCAAGAGTTCTTTGACAATATTCATAACACGTTTGAAGACATCGATGAGAGGATCGACGATGTTTTGGAGACTTTCGAAGACATTCACGAAGGGTTTGAAGGCGTTCGAGAAACTTTCGACTACGTTCGAGAGACTTTCGGCCACATTCATAATACGTTTGAAGACATTCATGATGGGTTCGAAAACGCTTGAGAGACTTTCAACGACCTTCACGAGAGGTTCGAAGACGTTCAAGAGACTTTCGACGACATTCATGAGTTCTTTGACAATATTCATATTACGTTTGAAGACATCGATGAGAGGATCGACGATGTTTTAGAGATTTTCAAAGACATTCACGGAGGGTTTAAAGACGTTCAAGAAACTTTCGAATACGTTCAAGAGACTTTCGACGACATTCATAATACGTTTGATTACATTCATGAGGGATTCGAAGACGCTTGAGAGACTTTCAAAGACGTTCACGAGGGGTTCGAAGACGTTTAAGAGACTTTCGACGGCGTACATAATATGTTTGAAGGCATTCATTTGGGGTTCGAAGACGCTTAAGAGACTTTTAAAGACATTCACGAGAGGTGCGAAGACATGTAATGTATGACAGTGAATTGTTGTGAATGTATGACAGCGAAACTCAAACGTCATGAATGTCTTCGGTTTATGGATGTCGTCGAAGATCGTATTATGCATGTCGTCGAAGATTTCTGAACGTCTTCGAAAGCCTCTTGAACGTCTTCAAACCTCCCGTGAATGTATTTGAAAGTCTCTTAAGCGTCTTCGAACCCCACATGAATGTCGTCTAACGTATCATGAATGGCGTCGAAAGTCTCTTGAACGTCTTCGAACCTCTCGTGAAGGTCTTTGAAAGTCTCTCAAGCGTCTTCGAACCCCTCATGAATGTCTTCAAACGTATTATGAATGTGGCCGAAAGTCTCTCGAACGTATTCGAAAGTTTCTCGAACGCCTTCAAACCCTTCGTGAATGTCTTTGAAAGTCTCCAAACCATCGTCGATCCTCTCATCGATGTCTTCAAACGTATTATGAATATTGTCAAAGAACTCTTGAATGTCTTCGAAAGTTTCTGACTGTCTTCGCACCTCTCGTGAATGTCTTTAAAAGTCTCTTAAGCGTCTTCGAACCCCAAATGAATGCCTTCAAACATATTATGTACGCCGTCGAAAGTCTCTTAAACGTCTTCGAACCCCTCGTGAACGTCTTTGAAAGTCTCTCAAGCGTCTTCGAATCCCTCATGAATGTAATCAAACGTATTATGAATGTCGTCGAAAGTCTCTTGAACGTATTCGAAAGTTTCTCGAACGCCTTCAAACCCTTCGTGAATGTCTTCGAAAGTCTCTAAAACATCGTCGATCCTCTCATCGATGTCTTCAAACGTATTATGAATATTGTCAAAGAACTCTTGAATGTCTTCACATGTTTCTGAATGTCTTCGCACCTCTCGTGAATGTCTTTAAAAGTCTCTTAAACGTCTTCGAACCTCGCGCGAACGTCTTTGAAAGTCTCTCAAGCGTCTTCGAATCCCTCATGAATGCAATCAAACGTATTATGAATGTCGTCGAAAGTCTCTTGAACGTATTCGAAAGTTTCTTGACCGTCTTCAAACCCTCCGTGAATGTCTTCGAAAGTCTCTAAAATATCGTCGATCCTCTCATCGATGTCTTCAAACGTATTATGAATATTGTCAAAGAACTCTTGAATGTCTTCGAAAGTTTCTGAATGTCTTCGCACCTCTCGTGAATGTCTTTGAAAGTCTCTTAAGCATCTTCGAACCCCACATGAATGTCTTCAAACATATTATGTACGCCGTCGAAAGTCTCTTAAACGTCTTCGAACCCCTCGTGAACGTCTTTGAAAGTCTCTCAAGCGTCTTCGAATCCCTCATGAATGTAATCAAACGTATTATGAATGTCGTCGAAAGTCTCTTGAACGTATTCGAAAGTTTCTTGAACGTCTTCAAACCCCTCGTGAATGGTTCTGAAAGTCTCTAAAACGTCGTCGAACCCCCTCATCGATGTCTCAAACGTATTATGAATATCGTTAAAGATCTCTTGAATGTCTTCGAACGTCACTGAAGGTCTTCGCACCTCTCATGAATGTCTTCAAACTTCTTATGAACGTTTTCGAAAGTTTTTTGAATAACTCACGAACATCTTCAAACGTCTCATGATCGTCGTAGAAAGTCTCTTCAAACTCTTTGAAGGCCTCACGCACCTCTTCAAACGTCTTATGAATGTCGTCGAAAGTCTCATGAATGTCTTCAAACGTATTATGAATGTCGTCGAAAGTCTCTTGAACGTATTCGAAAGTTTCTTGAACGTCTTCAAACCCCTTGTAAATGTCTTTTAAAGTCTCTTAAACGACTTCGAACCCCTCACCAATGTCTTTAAACGTATTATAAATATCGTCACAGATCTCTTGAACGTCTTCGAAAGTCTCCGAAGGTCTTCGCACCTCTCATGAATGTCTTCAAACGCCTTATGAATGTTTTCGAACGTCTCTTAAATGGCTTCGAACATCGTATGAATGTCTTCGGAAGTCTCTGGAACGTTTCATGAACGACTATCGAAAATCTTCGAATGCCTCGCAAACTTCCAACAAACGGCTCACAAACGTCTAACGAACGTATACCGATGAATGTCTTCGATTATCATTGGGCGATTATATTAATTTATTTTCAATCAAATTCCATACAAAAAAAAATGAGTTTCACATTCGAAAGTAATATTGTTTTCAGTTGCACAATCCGATAGCTGGTCATGCTGACATAACTAAGTACGGGGTGAGGAGAATAAAAAGTACATAATGTTACATTTATTTTATTTGCATGAATCTTTATGATTCAGCCACCAATTACATATTTCTGATGCGATCAATCATTAACAGTGAGAGGGTCGTTACATTAAGACTCAGCGATGGTTAGTAAAGAACGATCACTATTGCAGTCATAATGGTATTTACAAAATCGAGAGTACCTATTGAACAAAATGTCGAAACTTTTTTGAAGTCCATATTCGAGTCATCTTGAGAAAAGAATCCTGAATTAAGATAAAGTTTAGCACTTGTGAGTTTGCAGTCGGTGAATAATATAATGTCCTTTGCCATACATTATCTTTTTTACCAGTCTGCACCGCACCAATTACATATTTTGGTTTCTCTAGTTGGGAGGCAGCTTTTACGGTCCATGAATGTTTCGGTGTGCTTTGAAGCGATGGACAGTCGTATAGATCCCAAGAGCGAAAACCCACATTCAAGTATCGCCCACTTTCCAATGGTCGATGTAATGATAATTTATTGATCTCATGTAATATTATGTGGGGCATACGCCATTGTATCTTGAGTAATTCAACTTCTACCTCTAGTAGTTGATGATGACTGAATGCACAATTATTGCCATAGCGTGAAGGTATTAGAATTAACTCATGACGAGCATTAATTTTCGTAGAAAATATATTTTATGTACAGCACTAGTTTTTCCAGTTCTGTCACAAATTATGATATGAAATCGGCGCTGTGATGTGATCGATACTATGATAGTGATTCATCATATGAAAAACACATGTGGTAATCAATAGTAAATACTTCATGATATTGATACATATCCTCTGCTACGTTCTTCGCATCAGTCTTTGCACACTCTCATCTTCTCTCTATAATTAGTTTAAAAAACACTCCAAGTAGGCATTTACAGTGAATGGATGTGTTGCTTTCCAATTGGAGTTGATGATTTGAAGCCACTTATTAGTATCATTTGATAGTCGGATGGCGCAGTGCTTTATTGCTCCATAATCGATCTCATGTGATTGCAGTTTATCCGTTGATCTAAAGTAATGCCGACACCGGCGAAATAATAGATTGTTGTTTAATTCGTCTAGCACATATGACGATATAGTAATTGTGTTAACTTCATACACCGATGGCATACATATATTTTTTAATGGTTGTCTCTGTTCTGCGCTCACGAGGCTTGACAGGTTCTTTATCTATGTGATATGTCATACATTGTTATCTTCGGTATCTTGTATGTACAGCAAATTGATATGCTTTTCTTGTTTTTATGTTGAGCCATGCGTATCGGAGCAATGTCTTCTTCGGTAGTACACACGTTGATGGATAAATTGTTTTGAAGCACAATTTTTTTTTAATTTGACCTATAGTTATTGGGAATTCAATATTCGATAGATTCAATACCGTTGAATAATGCATGTAAGAAGATCCGTGGTCACTGTTTCGTTCAGCTGGGTATAAAGCTGTAACTGTCACCCATGCGAAACGTGCATTATCTCTTGATTGCACATTAATCGCAGCCCTCATAATCATTATTTCCCGTGGCAATGAGATATAACATTTAACGCGTATTGATTTATACTTATTTACATTTATTGTAAGATTACGTATCTTTTGTAAAGCTCAACCACTTCCACGTTGTTGAAATTCATCGAGCAGAACTTAAAGTATAGACCATCAGGCGTTCAAGTCGAGTTCTCGCCACATTAACCCATCACCGCTGTGTCTTGCACCCATGCATATAGAATGCCTGTACATGAAATACTTCAATCCTTCCAGATTCGGTATTTGGCCTATCAATGACTATTGATGTTTAGTTGATAATCGTTGGCGCTTAATTCGGCTTTGCGATTTCAGTACTTCGATGAACTCGACGATCTGTATCTCCCACACAGCAAAGTCGTCGATCGAACTTAAGAGCGTGGCTTGGTTGTGCAAGATTTCTTCTGATGGTTCATTGTTGTTCTCCATATTAACGAGTTGAAAAGTCTTGCCAGAGAGATATGTCAACTCACTGCTTCATCCAAAGTGTGGCCACTTTTGAGCGCTGCCGACGATTAAAAATGGTCTCCCATCAGAAAATATTTTTGTCGTTCCCTTCTAGCTCGGAAAATGTAATAGAATCACCTCCACCAGAGTTTTTCAATATCACGCTGATATCTTTTAACGTGGAAAGCATGAAAAATAAATACACACGCAGAACGAGCCGATCGGGGTTCAACGGGAGCAAAAAATAAAAGTATTTTTGTGAGTATTCCAGAGCGCGAGTGCATCTATGCTCAAATGGTGCATGCAGTGGGATCAGTGGTCGAAGCCTAAAAAAAAAAAATTCTCCGGCCATAGATCCACAAAGTTGATCGTTTTGTAATAAATACCTCGTTTTCGTATGTGTTTTGGATAGCCAAGACATTACTTGAGCGGAATGTTATTTTTTCAAAATATTCCCTATGCTCGGAGGCTGGCATTGAACGTCGACGAACAAAAAAAATTGTCTTTAGAATATGGCTGATTTGGTAAAAACTGTATAGCCTCAAGTGTCACTTGAATAGGTTTGATATTGCTCTGCGAAGAGCGCTATGATTCGTGACAGGCTGGACTTCATACATACTGGAACACGTGGCAATATATATTAAAAACTCTAAGATGCTCTTTATAATACGCCAGTTCAGTCTCCATGACCTAGACGCGGTTCTGTAGAGATCGCGAAAGTCAATGATTGGCGAGCCTGGCCAGCTTTCACCTCTATGAGTGCACACTTTTCTGGACAGCAGATGCCTACCCCTACAGGGATAGTTAAAGAAAAAAAACTTTTCGTTTATCCCCTGGCCAGGATGCACTATCTTGCAAGGTTTTTTTCTACAATAAGCCCCCACCCTACTATAAGCCTATGAGGATCCAAAAATCGAAATCCGAAGAAGGATCGGAACAGCAGTTTTCGCCATTCCAGTCTTCAACCTCCGAGGTGTCCTTGTGGCAGAGTCGGAAAACGGAAAATCAGTTAAGAAAAATGTCGAACCAAATTGAAGCGATCGATCTCGTCGATGATGAGATGGAGGTTGTCGTGAATATCGCCCATGACGACGAAGTGGAAGTTGGGGTAGACGAAGACGTTATTGATATCGCCGATGATGAGTTTAACCATGGGGCTAACTTGTCCAGACTTGCATAATCTCAAGTGTCGGCATCAAGGCTTGACGTTGCACTCCTTGTATATATTATCATTCAGAGATGAAAAACTGAAGCCCTGTACAATGGAAATGCATTTTTTTCCCCGGATCACTGTCTTCGTCACATGCTGTCGTAAAATTTTATGGGTTTTCAAGTGCGGACCTATGGAATGATGAGGCTCAAGTTGCACATGCGAAGCGATAGGGTATGACGGTCCCTGGCGCTCGACGTAAGAAAAAAAAGAGTCGTAAAATTGGAGACTTTCGGACGAGGTGGTTGAAACATTGCCGTGTATAACAGCGTCTCGGACATGAGCCTCCGTCGAGATAGTTGAAAAAAAGAACATCGGGATAAATTCATGCACCTTTTCTTAGCCCTCTATGTGACTTCTTAAGAGACAACGTTACACACACACACACACACACACACACACACACACACACACACACACACACACACCCACGACCGTAGCGCCACCTTGGCTTCCCTACACGCACGCACGCACACACGCCGACCTCCCCACGACCTTAGCGCCACCTTGGCTTCCCTACACACACGCACGCACGCACGCACACACGCCGACCTCCCCACGACCGTAGCGCCACCTTGGCTTCCCTACGCGCACGCACGCACGCACACACGCCGACCTCCCCACGACCGCAGCGCCACCTTGGCTTTCCTACACGCATGCACGCACGCACGCATGCACGCACGCACATACACACAAAACACTCATCGACCCCCCCCCCAGTCGCTGCACGGACCACATGACCCCCCCCCCCCACATAGGCCTCTCTGTGACGTCACACGCGCCCGGCGACCCCCCCCACGACGGTGGCGCCACCTTGGCTTCACCACTTTTGACACACCACCTCCCCTTGGGTTAGAACCGGCCTAGTACATCAACTGAAGATTCTTCATTGGTTACCGATACAACCAAAATCTGACTAGAATAAATGAATTGAAGATTGTCGTTTCACGATTTTTCTTATTTTGGTAAAATAACGTAATAAATATTTATAGTGTAAGATTTTTTAAATATCACGTTATATTCGTTTTATCGCATTATAGAAATTGGCGATTTTTCGTTTCGTATTTTGATTTGAACAATAAAACAATTTCCTGGTTTGTTCATTTCACTCGATTTGTATAAATGTTGGCCATCGTTTAATAAGTTGTAATAAATATTGTCATAAGTTATATTAAAATAGTCCGCTTTCCATATTTCACGCATACCCTATGACCTTTTTTCTGATAATAGCTGTAAAGAGTATAGCGAAAATTAAATAAAGATTGAATGTGGCTCAAATTAGAATTCTCTAAAGAAAAATACTCCACCTGCTAACAGTTGGTTAGTTTGCAATTCTTGCAATTCTCTACTGGATAATATTGAAAGGAAAAAAAATCACTGCAATGTTAATAAAAAATGGCAACCTGCAAGAATAATGCCTTACAATGGAGATAACATATAATAACACTATTATTAACATAAATGTCGATATGGATATAAGTATAAATATATATTCAATATTTTTTATTACAACATTCTCGAATATTTTATAGATCTATGAAGGAGTCTCAGAAATATATTCTTCTAACCGGATCTTAATAACAAATATCGTTGATGAACTTAATTAATGAGAGATAGAATAATACAAAAATACAGCTTCTGAAAAAAAAAAAATTCTTCCGAGAATCGAACCACGAACCATGCGGTCTCACGACTATTCCTCTATCACTTGGACTATTCACTATTTCTAATAATGTGGTATTCAAATAATATATAAATCGTTTTACTGATTTTGTTTATTTTTCATCTTTTGATTTACGGAGATAGTTTTCTACTGATCTCGCATTTAATGAAATCTGAGATTATTTAAACGGACAAACATGCTTCACTTTGGAAGTCTGTTAAATTTTACGCATTTGTATTATGAGGTTACGAAAACATCAAGTATCAGTTCTTAGTTCGTTGTGCTTTTTGCGCATGATCAGTTGTATACGCCATACGCCTGCCCGACTCCCTATTTGCAGCAGCGCCGCTTGAGAGGAACTAACGGGCGGCGACATTTTTACGGACACGGCGGGATGCCAAGCTAGCACCAGAGATTAGTAGGGAGATGTACAACGCTCCCCTTTTCGGCGTGCCTCGAAAATGGCGCTAAATCGCGGCGGCGAGTTCGGGAATATCATTTTGTGTGCATCGCCTCTGTCGAGGTTGCAGATTCCCTTGTAGCCGCGTGAGTCCGTGATCACCGCTCGAGACAGGTATCGCAGTCAGCGAGAACACGAGTGGGTAGCTCGGACGGGGAAAAGTCTCTGCCCCTCGCCAATCGCGCTCGCTCGACAGGCGAACGGAGTGTCATGCGACTATTTGGAAACCTGGGTCTCGATAGGATCGCCAGTGCCTGAGAGAGCAGTCACCACTCTTCGAAGTTCGCGAGAAGTAAAGAACAGACGTAGTTAGCGTAAAAACGATCTTTATTCACTTATAAAGTCGCACGTACAAAGGTATCAAGAGCTACGGTGACTCGATACAATACTTGGTGAAAATTGTCCTCTTGACCAAGGTTCACCTTGTCGCGCGCTTATCCAACTTAAGACGAACTCTCTGGTCACTCGCTTGGTTCATCCGCGCTGGTCAGTAGGGCGGTTCCCCCTCATTGGGAATGCAATGCATTTCCTTGATTGGAGAAAGTAGTGTAATGGTACCAGTTCTAAACCAAGATTCCTACTACCGACACTTACCGACCGAGAACGACCCAAAAATGGTTAATTTCTGAGTTATCGGCGGATGGTCGGGTAGGGGTTTGATTTAGAACTGGTACCATGATCGACTGTCGATGTTTGTACTTACCGACCGATGGTAGGGCTGCACTGCTTGCCGACCGATGGTGAGGCTCACAGGTTTACCGATCGATGGTCGGGGTCACCTGCTTACCGACCAATGGTGGTAAGTCCCCCTTCGCCACGAATGGAATGCGGCGGAATGAGGGGGGGGGGGGGGGAACACAGGGCCACACGTCCGATTCCCAGCGAGGCCGCGCAACGACTGACAAAGAGTCGAAGTGCTTTGTAGTAAAAGGGAGTTCCCCTCCCCTCCCGCGGGGAAGAGGGGGCGGTGGGAGGAGAGTGGAGGGTCCGATTTCTCAGAAATTGTTTTAAACATTTGTGAGTGGTGAGTCATCGGGCGCTTGCCGTGGCTTGACAAAGGACCCCCCCCCCCCTCCTGCTGAGATGCGATAGTTTTGTTTATCGACGTGTTGAAACCGGCGAATTAAGGTGTTGAATGATTATTTTCCGAGAATGTATCGTCGGCCGGTGACATTTGATAGCGCCAAAATGGCGACGGGATTTCGTCAGATTATTTTTTCAAACGTTTTGTGGGGCGTGGTGAGTCATCGGACGCGTGACATTTTTCCGCGCTCGGACCCTCGTGCCCTCAATGCAGAGGGGGGGGGGGAGTACATAATCTTGCGATTCAAGATCGGACGCACACATGAGAAAGAACTACGTACACACGAGTGAAACAATGGAGTTCATCGATAAAATTCGTAAAATTGCCGATATTCTGCCGACAAAGAAGCTCAGAGAGTTGTCACCCGGGTCGGATTATATCATCACCAACATACGGGCGGTCAACACTAAATTTGGCAAAAAGCACATCGTTGACATTCGCAACGAATTCAGCGTGTTTCTACCCGGAACGATCGTCAAGGCGCTTGAGGCTGATTCGACAACATTCGAGAGCATGTTGGTAGCAGCGCATAGAGGAGATCTATGCATGGTCTATCGCGGCGGAAAATGTCACAGCCTGAAATTCGCGAATTCAGCAACATTCCAGCTGATGTTGGCAGCAGCGTACAAAAGGAATGTCTGCATAGCCTACATCGGTGGAAAGTTTATCGCATACGTTAAGGGTCATGAAAATCGAGAGCAGCTAGCTCATATGCTAAATATGAAAAATTATCTAGTTATTGAAACGTTGGACGCGGACTCTGAAGATATGGATGCATAATGCATAATGAAGGATACTAGTATTTCAAGAACAATTCATCTTGTGTTCAAGATTGGAAAGCACGAGAAAGAGCGCCCAACGTCTCGCTGTTTGGAACTCGATCTTGTGTATACAAACTCGACGTTCGAGCGCGTGCCGGCACACACACACACATTGTGGATGCTGCGCTTAACAAAGCCCCCCCCCCCAAATAAAATGCGATATCGATAAACGCGTTGAAAATCGGCCGCCATGATGAAGGGGACTATAAGTGGGGGTGTCGAGAAAAATATTCGTCAGTATAGCGTTTCCTCGTCAACATGAGTCATTTCAGAGATTCAAAAAATCCTGTTTCTCAAAATTTGAAGAAGTTTGCTGAAGATCAATTTCGAAAAGGCCCTCCCCCGTCCGATTCAAAAGTTCCAAAGATCAAAGGGAGTGAAGCATATAATGATAATGTTCGTCCCGGGCGATACGGAGCCGTAGGTGATTCACGGAAAAAATAGGCTCTTGTTGAGAAGTTGCCACGGAAGGCGGCGGAATCATGCGCCGCAACGAAAACAATGCGTGCAAGAGACGTGAATTAAAAGTGCGCATCGACCGATTGTTGCAAGACATTCAACAATTGAAAGGAGAAATAGACTCGTGGGCGCAGATTCATTCGCTGAGGATGATATTTGAAAAAATAAATTTGGAGCCACGGCGCGAAAAATCGCCTCACCGACAAACGTCATTGGTCGAGGATTCAGAGTGGAGGGGGAATGGTGGAGGGGGCAAGTATATAATCTCGTGAAGACAGCTTCGAACGATTAGACGGCAAGTGAAAAATGGACGCGATCAATAAGATTGGTAAATACGCAGATTTTCTTCCGGCGAAGAAATTGAACGAGTTGACCCCCGAGTCGGAGTATCCCATCACCAACATACGGGAAGTGAACACGAGATATGGCAAAAAGTTCGTGATTGACATTCGCAACGAGTTTACCGTATTCCTACCGGGGAGGATCAGCAAGGTACTTGAAACGAATCCTGCGACGTTCCAGACGATGTTGGCGTCAGCGTAAAACGGAGATCTATGCATGGCCTACATCGGTGGAAAGTTCAACAGCATGGAATTCAAAAACCTGGCAAACGAACCTGGCGAATGCAGTGCGCGGTGAGGAGGAAGGCGACTAATGTCGATTGACTGCTCAAGTGAATTGCAAGTGAAAAAATGTTTTTTTTTTGTTCCCAGGTGAAGAAACCTCGAGTCGCTATGGGCTCGCGGAAAAAAACACATCACAAAGACTCGATGTTGGCGGAGGTGCTCAGACTTGGAGTTCTGCTAACCTAGCGACAGCGAAACCATGACAAAAATATTGTGTTTTTCGGATCACCAAGGCGCTCCCGGTTGACATCAGCGCTTTGATAAAATCTGGTGCGAAGGAATCCACGAACCTCGCCATCACAGTATTAAGAACATTTTTTATGTGTATGTGTGTGTGTGTGTGTGTGTGTGTGTGTGTGTGTGTGTGTGTGTGTGTGTGTGTGTGTGTGTGTGTGTGTGTGTGTGTGCGTGTGAGGGGACAACATTTTGTAAAATTTTTTTGTAAATAAAAAGTAAAATTATGTAATCACGAAAAAATGTATTTCCTCGCATCCTCTTTCAACCATCTCTCCAGACATTTCACATTTTCATAGGCACATTTGAATTTCGGGTGGAGAGTCGCATGGTAGGGACATCCGTTGTTTCTCAGCTCATTTGTCGCAAGCTTCTTTAACGATGGGCAATCCAGAGTCTCCAGTTCGATGATCTCCGTTGCTAGGTCGGTGAATTTCTTCAACCACAGCGATTTCTCCAATCCCTTGATGTAGACGATTCGAGCGTGTTGTAAGATTGATCGAATGAACATGGGGATGGTGTCGTGTGGAAAGTCGCCATCGTCCCATCGCAAACCATGGTAATTGCGCTCCAACCACATATTCGTACTCTTGTACTTTCCCGGCAGAGAATTCCAGGCGTACGGTGGTTCGAAGAGAAACGTCAAGGGCTTGCAGTCAACGTTCGCCACCTCGACGATTGATAATTCCTTCGGGACGAATTTGTTGATCGGTCGCTTGAAGCCTTGCACGTCAACGATAAACTCCATGATGACTGAAGGGGGGCGCGCGTGATCGCAACTTTATATCAACTTTCTTACCCCGCCACCTATCGGATTGTACTCGACAATACGATCATGGAGAATGAAACAGTAGGCGGAAGTATTGGCGGGAATATTGGTCTTTGATTCGAATTCGATGCGTACGTCAACGGGGCCGGACTTGAGAGAATCGTTCTGCTTCGAGCAATCAATGACAATGAGCGGAGCATACTTTATGAAATCCAATTTTTTCAAGCATGGTTCGGGCTCTCTATTGTAGTACGAATATTGAAAGTTTGCATACATTTGATAGAGAAGCGCATATTGGTTCTGTGCAATGTCCAGATTCAAATTCCCATAGGGATAACTTTGCGAATTGAGGTAGAGTTTGACATCTGTGATGTCACAATGATCGAAATTACACGCATTTGCGCTTTTCTTATTTTTACGATCGGTCTGGAAGGCTAGAATGACATATCGTGGCTTCTCAAGTTGCGTAGATGTCTTCACGGCCCACATGTGTTTTGAGGTTGCGGGGAGCATTGGGTACTCGTACAATTCCCATGAGCGGAAAGTCATGGGTATCGGTGTGTCTTTACCGATAAACTTGAGAAGTTGGATTTTACGCTTATCGGAGAGTGTCACGTATGGTACGAGCCATTCTACTTTTTTTAACGTGAATTTGATGTCATCCTCAGCTGTGGCTTGCCATATCGCATTATCATTAGTCTTCGATCTCAATAAAATTAATTCATGCTTCGCGTTCACAATGATTTTTTGATAATCTTCGGCGAAACCGAGGATCATACTTAGCGGTATGCATACGTCAAAATTCCCATCGGCATCTGCGACAGCGTGCCCGCTGCGAACATCATACCAGCCAGCATTCTCAAGCTTATAGTTCTTGGATTGACTCACGGATGCGTATCCCTTCATCGAGCTCGTTATGCCCACATTTTTACATCGATCTATTTCCATGGCATTGAGCTCGTATCTCACCTCGTCGAACAAATAGCAAATGCCATTGTTTGCGAAATGTGTATTGGCGGCGATTGTGCCATCGGCTTTGGTGACTCGCCCGCAGACGCGTAGCGAACTTTGACTGGGAAGTATGCATATGTCTTGATGCTGAAGGGAAATACGTATTTCATCACTGTTATTGAAGGTTGTTGATGCATACGGCTGATGAGCATGAATCTCATAGTGCGCGATAGAATCATCGAAGATGACGGGGGTTTTGATATCAATTATTTCCGCCTCCATCTCAAACAGCATACGCACGCAATGCAGATTATGTAGTTTTTCATGCGATTTTTCCACGTATTCGTAGACCCAAACTCCGCAAAAACAGCACGTTCTGCGGTGTTAGCGGTGTGCGTGTCCATCGACTACTGGACTCTCTCATCGACGAAGTATTGTTTTTATAAGTGCTCGCGACTCTGTGAAAGACTATACCCATTGCGATTTGATGTGTAATCGTATGGTTATTGTCTCACCGCGAAAGTTCACCAAATCACCGTCCTGATCCACTATTCGCAGTTGAATGTTGTCTATCGTCTTGCTCGCGATTGGTAGATAAATGACGTGCGACGGTATCTCGATGATTTTATAGCCTGGTGGTACGGATGGGAAAAACTCGTGGATTGTGTGTACTCTTCGCTCGTTAATATACGCGCCAGCTGTGAGGTTACATTCGACGCGCAATGCGTTCACTTTGAGAATGGTCACTAGATTATCCGATTGATGCTTTTCACCAGCTCGTAGTCTACGGGGTGCAAATCCTAGCATACGTCCGATAGAATCCTCGGGCGTGAAATATATTTCATAATTGCACTCGATTTCACTGCGCAGCGTATTGTGGTTGAGCCTAATGCGAATGGTGATATTTTGTTTTGCCAGCTCTTTTTCCAAGTATGTCGCAATATCGGCTAATTCGTAACTTCCAGTAGGTATGGTAAAAACGTTCTTGCCAACGTAAAATTTGTTGTGTCCAATGTCTACATTTGGAATAGAATTGTAGGTTAGGAGTTCGATGAGTCCGAGGGTATAATTCTTGTGGGGGGCGAGTTCAATGGGGGGGAAGTATTGAGCCTCGAGCACAGACGATGATCCCGATAAGGTCAACGTAAGACTGTTATCCATAATGTCGTTTGACAAACTGACTCGATTTTTCCCTCATCACCCACTTTTATACAGAGAAAATCTCTCTCGTCGCGGTAATTGTCGACAGAGAAACTTCAGACACAAATGACCACACTCGAATGTGTCGTATGTCTGGTACCTCTTGTAATTATAATTCACGCTACTCACACCGAAGTATTTCAAAAGTTCGGCAGGTGGTTGGAGATCGCCGAAACTATCGAAATAATGGACTTTATTGTTGGTTTTTTTGTACGCCACCCAATGTGTGCCAGACCCCATATCCTCATCGAGATTTACAATGGCACATTCGCGGTGCCATGGTCCACCCTTGGGCAATTGATTTCGCATGTAACATCCACGAAAATAGGGGATTTTCATTATTTTGGCGTATTTTAGCAAATCTGCATCGGTGAGTGGTCGGTGAGGTAGCTCTACTTTACGTTTTTTGGCGCGATAAAAAGACCCATTCCCTGTTTGTACGGCTTGAGATGTAAGCCTTTGCCCAATGCTATTGCTTCAATCGTTCGATTGTGACGCTTGCTCTCTTCGAGCTCACGTTTCGCTGCTTGAGCGGCCTTGACCGCTTTGACTATGTTGGCCGCACCACCTGCTAGCGCCCCTGCAGCGCTGAGACCGGCAAAGATGGGTACGAGAAACGGTAGGAAGCCACCGATCTTACGAGGCACAGGCAACACTCGAGGCGTACGCACTTTGCGCGCGCCACTTGCTACCCTCTTGACAGCTGCTCGGGCACCCTTTAAGGCCGACGCAGCGACGGCGCTTGAATCTTCACTCTTCACCATGGCTTCTCTAGCTGCATCGATGATTTTCTTCAAGCCAACAATTTTGGCCCCCCTCTTCTTCTTAATCCCCATGCCGAATTTTCTCTTCGCCTTCATGATTCCTGCTACGGCAAGCGCGTTTGTTTTCTCCCCGATACTAGCGTCGCTGGCGCGAACTCGTTGCCAAGCCCTCTCCTGCAATATTTTATCCGCAGAATGTCTAGCTTCGAGGTTTTCACGATTTTTCGAATACGCGATATCGTGCTCCTTGCAAGCTGCATCCAACGGATTTACTCCAGGATCGCCGCGTGCAAGACGTTTAGCCAGCTTTGTGCCGGGTCCGCAATACTGATATCCAGGCAAGTGCAATTCAACGGGAAGTTTGTTGATGATACGATTGAGGAGACCTTTACCGGACTTCTTTCCTCGACGTTTGATCATGATGAAGGTTGCCGCTCGACTGAAGCGGCAATAGATATAAAAGCTCGTTTTATACGATAATTATGTCAGTCGCGACGAAGATGAAGTCCAAGACGTATGGAAAGCTGCCGGTGATAAACTTTGATGAATTTACACAAATTCGGGGAGAGGGTGGACAAAGGCGTCATGGTGATTTGCTGCCAAATACGATTCGCGCGGTATTCTGCGGTCCGTCAAACTGCGGAAAAACCAACGCGTTGCTCACCCTCGTGATACACCCGAATGGTCTGAGATTCGAAAACGTTTATCTCTATTCAAAGTCGCTGAAACAGCCGAAATATCAGTTACTCGAACAATTTCTCCAGCCCGTGAAGGGTCTCGAATATCATCCATTTAACGAGCATGAACAAGTGGTGCCACCGAGCGACGCACGACCAAACTCCATATTCATCTTTGACGATATAGCGTGCGAGAAACAGGACAACGTGAGAGCCTTTTTCTCCATGGGAAGGCATGAGAATGTGGACTGTTTCTATCTCTCTCAAACATACGCTCGTATTCCTAAGCATCTCGTGCGCGATAATACGAATTTCATAGTTCTCTTCAAGCAGGACGACTCGAACCTCAAGCATGTGTACGATGACCATGTCAATACCGATATGTCATACACACAATTCAAAAATATATGTTGCGAATGTTGGAATTCCAGCAAGTATGGATTCCTTACAATTGACAAGGATAGTAGTATCAATGAGGGTAGGTATAGACGAGGGTTTGATTCTTTCCTCCGAGTCAATAAATAACGTGCTCTTTGTTGCAATGCATACAGTATTGCTTGTATTGTGAAACTGACAACAGCATGAAGCGTCGACAACTTTTGCAAGAAAAAGATGTGTTGCAGCAAATCGTCAAGGCCAGTGATGCAATTAGACGAAAACATCGAATGATAAAGATGGGTAGAGATAATGCTGATCAGGTGATGCAGGATGTCTTTAAGCCGATAGTCACACCATTGGAAAAGCTCGTTTCTCACAAGACGTCACCATTGAAGAAGGAGGAGGAGGAGGAGGAAATCAAGAATGAAACGGAAGAAAATGAGAGTGAAGTTAAGAATGAGTCACCGGAAGATTCAACTTTCACAGCGGCGTATGAGCACAAAGATGATGCCTCTGATGACGATGATGATGCCGATGATGATGATGATGATGATGATGATGATTCACCCAGTCGAGTCGATGAATTGATAAAAAAATATCTCGTATTGTTACGTATGGGTAAAAAGAAAAGTCTGGATACCACATACGGTGTGCGAATGCTTGCCAGCACCAAATTAATGATTGGCGATTCTCCGATAATTTTCAATTCTCCGCACATTCGTGTGGGGGAGAAAAGTTATGCGACAACTGTGGGCTTGACGGAGCTCCTATTTAAAAAAGTGCCAAATGTCGCTTTTCTCGAACCGAACGATTTGAAAAATTATGAGAATATCATCATTGGCACGAACGCGCATAAAAAATATTACAAACCGGACGGAGCTGTGCGACGTGAAAACAGTCACAAATTCAAGATTTATATTTCGAAAATAATTCGAGCACGTACAGGTCGGGGGATGTACAAGAAGGCCAGAAAAAATATGCAATTTGACTATGTTTACTGGGACAATCCGAATGAGCTTGTAGATCGTCTTCGATTACTCCACGCATCTCAAGCGGCAGGCAACTCATCGCATTCCAATGAGATCTTATCGATTATCGAAGAATTGCGCGAGGCTGGAATTATTTATTAGGAAAAACGATCTTTTTTTCCATTCGCATGTTGAACGTTGATGTGTGTGGATCCCCGCGCGCGCGCGCCATGAATGATGACAAAAAACTGACTCTCGTGCGAGAGCTGCATAAGCCTGCACGAAGAAATTATACTCGTCGACACGTTGACATTCGAGGTCTGGATGAAACGTGGCAAGCCGATATCGTAGATATGTCATCGTACGCGAGGCAAAACTCGCAACATAAGTTCCTCCTGACCGTCATCGATATATTCTCCAAATTCGCCTGGGCCATACCGTTGAGAAGCAAGAGCGGTAAAGATACGACAATGGCCATGAAATCTATATTCAATCAGGGTCGCATACCCAAGAACTTGCACGTCGATCGTGGAAAAGAATTTTATAATTCACAGTTTGAAGCTCTGATGAAACGACATAATGTAAACATGTATTCAACGTATAGCAATTTGAAAGCATCAATCTGCGAGCGGTTCAATAGAACGTTAAAAAATAAAATGTGGATGCAATTCAGTCTTCGCGGAATGTACAAATGGATGGATATTCTGGATTCTCTCGTTACCGAATACAACAACACCGTGCATCGAACCATCCGGGAAAAACCGAAAAATATCAATCGCACCAACGAAAGAGAGATTCTCCATCGTATTTTTCGCCAGCGTCGATTAACGGCAAAAAAATCACAAAAATTCAAAATTGGCGATAATGTGCGAATTAGCAAATTTAAGAATGTATTTGAGAAGGGTTATACGCCCAATTGGACAACGGAAATATTCACGATACGCAGAGTGAAAAGAACGAATCCAACGACGTACAATCTCAAGGACCATCGGAACGAACCCATCGCCGGCTGCTTCTACGAAGAGGAGCTCCAGAAAGTCAAGTATCCCGACATTTACCTCGTTGAGAAGGTGGTGAGGAAGCGTGGAAATCGAATGCTCGTCAAGTGGCTCGGTTTCGACGATACGCACAACAGTTGGATCGACAAAGGAGATTTGTGAAGAAAAAAAAACGTTTTAATAAAAAAAGTTATCTTCGAAAAAATGCATCACCCCCCCCCCCCCGTCGAAGGAAAAATCCTCGCCTTGAGCCGTTGTCCCTTTGTCTTATTCGATATGAAGAAAAAGCCCTTACGTTTACGACCAACTCATGCAACCCGATGCATATATGCTCTCAGACGCCCGTCGACGCAAGACGCCCCCCCTTGACTTGATAGTCGCTGTGGTGGTTCTCCTGGCCCACAATTTCATCTTTCTCCAAAATTTATAGTATTCGTGATTTGTTTACATTCTCAGTGTACTCGAATATCGCATGGTTTTGTTCGTCGATAGTTCCGATCAGGAGGGGGAAATAAATTTTCGTAAATTTTTTTTTGGTTTAAGCGTGAATATATATTTTACCGTACCTCTCTCTCTCTCTCTCTCTCTCTCTCTCTCTCTCTCTCTCTCTCTCTCTCTCTTCACACACAATTATCGTCAACATTTTATTTTTTAATGTTCCATATCATCGGAAGCATAACCCCATGGAAGAGTGTCCGTGGAATCTGGTATAAGCACTCTTTTGTCATCTCTCCAGCTGAGAGCAATTTTCTGTTGCGTCGCCGTATGTACAATGTGTTTTTTACTCGTGATCAATTGTTGCGCCTTGACAAGATTTTCGTGCGCAAACAAGCAATTTTTAAAGTCGTCGAATGTGATGGATTTCAGGGTTGACCGCCGTACACCCTTAGCTCTCTTTTTCGCCTCATCACAGTCGAGAATTTTGAACGAGTACAATTTCGCTCTCAAACCTACAAACTCCGTCATAATGCGACCATTATTCTCATCTTTCATGAGACCTAGTACTTTCTTATTGCGCAAAGGCATATTGTACGGATTGTTGGGTGAATAATCAGACGTGTCAAATTTGTCAATATCACGCTTCATCTCTTCATACATGTCGGGCACGCTGATGTGATAGATGAGACTATCAGTGTCTGTATACAATAATTTTGCTCGATCGTCGAATCTTTCGCGCATGAAATTGTAATGAAAATTATAAATCCAGAGCTTGGAGATATCGAGTATGGAAAATCCGGTGTATATAGGCTTGTTGAATAGGACACATGCTTGATTGAGCTCGATTATGACGATGTCATTGTCGAATATGGTGCAGCTATGGAACGTTGGCTTGGCAATCTGCGCTTCGGCCCCCCACCGCCCCTTCCACTTTGTCACGAGTCGCACTTCCCGATGTTTCCTGACATTTTCCATTGTTTTACCAAACACCGCGTTGTTCATGAGTTTGTAAAAATTTTTCTCAAAATCATTGTTCGATTGCTTTCTCAATTCCGTATTTATATCGATGTATTTTTTCAGCCATGCGCGCTGTTTGAATTTGAGGACTCTGTGAATGTTTAGGAGACGCAATCCCAATTTCAAGCATTGCTTCAAATTTCTATAATGAATGACGTATTTTTCTTTTCGAAGCAGTGTGGTCGTTAGTTTTCGTTGAGTGCTGCCAGGAGGGACGTAGTGTTCGGGGCACAAAGGCAGATCTTTGTGCGTGTCGTGTAACTCTCGAGGATACTCCAAATCGACTTCGAAAATGTAGCCCGTTTCGGCGTCGTCGGGAATACTCTCGATACGTTCCCCGAAATTTTCCACCCATGCGAACGAGCCGAATGGTAATGACTCACACATGGCTGCACCATACAGGTTATTGACATCGTAATACATCAAGTATGACTCGGGCTCGTTTGGATTGAAGTTATCACGCATGTAGCGATTATTCGCTTTCCCGTACCTATTGCAGCACTGCGCTACACCACCGCGAATACCTTTCTCGATAAACATTAACATGTCAACGTCGAGCAAGAGTTCGAGTTCTACGCTGGTACATTTTAACATCGCATCAAACGATAGACCGGGTGCGGTAAAATAGTGCAATGGATCGAGACCGTACGTGTTGATGCAATTTCGTCGAAAATTCTCAAAAATATCTGTCAGAAGGAGTACGTCGGTTTTCAAATACAAGTCGGAATATTCACCCAACGTTTTGAGATTAAAGATAGTCCAAACTTTGCACGCGTGCGCGTAATCGTCCGCCGAAATATCTTCATTACTCAATCGGGAGAAAAAATTCTTTTTCGCAGGCAATTGCGTCTCATCGAGTCGCATCCAAGAGTCCACATAGTCATAGGGAAAGACGCCTTTTCGCGTCAACAATTCAAATTGTGTGGCGTTAGCGCAATGCTTGCGTGTTACTATTTTTTGATCATCTTTCAGGTAAGATGCTAACTTTTCGATGCTACTCGGCATGAACCTCAAAGAGTCGATGAATCGATACTGCACGCGTGTACCTTTGACGCGCTTCGAAAAAGAAATATATTTCTCCTTGTTAATCGGCAAAAGACTCATGGATCCTTCGAAGGTTCGAGCCAATGCTACAATCAAAAAGTGTGCGTCATATCCGGACAAGTTGTGAAAAACTATTGGCACTACGTGGGCAATTTTGTAATTCAAATTACAGTCTTGATGAGCGGCGCCGCGGAATTTTCCCGTAAAGTGACAATGATCTCGGACTCTCACGTTTGTCCGCGCAAATGGTTTTTCACAAATGTGACAATTTTCAGCCAACTTGAAACTTTGACTTTCATCGCTACTCAAAGGTCTCACTGGTACTATGGTCTGGAAAATGTCGTGCAATGAGCCGGCCAGTCCTTCTAATTCACGCATGAACCATTCGATACAGTTATTTCCACGAAACGCCTTGTACTCCGAGAGAGCGTCATTGAAACTGCAATGTTTATAGTAGGCAATGCTATGAGGGGTATGCTTCTGATAATTTACAGTGTTAGCCTGTGGTGCTGTGACCGGTTCGAGCAAACATTCCAAATCTGCGTAAATTACAAACGGAACTATCTCCTTGTGCTGATAATTTTTGAATTTCAATTTTGTATTTGTACCTTCGGGAAAAGTAACACGACAATTATTACTGCAGTCCTCTTTATGTCGTTGCAATATTTCTTCTCTGCTGAAGTAACACAAACACCGGTCGCAAATCCATACGCGATGTCCATCCCTCGACACCTGCGCATTCAATAGTCGCGACATGTTTTTAATCCACGCGTAATGATGATACACCTTGGGAACACTTGCGTCCTCCTCCTCGTCCTCCTCCTCCTCCTCCTCCTCCTCCTCCTCCTCTTCCTCCATTTCGGCGTTGATCATGAGTAGATGAATGGTTGGTTTATCCGACATTTGCGTACTCAGATATATCGGAACAATTTTACTCGTGCCGTCTTTTGTCTGACCATCAATCCCATACACATGGATCGATAAGCCATTCGATTGCTCAAATTTTGCAATTTTTGACAAACTCATCGGGAAATCCAGGCCTTCGTAGTGGAGCATCTCGCTATAATGAGGATAGGAACTCGTACGTTCGGGATGCATCCTCGGTGGTGGAGAGAGTGCTGCTGTGACGGACCAGAGAAAACAATAGGGGTCATTGTTTTGAATATTGACGACGGCTCGTTTCATCTGTATATCCCTCGGGAGACGCGTGTAAGTGGATAAGCTCCCTCGCAGTGGTTCGTATTTGTTAATGTTCACAAGTAGATGGGAGATTTCGTGTAACGTCCAACCCGACTCTTTTTCCTGAAAGTCCTCGATTTTGGCGGAGAGTTTTGCTTGGACGCACTCGATGAACCACTCGGCAATATCGCTCGATGGTAGAATGACCGCGTTTGTCGTTTGAAACGTCTTTTCCTCCTCAATAATTTCATTCACCTTCATGAGGTGAAATTTGCACGCCAAGGTCACATTCACCTTCACGTTACCCTCCTCGCGCACGATTTTGTCCAGTTTTGAAACGACCACGCGCATCGCATCTTCGAGGAAACTTTGCACATCTTTGTGCTCGAAATTCACAATCGAGCCCGTCTTTATTCGACTTTTGAATGCCGACTCGAGATCGACCCACTTTAGTTTTTCGCGGGCATCACTCACACCAGCACCGCTTACACCTGCGCTGCTTACACTTGCTCCACGCACGATTTTTTCCCTCAGCGACGACAATTTCGCTATTGTCGATTGAATTTTAAGTTTTTGACCGACGTTGAGCCCCGGTTTTTTCAACGTTTGCCCCAAAAGTTTGACGTGCACCTCACAGAACTTTTGCCACTTATCCACGTGGGAAAAATTGTTCCTCGCAACGCTCAACTTGTCAATAATTTTATCGCAATCGTCCATGGTCCAGACTGCTCGATGAATCGAAATAAAGTACCGATGCTGAAGGGCTCACAAATGTATTTAAGAAGGACATCTCTCTACAACCTCACACGCGCGTATGTGCGTGTGTGTGTGTGTGTGTGTGTGTGTGTGTGTGTGTGTGTGTGTGTGTGTGTGTGTGTGTGTGTGTGTGTGTGTGTGTGTGCCGGCACGCGCTCGAACGTCGAGTTTGTATACACAAGATCGAGTTCCAAACAGCGAGACGTTGGGCGCTCTTTCTCGTGCTTTCCAATCTTGAACACAAGATGAATTGTTCTTGAAATACTAGTATCCTTCATTATGCATTATGCATCCATATCTTCAGAGTCCGCGTCCAACGTTTCAATAACTAGATAATTTTTCATATTTAGTATATGAGCTAGCTGCTCTCGATTTTCATGACCCTTAACGTATGCGATAAACTTTCCACCGATGTAGGCTATGCAGACATTCCTTTTGTACGCTGCTGCCAACATCAGCTGGAATGTTGCTGAATTCGCGAATTTCAGGCTGTGACATTTTCCGCCGCGATAGACCATGCATAGATCTCCTCTATGCGCTGCTACCAACATGCTCTCGAATGTTGTCGAATCAGCCTCAAGCGCCTTGACGATCGTTCCGGGTAGAAACACGCTGAATTCGTTGCGAATGTCAACGATGTGCTTTTTGCCAAATTTAGTGTTGACCGCCCGTATGTTGGTGATGATATAATCCGACCCGGGTGACAACTCTCTGAGCTTCTTTGTCGGCAGAATATCGGCAATTTTACGAATTTTATCGATGAACTCCATTGTTTCACTCGTGTGTACGTAGTTCTTTCTCATGTGTGCGTCCGATCTTGAATCGCAAGATTATGTACTCCCCCCCCCCCCCCTCTGCATTGAGGGCACGAGGGTCCGAGCGCGGAAAAATGTCACGCGTCCGATGACTCACCACGCCCCACAAAACGTTTGAAAAAATAATCTGACGAAATCCCGTCGCCATTTTGGCGCTATCAAATGTCACCGGCCGACGATACATTCTCGGAAAATAATCATTCAACACCTTAATTCGCCGGTTTCAACACGTCGATAAACAAAACTATCGCATCTCAGCAGGAGGGGGGGGGGGGGTCCTTTGTCAAGCCACGGCAAGCGCCCGATGACTCACCACTCACAAATGTTTAAAACAATTTCTGAGAAATCGGACCCTCCACTCTCCTCCCACCGCCCCCTCTTCCCCGCGGGAGGGGAGGGGAACTCCCTTTTACTACAAAGCACTTCGACTCTTTGTCAGTCGTTGCGCGGCCTCGCTGGGAATCGGACGTGTGGCCCTGTGTTCCCCCCCCCCCCCCCCTCATTCCGCCGCATTCCATTCGTGGCGAAGGGGGACTTACCACCATTGGTCGGTAAGCAGGTGACCCCTACCATCGATCGGTAAACCTGTGAGCCTCACCATCGGTCGGCAAGCAGTGCAGCCCTACCATCGGTCGGTAAGTACAAACATCGACAGTCGATCATGGTACCAGTTCTAAATCAAACCCCTACCCGACCATCCGCCGATAACTCAGAAATTAACCATTTTTGGGTCGTTCTCGGTCGGTAAGTGTCGGTAGTAGGAATCTTGGTTTAGAACTGGTACCATTACACTACTGGAGAAAAACGTCTTGAGGTTGACACCTCTACCCAATACGTACGGCCCATTGGTGGCGTACCATCCATCGGTCCCCAAGTACGGCAACGCGGAGGTAAATGGCTCTCTTAATGGCCTCGTATTTGCGAGGCCCTCGGCGAATAGCTTTATGAGCGGGCCTTTCCGCTCGTAAAGAATTATTGCACGGATGTTTATGATGCTCTCAGCAAGGAGTTCGAGAGACTTTCTATTTTTATGGAGGGTCCGAGATATTCCTGTTGGGACAGGGTTTTCCGGGACCTCCAACAATCTACCATTAGGGTGCTTAAAATGCTGTAGTGAATAGAGAAATTCGTCGGGAAAGGAAGACAAGTAAATAGCACGAGACGAAGGTCGCGACACATCTAGTTCTATGGCTAATTCGCAATTGCTTCTTCGTAGCTTCCTTAATCGTGTGGCGTCCCGCCGCTCTCTTTTGCGTACAACGCGCTGCTTCGCCGTTTTAGTAGCAAAAAAGCCTCAGAGTATGGTCCTGGCTAGACAGTTGCGAATTTCTCGCCCTGTCTAATCATGATTTTTGTTCACGCTTTTCATGTGGAACGAGCCACACGATTTGAATAATCGCGCCTCGCTATGCGCGAAGGGTCAGTACTAATGCGCGGAGAAGCGCTAGGCCGCGGTCCTAGGTGCACGCAGTTCACGCACTCCGTTGACCCCACTTATCGATTATGGATTTTCCCCTCGCCTACGATCGATGCGGAAGGATCGGAACAAGGGATCCAGAGATTCTTCCGCCAGCCCTTGAGCGAGACAGACGTCAGAGTTTTTTCCGAGTCGATAGCGTAATATCGATTGCAATCCGATTCCAAGTCCTCAGTTGAGATTATTTAGAGGCATTTACGCGCTTTGAGCTTATATTGAGTCAATCAGTACCAGCGGGATAGCTGAGTTTTTTGTAATAGCGCTTCCGTCGGAAGAGGTCAGATTATGCGCAGTAGCGCGACCCTAGACGCCGACGAGGATCCGAATTAGTTTAGTTTTGTTCGCGCAGAGACGCATTAAATATTTTATATAAAAAGTACGCAAGTGTGCGAGTATTTATTCGTCCCAAAACCGAGGACGATCCTGGGAGAGATTCCACGAGCCTAGAACCGAGACTCAGGCCGAGAGCGTGCGAGAAAGAGACAGAAGGAGGACGTGCAAGCCGCGAGATCGAAGCGCATCGTAAAGGTAAGTTTGAAAGCCTTATCCAGTCCGGGATACTTCTGTGAAACGCCCTGTACGGTGCTCGCATGTTTGTGGTTGGGTGACGGTTCCCCTGGCTTCGAGTTGCGCAAGCGCGAGGTGTTTTCCGCGTTCTAAGCCGCATCGGTTAAATTTGGGGAAAAGAAAATTTTTCCCATGTGTCGCGCTGGCCAGGTTCTTGAGCAAAACCGGGTTATGCGTGACATTAATGGCGCCCAACGTGTCTATACGACACACCGTATTCACGACAAAAATCGAGCAGAATAACCATTGTATTTCGTCAATGGAGCTCAACGTGTCCATATGACACACATTACAAACGTTAAAAATTGTTTAAAAATTGCCAACGCATTTCATTTATGGCGACGATTAAGTATATTTGTGACATTGTATTAACGAAAAAATTGTGTTAAAAATTTGCCATTACGAAAAATTTTCGGCGTAGCGTGTCTTCGGAACACGCAAAACTAAGGATAAGAATTGTAAAAGAAAAATAAAAAAAGATCGCTTTAAAATCAGGACAAAACGTTATTTTGAAAATGCCTGGAAAAAAAAAGGTATCATAAATCATTAGGAAAAATTACTAGCGAAAATTGTGCGAAAATTCGTTTTCTTTACACGGAACGAGTACCAAAATAATATTCTTCAAATATTTAAAACTGTACGTTTAAAAGGTTCGAAATTTTTTTTTCCCGTCCTCACAGTGTCCCATCGAAATATAGCTTCGAGCACACTTGAGCAGACCATACGAGACAAAGAGGGATAGAGTCATAAACTCGCCAGTCCTGCTAGCGGATTACGCTATACGTATACGCAGAGAAACAGGAGCGCTCACGCGTAACGTAAACAAAACAGCGTCAAACTCAGACAACGACCAGCGTTATATTGGAACGAAATAAAATCACGCGAAATAATTTCTACAGCACAATTCAAAAGAAATATAACGTAACCGAACTGAAATTTAACGAACACGAATATCACTTGTAATTATTTTTCTTCAAAGAATCATTGATTAATTTATTATTCATTTTTATCAAACTATTTATTTATCCTAACGTTATTAGGAAAAACAATTTTTCTTGAACAAGTGATCATTGAGTTTTCGTTCAGTTCATAAATTATTTCAAATTCATTTTTTTTTCGATCAACGCGAATAGTCAACGCATTCAACATGAGTGACTCCTCCGAAGCAAGTAATAAAGCGCAAAGATCCACGCGATCGAGCAACGCAATACCGACAGGCCAAACTTTAACGCGCTCACCCTCAACGTCCGAAGGGGACAATAATTCTACTGACGAGTTGAATAAGACAGCAATAAGTAGGAAGAATAATACAGAATCGAACAAAAACAGAACAGTAGGTACAATACCGAAACAATCGACAAAACAGATTAAAGAAACGAAAAACGCTGTAGACAATGACGCAGTACTAAATAAATTCCAGGAAATGTTTATGACCTTGCAATCGACCGTGCAGGAATTAATTCACACGAATTCGGAACAAACCCGGCACGAAATGGAATTATTGCACGAAAAAAATAGTAAATTGATCGAAACAGTCGAAAAATCGCAAAGTAAATTTGTAAGACTAGTCGACGAGCGAACAAAAGATTTAGCCGACGAATTTGAGCGGAAAATAAAAACGATCGAAAGTAAAATCGCGTTGTCGGAAGTCGACGATACACAGTGGGAATACGACGAAGACCCTATTCGTAGCGCGCGGCGTAGGACGAAAAGCAACGACACAAAAACGTTTACATTACCTCCGCGTACACAAACTGTAACGACAACAACGTACACTTCGACCAACACTTTTTCAACGCTGACTAGGCCGACTGTAACGACAATAACACAAGCGCAATCCACGCCGGCGATCACAGCTACGTTTCAACCTCGTACGTTACAATTTAACGAGATAATCGAAACACGCGAGCGAACGAATTCACAGAATAGCACGACAACAAATCTCGAAAGAACCGAACCGCGCAGATCTGAACAAATTCCCCGCAATGTGAATAAAATTTTCAAGTCTTGGAAATTGAAATACCCCGGAAAACTCGACGCTGACGATTTTCTCGACGAGATCGAGCGAAGAATCGCTGCGTCAGGTATAAGCGGACAAAACGCGCTTAACGTTTTACCGGAAGTATTATCAAATACCGCGTATGCGTAGTACAAAGTATTTCACAGAGACTGGGTCTCATGGAATGACTTTGCCACGAAATTTCGAGACACTTTCGGAGATTTGAAAGATGACCAGCAGCTAAATTTTAAAATACAAAAACGAGTCCAGAAACCGAAAGAAACCGCGATTGACTACGTAATAAAAATTAGCGAAATGTACAATAAATTGCAAGAAAAAGTTCCAGTAAAATATCAGTTAGACAAAATTTTTTCCGGATTAAGTTCGAAATTGATAACGCACTTCGACAGAGAAGAAGTAGATTCTTACGACGCGTTAATTAAGAAAATTCGTAAATACGAAGAAAAGAATGAGCTAATGTTGCAAGCGGATAAACAACGCGACGAGTATTCGCGCTATTCACGCAACTCAAGCGGTAAACAGCGATTAAATGCGATAGGAGACGTTACGGGAGAAAATTCGGTAAAATCAGACGAATGTAATAAGCCGAAAAAACAAGGAAAAAGCGCGATAAAAAAGAAAGTTACCGAAACTGTAAGCAAGGAAGACATTTGCCTAAAACAGATAGAAAACCTTAGCAAACGACTCTGAAAATTACAGGTAATCCGGCAAGGAAAAAATGTTAACGAGAAGGACTCTCGAAAGAAACGCAGAAATAGTTCAGGTGAAGATACCAGCGGCAAAACGCGCCGACGATCTGGCCCCGATAGTTCTCGCTCTTCCAGCGCGGCTTCATCGCTGAAGGGGGGAGAGAGGCGCCGATTGCCACCACGTAACAAGCGAAATTCAAACGACGAACGCAAACCGTATTATTCGCGAAGTTATCGAAGGAATAGTAGAGAAAGAAATAGTCGTAATTCGCGTTACTACAACGGCGACAGGTATAGATCGAACGAGGAAGAGTATTCATGGAGAGGTAGACGCAGTAACAGGGACTACGATAGAAAGCGCGCAGTAGTTTGTTACAAATGCAAGCGTGAGGGACATTACGCGAATCGATGCGATGATCGCGCAAACTCGCCTCCCAGACGCGAAAGATTCCGCGAGGAACCGCGTAGAGCCGAGAAGAGCCCAACACCACCTCCAAAAAACGCGCAAGAAGTCAGGAACGATTAGAATCACTCCCACTTCCTGACGCGACCTCGGGTATTAATAAACGAACTAGGCAAACGATTAAGGTAAATGAGCACGATTCATAAGAAGAGAACGCCACCAGTTACAATACTGAGGAGCACATATTGAGAACGTGTTTCGTAGCGGAAAACAGTACGCACGGTAATAACGATTCGGAAAATGACGATAGCTCGCATACAGCATCGGAGACTGAATACACCGAAGACGAAGATGATGAAGAGCCAGTCGCGGAAGTTAGAAGCGCTAGGCCGTGTCTTCAGACAATAGACGCTTTAGGTAGTGCAGGTGAAATTCAGCACGCTTTTTTCGCGCAGAATTGCTCGATGGAGATAGGAACGCGCCGTACATTTAAAGGATACGCGTCCCCCAGACCTCCGCGAGAGCGCAGTATAATCCCGGTTACAGTGAAAATCGAGGAACAGTTTTTGAAAGGAATTCTAGACACCGGAAGCGATCGCAGCTTCATGAGCGGCTACGCATATGAGCAAGTACGTGCGTCACAAAGATGCAGTCCCATTAAAGACGCAATTTCTCGCACAGGAGTACAGCTCGCGCAGCAAGACCATGTCGCAATACCGCGCTACTCGGCGAAATTCCTTATTGACGTTTGCGACTGTTATGGAGAACATTGGTTCGCCATTTTAGACGGTCTGAGCACGCCAGTCATACTAGGCATGGACCTCATCTTGCCATGGAAAATAACGATAGATGGGAACAAAAACATTTGGAGAATTAGGGATTCGGAAATAGAAGTACCCTTTGATTTAGCGCAAGGAAATTGCGAGATGACAAATTCGTTGCAAATCCAGCAATTATCGTCAGACGAACAGTCACGTTTGGACGAATTTTTGAACGAGAAATTTAATGCACAAGGGATTACGGGTACGAATGGTACGACGATGACGACTCACGTTATTGAATTGACAGACGAGACGCCAATCAGACAGAAACCATATCGGAGAAGCCCCGCCATAAACAAAATCTTAGACGAGGAGATCGCTAGATTATTAGAAAAGGGATTTATAGTACCCAGCAATAGCTCATGGTCTAGTCCTCCCGTTCTAGCGCTCAAGAAGAATGGCAAATATAGATTTTGCGTGGATTATCGGCGATTGAATCGCGTCACGAAAAAATCTGCCTACCCTTTGCGCAGGATGGACCGAATTTTAGATTCGATGGTGGACAGACTAATTATTAGCACTCTCGACCTGAGCGAAGCGTTTCACCAGATCCCGATGGACCCAGATAGCAGAGAGTATACTGCGTTTGTGGTCGAAGGTCGGGGACTGTTCGAATACGTTCGCATGCCCTACGGCCTAACGAACGCACCCGCTACGTTCCAGCGTCTTATGGATGAGCTCAAAGATAAGTTCCTTGAGTACATTCGCGCGCAGAGATTGCCAGAAAGATATGCCGATCAAGTGTTTGCATACCTTGACGATTGGATAGTAATTTCAGAAACTTTCGATGAGCATATAGTGCTGTTGGATATATTGTTTAGAGTCTTTCAAGAGGCCAATTTGAAAATAAATCGGGAAAAGTCTTATTTTGCGCGACAAGAAGTCGATTTTTTGGGTTTTATTTTGAATAAGGATGGCTTGAAGCCAAATCCCGAGCGTATCAACCCGATACTCAAATACCCGCGCCCTCGTAATCGCAAAGAATTGCGCAGGTTCAACGGTTCCGTAAACTGGTACCACCGACACTTGCGTAATATTGCGAAAATTCAAGGGCCGCTGAATAAATTAGCCAGTCCTAAAGTACCATGGATCTGGACTGATGAATGCGAAGATGCGTTTAACAACGTAAAGTCTGCGCTTAAAGAAGCGGTTACTTTGGTTCCACCAAGACCGGACTTGCCGTTCTATTTGTACACGGACGCAAGTGACACTGGTCTCGGAGCCGTATTGACGCAAAAAGATTCAGACAAAGAGTACTTAATCACGTGCTTAAGTCAACCCTTACGAGGTGCGCAGTGTAATTACACTACGACCGAAAAGGAATGCTTAGCCGTGGTATACGCAGTGCGTAAACTGCGATGCTACCTAGAGGGCACGAGTTTTACAGTGATCACAGACCACTCAAGTCTGCGATGGTTACACTCGCTCAAAGACTCGATAGGAAGGCTAGCGAGGTGGGCAATGGAACTGTTGTCGCACGACCTGACGATAGAGCATCGCCAAGGTACGGCCAACGAGGCTCCAGACGCGCTTTCGCGGTTGTACGAAGATGCAGGCGATAATACGCTCCCTGCGCAAATGAACTACTTGCGGAAAAGTTTATGGTACGACACGATGATCGATTTAGTAGAATCGAACCCTACGCGACACCCCCGCTACAAAACGAAAGAAGGAAAATTATATTACTACAAGCCTGACAGAATTAAGGCAATTGTAGGAGACAATAATGCGTGGAAAGTAGTCCTGAGAGAGGACGAAGTTCTCCCAACCATTGAGAGATACCACGGTACTCCCCAATCCGCGCTCCAAGGCATGAGGAAGACCTATCATATGATTTTGGAGCTCTTCTATTGGCCAGGAATGCGTGAGGATGTCCGCCGATACGTAAATGAGTGCGAGACCTGCCTAAAGTGTAAGTCAGACAATACGCCACCCCATGGGTTAATGTATCCGCGTAAAATCCCTGAGCCCTGGGAAACGGTTTCGATCGATATCGTAGGCCCTTTTCCGCGCTCTAAATTGGGTAAGAGTTATATTCTAGTTTGCGAGGATGTGAATACGCGATATTTAGAGTGCTTTCCTCTAGCGAAAGCTGACGGTCAGAAAATTGTAAGGTGCCTCCGCACATTGATTAATAAATGGGGAACACCTCAGGTGATAATTACAGATAATAGTACAGAATTTATCAATAGAACGGTATCAACATTTTTTGAAGAAACGGGAATCAGACAAGTTTCGACCCCGGTATATCATCCACAAGCTAATCCGGTAGAGCGCATAAACCGCAACCTGAAGGCAATGTTAGCTAGCTTGCCAGGAGAAGATCATCGGGAATGGGACGAAACTTTGGAAGAGATTCAATTCGCATATAATTCGACGGTTCACACATCGTTAGGCGTAACCCCCGCGTTTCTTAATTTCGGTCGTGAACCAAGACGCGCAGGAGAACCCTCCCTTGACACGATGGACGCAAACCAGACCAACGACAATGCTATTGATAACGACTGGACAGACCGCATGAAACGCCTAAAGAATTTACGCGAAAAGGTCGAGTCTTTTATGCTGAAAGCGCAAAAGAAACAGTGCGAACGTTACAATAGAAACCGACGGTCGAGTTTAGATTATGTGGAAATTGGAGATGTAGTTTACTACCCCAATAAAACGCTGTCAAGTGCTGCTCAAGGCTATAGTGCGAAATTAGCGCCCAGATATAGAGGCCCGGGAGTAATCGCAAAGAAATTGTCACCGATAGTAGTCGTAATTAGTAATCCATCAGGTAAAGAAATCGGAAAATATCACATCAATGATTTAAAGTTAGCGAAGCGAAGCACGAGAATAGAGAGAATGCGAAATGTGTAAAATGTAAGACTTCGATCAACAGCGTAATGGACCAACGCAGCAGCATCAGCAGCGTCGGAGAGGGCGGTAACGCGGGGAACGCGGGAAACGCGCTACCATGTGGATGGGGATCGCTGGAAGATTTCCAGATGACCGACTTCCCAGTCGTCCGCTTCACCATTCCGGAGCCCGAGGATGGGGTGATCCAGAGTCCCCTAGTTCTGCGAGAGGCTACCGGCTTTGTCCTTGTACCAGCGCGAGATATTAAGGAAGTTCTAAAAAATTACGAGAAATTACGCGCGCAGCAGCAGCCAGCCGCTAGCGTCGTATCAGCCGCCTCGCAATTGTCCGCTGCTCACTTCGAGGCCGTACTCGAGCTTATGCGCGAGAGGGACGCCCTGACCGCTAGGGTCACCAAATTGGAGAAGGAGAATGAATCTCTGGTGGGACGTCTGAAGGCTACCGATGACGAGCTTACGCGACGCGTCCGAGCTCATCATCGCAACCAGATTAAGATTGACAACTTGCTGGAGGTGAAAAAGCTCTTCACCAAAAGCGTCTCGGAGGTCTACCACGCGCAATGAGAGTTGCGCCAACCCCACTTGCGTCCGAAAGCGGTAAAAGGATGTCTGAACTGCCAAACCGAGGGGCACAGCTGGCGATCTTGCACCCGCAAGGACACGGGAGCTGTCTTCTGCCGCACCTGCAACTCCGAAGGGTTCACGGATGAAGACTGTCCGTGGCCGCACTACCGGGAGTTCGTCAACGACGTCATTCCGCTGAATGTGCGTTGCAAGACGTGCCGGCGCCTCCTAACGGAACCCGACCCAGCCTGTGGTCCGTGTCGTAAGCGCATCATCGACGAAGCCGTCACCAAGCGCTTACAGCTAGCCATCGAGTACGAGGAGCGCCAGAACAAAGCCCAGTCCACGGCAGTTTCGGCCTCAGTGGTCGATGCGTACCTGGAAGTGGTACGTCGCCAGCATGAGAGGAGCCTGGCACGAGACAAATGCGTCATCATTGAAGACGTCAGCTCTGATGCTAGCGCAATTCACGCTGTAGCGCCAGAGGAGAGGGCAAGAGCGCCGTCCAACGCCGGATCCGTCACAGACAATGCCACGGCACTAGCGCAAGCTGCGTTATTCTGCCGGTCGAGCACGAAGACGCACCGTCCAGCGTCGGCACCAGCGCCGATGATGACATCGAGGAAGACTCCGCCTAAGAGGCCACGCATCGCGCGATACTCGACGCGCCGTAAACTTTTTTTTTATTTTTATATCGCCACTTTCTATTTTTGATACAACATATAGAGGAATTACCTTATGCCAAAAGAGGCTTGACTTAGGACCAAGTCCATTTCCGTACGGTGCCAAATTAGGCCAGATTCGTTGCTAATTCGATTTCGTACCGCGCCGAAATAGGCCGGACTAGAAGAGTTGATTTTGTTACGCCAAAAAGGCCAATCGCATGTTAAAGCGAATTTCTTTTTTTTGTGTGAATCGATTATGATTTTAAAATTTTATTTTTCTTTCGTGTAGAACGACCCTCAGCGTTTGCGCATTTTAAGTTGAGGGAGAATAAATGTTCACGTGTGTTATCCAATAATTACGGTAGTTAATTCAATTTGCTCACAACCAGCTCCCCATCCAATCATAGCGATCCCAATTAATCGAGTACACGTTTGGAGAAACTAACAGTTGGTGGAGGTAATCGAGAAGTAACGGAACCCAGATCGATGGTGGCGGTGTGAGTAGACCAAGGTAACGCCAAGATGTTTATTGTCAATTGCTAACGCACGTCTCACCACGACCATAACTCAACATGCGGGCACGATATTAGGCTCCATGTAAAAGGCTTTCAAACTTTACCTCAAAACTGGCAAGCAGCGGTTTAGAAGGGGGGAATGTGGCGTCCCGCCGCTCTCTTTTGCGTACAACGCGCTGCTTCGCCGTTTTAGTAGCAAAAAAGCCTCAGAGTATGGTCCTGGCTAGACAGTTGCGAATTTCTCGCCCTGTCTAATCATGATTTTTGTTCACGCTTTTCATGTGGAACGAGCCACACGATTTGAATAATCGCGCCTCGCTATGCGCGAAGGGTCAGTACTAATGCGCGGAGAAGCGCTAGGCCGCGGTCCTAGGCGCACGCAGTTCACGCACTCCGTTGACCCCACTTATCGATTATGGATTTTCCCCTCGCCTACGATCGATGCGGAAGGATCGGAACAAGGGATCCAGAGATTCTTCCGCCAGCCCTTGAGCGAGACAGACGTCAGAGTTTTTTCCGAGTCGATAGCGTAATATCGATTGCAATCCGATTCCAAGTCCTCAGTTGAGATTATTTAGAGGCATTTACGCGCTTTGAGCTTATATTGAGTCAATCAGTACCAGCGGGATAGCTGAGTTTTTTGTAATAGCGCTTCCGTCGGAAGAGGTCAGATTGTGCGCAGTAGCGCGACCCTAGACGCCGACGAGGATCCGAATTAGTTTAGTTTTGTTCGCGCAGAGACGCATTAAATATTTTATATAAAAAGTACGCAAGTGTGCGAGTATTTATTCGTCCCAAACCGAGGACGATCCTGGGAGAGATTCCACGAGCCTAGAACCGAGACTCAGGCCGAGAGCGTGCGAGAAAGAGACAGAAGGAGGACGTGCAAGCCGCGAGATCGAAGCGCATCGTAAAGGTAAGTTTGAAAGCCTTATCCAGTCCGGGATACTTCTGTGAAACGCCCTGTACGGTGCTCGCATGTTTGTGGTTGGGTGACGGTTCCCCTGGCTTCGAGTTGCGCAAGCGCGAGGTGTTTTCCGCGTTCTAAGCCGCATCGGTTAAATTTGGGGAAAAGAAAATTTTTCCCATGTGTCGCGCTGACCAGGTTCTTGAGCAAAACCGGGTTATGCGTGACAATCGTTTCCTTTCTTGTTTAAGTTGTTGTTCGGTCGCTTTCTTTTCACTGCAGCAGGTCAGAAATCCTTTTAGTATGCACATGCATAAACCTGTTTTGATAGCTAGCGATATAATACCGATAAGGAATTTACCCGAGACTATTGCTCCTACGCTGGGTAATACGATTCCTTTAGGGTTGGCCCATTCCTTGTTAACAAGTAATTGAACATTGTTGCTTTCTTGTTCGTGATTGAGTGATTCTATGGTTCTGCTGTAATCTTTTAGGGTTCCGAGGTTCAATCTATGTAATAAGACGGGATTTTCTTTGAACTCTGGCAGTGCATGTTTTATCATGACCTCAATATTGAATATTTCACTCGATAGTTTGGTCCTTGTTTGTAATAATTTGACGCGAGAAGTTTTGGTATGAAGTTCACATTTTTCATCCGTTTCAATGATGGAGGGTTTTGTTAATTCAAATATCTGGTGGGCACTGTTGCATATTAATGTTAGTGCTTTTGGTTGATTGCTAGGAATTAGTATTTGGGCTTGTGCCGTAGTTATATAGGCAAAATCCTTAACTTCGGAATTAGCTATTCTACAGTCTTTTACAGTATTGCTTGGGTTCTCGCAAAGCGAAATTGAATCGGATGTATGTTCTATTCCTTGGTATTTGATGATGAAATCTCCGTTGACGTTCTTGAGTTCTTCTGGTTTCACTTCCCTTGTAAAGTTGTCTCGTTCCATCCGCTCGGCATACAACGGCAGGACGACAATGTATGTGCCATTGATCATTCGTGGTACTGGTGTATTCCTTATCAGAGTCCAGGGTACGTTTTCCAGGTTGGGTATCGTGATGATGTAGGTGATTTTTCTTTTTGTAGTAGCTATCGCAATATTTGCCATATCGATGAACTTCTGATAGTTTTCTTCTGTCGTGTTTACAATATGCTTTCCATATTGGGCTTCGAAGGCTTTGATCGATTGTATGAATCTTTGGGGTGGAAAGAGTGACGGTTGCAAGATCCCGTGTTTTCCGACTTCGATGGTGACGTTAATTGTGGTTATGTCCCTTTCCAAACTTTTCTGTAATCCCCCTAGATACCTCTGTCTGTTTTCCAACAAGGTTATATATCTCAGTTGGTCCGTGTTGTTTTTTGCCTTTTTAAATTCTTTTTCTAGCGTCTCAATGTATTCCGACATTGTTCTTTGGTTCACCTCCAGAGTACGGATTTGATCTTGAGTAATTTTCATTTGCTTGCGAAGTATGAGATTTAGCTCTCTGGTCGCGTTAGCAAGCTCGTCGATGTTGGCGTTTATGACTCGTAGATCTTCTGCGTCTGCCGTGCCCCAAAGAAACTTCTGAATTGTCCCGGCGATGTCTAGTATTCTCCTTTCGCTGCGGTGGCGGTGCTTGAGATGTGTTGGTAGGTCTCGATCAAGAGGATTTGGAGTTCTGAGGTTGCCTTCCTTACGGCGGATCGCAGTTATTACCGCGTGGGCTCCAAAAATTTTGGCGTACTCGTCAAAGCTGTTCCTGTCGGCGTAGTCGATGTTCCACATTCTTGGTGTTATTACTGTAGGATTCGTTCCGGGGGCTGCCGTTGATGTCGTCACATATGTAGAGAGGTCGTATAGTCCTAGAATCTGGTTGAGGGTCCTCAGCGAATCCCGTAGCTTTTTGTTTTCCATGACGAGTCTCTTTTGGTTTAGTTCTAGATTTTCCGTGGGATCGTTCACAGAGTTGACCTTGCCCTGCAGTTCGTCGGTTATCTGTTCCATTTCTAGTAGAAGGGAAAAGACCGGCTCGGTGTCGACGGCGTGGACTATCTTCCATTCCTCCTGGTATGTGTACACCTTTCCAATTGTTTCTTGAATGAGTGTACCCCGGATCGGTTTAAGCGTATAGTGTCCTGCTGCTCCCCGCCTGCAAATAATACCAACATTGAAATGCTCCAACATTATATCGGAAATCTCTTATTGATCTTCGGATTAAACGTAAAGTTCATTTTGTCTTTTCCTTATTTTCAGTTTCGGCACTTGTGGGTTTACATTTCGGTTGGACTCCTTCTGGCGTTATTACGTGTCCTAGGTATTCCAATTCGTCTTTGAGATAATGACATTTTTCTGCTTGCAGTTTAAGAACTTTTTCTCGTAAACGTGCGAACACATTTTTAATGTTCCGGTTATGGTCTTCGAGAGTTTTTCCGAAAATGACTATGTCATCGATGTATACATAGCATATGTTGTGATTAAGTCCCACTAGGGCCATGTCCATCATCCGTTGAAACGTGCTAGGGGCGTTTTTCAATCCAAAAGGCATTCGCTGATATTCGAAATGTCCCTCTAACGTTGAGAAAGCGGTGTATTTCATGCTTTTTGGGTCCATTCCTATCTGGTGAAATCCGGACGATAGGTCAAATGCGCTGAAATACCTTGCATCCCGTAGCGAGTCGAATATATCTTCGATGATCGGCATAGGGTACGCGTCCTGCGTAGAGTATTCGTTTAGTTTTCGGAAGTCGATTACAATCCTCCATTTTGGTTAGCCGTCCGGACCGGGTTTCTTGGGGACTACCCATATTGGTGAATTGTAGGGTGAGTTAGATGGTTTAATTATCTGCTTTGACAGCATGTCTTTAACGCCGTCGCTAATTACTTTTTGGTGCATCTCCGGGGCTCTAAAATTTCGAATGTTGATAATTTTCTGCTCGATCAGCTTAATTTCGTGCTTCGTACACGGCGACATGGGAAGGGGATTTCCTTCCACGGTGAAGATATCGTTGAATTCCTCAACGATTTTCCAAATCTGAGCCTTTGATTCTTGATCCAGGTGTTCCAATTTCGTCATGTTGCGTAATTTTTCAATCCGTTCTCTGTTCAGGCGTGAGCGATTGTTAATCACGTGTTTCTCGCTAAAAGTTACTTCTCGGGCGGTGAACATCCCTTCGGTAAGAACCTTTTCCTTGTGGTAGTTAACGTATGCTCCTCTGGCATAACCGTTGTTGTTGGTTTTGACAATCTGTACTGGGGTATAAGTTCCTAGGTCACCTTCCTCTCTTGTATAAAGAAGATATTCACAATCTGGCTTTGGAAGTTGGAATTCAAACGGCGTGATGTAGTTGGTTCTAGCATTGATGGTGGAGTCTCGTAGGTCATGATCAACTGCTGATAACGTCATGTTGTTGGTTGTTAGCACATAATCCCGATTCATCATGAAGGGTAATCCCATTAGTCCATCTTCGTCTGGTTGAAGAGGGAAATTGTTGGGTACCACGATGAATTCGTCTGAGGATCCCAGATATTCGATGTTTACCTTCTCTTTCATGGTGTATGAAGCGTCCCCCATACGGAATGGCGTGTTCCCTTTAGTTATTGATAGCCCCGCTGGTATTTTGTTTCTCCTAATAAGATTCAACGTACTGCCGGTATCAACCAATAATCGTAGAGGTACCTGGAATCCTTCTGGTTTGATTAATACTCGTCTGAATCGCTGTTGCTGTACATGGAGTATCCTTGGTGCGCCATTTTGTTCAGCTCTTCGTAGTTTTCGAAGTTTGCTGTTTCTTTTTCGGTCTTTTCTCGACGTATTCGCTCGTCTCGTCCCGTGATGGTTGAAACTCTGTATCCACTCCTTCGGACATCAGGTTGTTTATTCGCCGTTGGTGATAGGGAGGTTTTTTGTGAAGGCTGCTGTTGGGAAAATTTTGGACCTGGGCCTGTTTGTGTGTCGGTGGTTCCCTGCATTCCCTAATAAAGTGTCCAGTTTTGCCGCATCTGAAGCATCCCCTTTCTCGCTGGATATTATTCACGGCGTGGTTTTTTGCATTTTCCAGCAAACTATCGAGTTCCTCTTGTGTCAAATTGTGGATCTTGTGCGCCTGTGATGGTAGAGGTTTGTAATGGTTTGTTCTTTCGGGAAACCGTTGCGGCGGCCTGACGTATTCTGTCGGGCGAGTCGGCTGTTGACGGTGATAGTACGCTCGATATTGTTTTTCTGCGTTCGCTGCCGCTATCGCGCATCGTTGTAGCTCCGCGAGGCACGGATAATCGGAATTTCGGAGTATTCTGTTTAGGTCTATGTCCAGACCAAACAGAAAGTAGCTGGTAGCTGTCGCCTCGATATATCCTATGTTTTCGCCGGTCGATCCCTTGTTCAATTCCTCATTTTGGAAAGCGATAAGAGCAGTGTGATATTTCTCGTTGAACCGGCGGATGAAGTCCATAATATCTCTTCCATTTTGCCTAATGGTAGCGAGTTCTGCCATAAGGTTTGAACTGCGTGCTCCTGCAAGCTGTATTTTTTTGATAGCGGAGAGGAAGTTGGGCATGTTCTGTGTACCCACGATTTCCTTGCGTATCAGAAGGGGTCCTCCTATTTTTTGAGATTTTACGAGATAAAAGAAGAATTGCCGCTCCGATGGTTTGCAATATTTATACGCAAGGGCAGCGTGTTCTGACCAGAGCTTGTAATTATCAGTGCTTTGTCCCGTGATGGTATTAGGGACGAGTCTGAGAGCATCGATGACTTTTTGTCCCTCTTCAGATTCTACGATACCCGTTCTCCGATATTATCCCGGATAAAAACCGTTCGGATTGGGTGCTTGCGGTCTTCCTTGGCGAGAGGGTGGATAGTCCGTTTCTTCAGGCCACTCTGTTTGGGAAATTGTTCGACGCGTTGGAGGTTGCATACCTATCGGCCTATGTATCGTATGGTTGTACTCATTGAGTAGTCGTGCCTGTTCGGAGACAACCCCTATGTTCTGCTGGGCCTGGTGGATTTGCCGTCTTAAGCTCGACTCTTGTCTCTCTGGTACGACAAGTGATATTGGCTCCTGATAGTTATTGCCAACTCTCTCCTGCTCCAGACTGCGTCGCAGGGCTTCTGAGTCATGGCTCTGAACTCTGGGTCATTCTGACTCAAGATCGATGGGGATGGGTGTGCCGGTGCTGTCGGAAAATTGGGGTTTTCCGTTTCGGGTACGGGCGGTCACGTTTCTTGTCGTAATCCTGTGGGAGCCGCTCGGTGTGGTCTGTTAGGATGATAATTGAGACGTTGTGGCGGTATTCTTCGTATTGCCCCCAACGGTTGTTGGACAGATGGCGGCCTATCTTCCGTCGTGAGAGAAGCGGTGTCTAACCGTAGCGCGAGATCGTCGACGATCGGGTCGTCGCCTCCAGTTGCTAATCCGGTATCCGAGTCTCCCTCGGCAATAATTACACGTTGCCTTGCCATCATGTGTCGTCGAAGAGCCAGCGGTTCCCGCCAGACCATCCATGCTGGGTGATTTTCTCTGTGTGGAGGTAATCCCGTTCGTATCATGACGGTCCCGGTCGTTTGAATCGATACTCCATCGGAGTTTTCTCTGTCGATGAGTCCCGCGGTTTGCGAAGGCGGTATGCCGGCTTCAATATAGTTGGTCGCCCAGCGTTATCTTCCGCTAACACTTGTTCGTACGCGGGTGGTGGTGGTAAAGTTTGGTAAGGGTCGTTGGGATCCGTTTCGTGAATTTCGAGGTTAGTCATCGCGGCTAAATATATTATAACCGAAACTGGGACTGGTCTGTGTCGGAATTGTATGTAATATGTCGATCGTTCGACGTCGAGAGCGTTGAAACGATCGCTAAGATCTTTTAATCTTTGGGTCGCGACTGGATCCGACGATGATGCCCTAATACTTTCAGCTTTTCGAATAATCGTAATCATTTGTTTTACGATTTCGCGAATCCTTTCTAATGCTTCGCACCATGACGTAATTGAGTTCGGCATGGTTGTGTTTTGTTTTGTTTTGTTTTTTTTAAGTTAATACGAAAAATGTCGATCAAGAGAATATCCCAATACAATAATTAAGCAATTCAATCTTTGTTACTCACGTTATGACGGAGAGCAGGAATAACCCAAGTACTGGTGTCATCGGGTGCCGCTGCAGCGAGATCTCGTTTTCCTCAAAAGTGGGGAGTCCTCTTCTTCCTTTTGATTCGTTTTTATCGACGGGCAGCTTACTGGACGATGTACTTTCCGGCGGATTTCGGTCACCTTTTCAACTGCGCGTGAAGTGTTGTTTCAAGGTACTGGGTCTGCTTACTGAGATGCACTTTCACTATCACTTCAGCAAAGGGTTCGCTTTACTATCAACACTCGTTAACTATGTTTTTGTTCTCGTCAAGCGATCTTCAGGTATTACAGTCTTTTTCCAGATCTGCGTGAGAAGCGGTTCGTCACGGAGATATACGTAGTGAGAGAATTTTGCAATTTCGCTAGCGTATATCCTGGCAGGATCGCCAAATTGTCATGCGACTATTTGGAAACCTGGGTCTCGATAGGATCGCCAGTGCCTGAGAGAGCAGTCACCACTCTTCGAAGTCCGCGAGAAGTAAAGAACAGACGTAGTTAGCGTAAAAACGATCTTTATTCACTTATAAAGTCGCACGTACAAACGTATCAAGAGCTACGGTGACTCGATACAATACTTGGTGAAAATTGTCCTCTTGACCAAGGTTCACCTTGTCGCGCGCTTATCCAACTTAAGACTAACTCTCTGGTCACTCGCTTGGTTCATCCGCGCTGGTTAGTAGGGCGGTTCCCCCTCATTGGGAAATGCAATGCATTTCCTTGATTGGAGAAAAACGTCTTAAGGTTGACACTTCTACCCAATACGTACGGCCCATTGGTGGCGTACCATCCATCGGTCCCCAAGTACGGCAACGCGGAGGTAAATGGCTCTCTTAATGGCCTCGTATTTGCGAGGCCCTCGGCGAATAGTGTATTGCTTTATGAGCGGGCCTTTCCGCTCGTAAATAATTATTGCACGGATGTTTATGATGCTCTCAGCAAAGAGTTCGAGAGACTTTCTATTTTTATGGAGGGTCCGAGATATTCCTATTGGGACAGGGATTCCCGGGACCTCCAACAACCTACCATTAGGGTGCTTAAAATGCTGTAGTGAATAGAGAAACTCTTCGGGAAAGGAAGACAAGTAAATAGCAAGGGACGAAGGTCGCGACAGGAGCGAGGTTTTCCGTCCGATCGAGCTCGACATATATGTGTGGCAGTACTGCGGATTGGAATATGCATTAAATGAATTTCAAAGTGAAAAACATGTATCGAGATCATTGTTTTCTCTCGGTTGCCCGTTTATGCCGAAAATGCGGGTTAAAAAAATTAACGACGAACCGCGTTGAAAAATAAAACGCCGAAACGACCGTGGAAGGTTCAAAAAGAAATCTTGAGCCTTTGCCGCGATCGTTTCGACATTTTTTTTCAACAGTAAACATTATGGATAAGGGTATATCATAAATGTTTCTCCATCTGCAATGAGCGTTGTGGCTGAGTTGGCAGCGTGGCGGATTAGCGATACTTACGGTCCGGGTTCAATCCCCGGTGAATCAACTTTTTTTTTCTTCATTTTATATTCAAAAAACTTCGAACTTACTCTCGCTTTAGCTATTCTCGCCTGTTCAGGCATTATTTATGATATTTAATTTGTATATGCTTAATAAAAAAATCTTGATTCTCTGCGTTATTAATGTATCCAAAAAAATGTATCGCGCACTCTGATCGCTTATTTTTTTTAGTTTATACGTTAATTTAAATTATTAAGGGAAATGGAAATAAATCGGTTTTCACGTAGGATTATGATGAATATAACGGATTTAGTTTAATAACGTCGGAGAGAGACTGTGATACAAGAACGTGGAAACAAAAGGTTGTAGAGGGCACCTGTGAGCGAGAAAACAGGGAGATCTTAACAATAGGGTCTTTTCGCAGTCAATAGTTTCAACACTCCCACTTTGACGCCTCGGAGAGTCCATTGCACTTTTCAGTCTCTATCGCTTGCTCATAACTTTGGCTTCTTTTATTAAATATTAATGTTATTTCTCCATGTCCGATTTATCGAGAACACGTAGCATTTCTCGTTGACGCTGAAACGTGTTTCTCGTGAGCGGCTTTGTAAAAATATCAGCTTGCTGCTCGCTGGTGGGAACGTACTCCAGTACGAACTCCTTTGCTGCGTACATCTCCCGTATGAAATGATACTTGATGTCGATATGCTTGCTCCGTTTGTGGAATTCCGGGTTTTTAATCAACCGGACCGCGCTCTGATTGTCAATGCAGAGCACCGTTGTCTGTGCTGTAGGGGTCAAGTCGCGTAGCAGTCTCTTTGCCCAAATAAGCTCCTTGACGGCATGACAGGCCACGACGTATTCCGCCTCTGTCGTTGAGAGCGCCACAACCTTTTGTCGCTCCGATTTCCACGTGAGCGTTGACAAACCCAATTTCAGAACATAACCCGAGGTGGACCTCCTGGTCTTTGTATCTTCAGCGTAGTCCGCGTCGCTGAAAACGAGAATCTTCTCGTCGCTCCCACTGTCGTAGTACAACCCGTGACGCGTCGTACCCTTAAGGTACTTCAGGATCCGTTCGACGCTGTTCCAATGTGCTTTCGACGGTTTCTCGAGCTGCTGGCTCGCCTTGTTCACCGCGTAAGTGATGTCCGGTCTCGTTGCGACGGACAAATACATGAGACTGCCGATCGCCTGTCGATAAGGCGCGTTCGCAGCCTCCTTGCTGTCACACGTTGCCTTTTCTGATTCGAGCTGCTTATCTGCTGGAATGGCCACCGGATTCGCGTTTTCCATCCGGAAACGCTCGCGAACACGATTTACATACGCTTTCTGGTGCAGAAATATGGCGCCGCTCGATTGTCGCTCGATCTGAAGACCGAGAAACATGTCCGCTGTGTCGGACGTGATCTCGAATTCCTTTTTAAGCTCTTCCATCAGCGAAGCGATTTTCTCTTCATCCGCCGATGCAATCAGCCCGTCATCAATATAGATCGCGAGAATCAGTCGCGCTTCGCCTTCACCCGACGTGAATACACACGTGTCAGCTGCTGATGCTTGTAGTTGGAATTTATTTAGTGAATTGGTGAATCGTTTATTCCAGCAGCGAGAGGCCTGTTTCAGGCCATATAGACTGCGCTTCAGCTTGCAGACGCGTTTTGTCCCATCTTCGTAGCTCATGGGCTGACTCATGAAGATTGTTTCCTCAAGCTCGCCATACAAGAATGCCATCTTAATATCGAACTGTTGCAGTTTCATCCTCGAACATGCTGCAACTGCGAGGATACTTCGAATCGAGTCAAATCTCACCACTGGGCTGAAGGTTTCCTCGTAGTCGATGCCGTACTGTTGCGTGAAGCCTCTCTCCACCAGCCTCGCCTTGCAGCGACGTTTACTTCCATCAGCATTTTTCTTCAGTTTGAAGGTCCATCGATTGTCGGTGACTTTTGTTGTTTCGGCAAATCAGCGAGAATCCACGTTTTATTTTGTTCGAGAGATCTCGTCTCCTCGTCCATTGCACGCTTCCACAGCGTTGAATCACTGCAGTTTACAGCTTCCTCGAACGTGCGTGGTTCTTCGCTTCGAATCGCGAAACTGACGCTCGTTTGCGCGTCCGCGTATCGTGCAGGTCGTCTGATCTCGTCCCGATTGCGTAGACCGTACCTTTCGCGCTGCTGTACAGCCACTTCTTCGTGGTCGTGATCGTCGAAAGCATCCTCGAAGTCGTCGATCTCGTCTTCTTCATCTCGCCCGGGCTCATCCCCGTTGATTGGATTCTCTGCGTTTTCTGGTATGTCTTCTTCGCTCGGTATTTCAAGGAGCGTGTATTCGTCCTCCGAGACCTGTTCCTCGACGACTTGTCGGCTCGAGAATTTCACGTCTCTGCAGACTTGAATTTTATTCTCGGACGAAAACCAAACGCGATAACCCTTCGTATCTTCATCGTATCCGACAAGCAGACCATGCTTGGCTTTATGGTCACATTTACGCCTCTTTTCTTTCGGAATATGCGTAAATATTTCCTCTCCGAAGATTCTGAGGTAGCTGATGTCCGGCGGTTTACCATGCCACAGCTCGTACGGCGTTTTCCCCTTCACGGTGCTCGGTCCTGTTCGATTTAATACGTGAACTGCCGTATTGACCGCTTCGGCCCACAGTTTCGTGCTGAGCTTCCTCGCAAGTAGCAGCGTCCTCGCCGCCTCAACAACGGTCCGATTTTCCCTTTCGGCTACTCCATTCTGCTCGGGAGTATATCGTATAGTTTTTTCGTGCTTCGCGCCAAAACCGTTCGTTAATTCGCGTACCTCCTGGTTTACGAATTCTAATCCGTTGTCCGTCCTCAAGGTTTGAACTCCGCGCGGTAGAATCTTCTCGCATCGTCGGAGGAAGTTTCGCAGATGATCCTTGACCTCGCATTTCTGCTTCACGAAAAACACCGTCCTCATGTGTGAAAAATCATCCTTCAAGAGAAGGAAATAGCGCGATCCTCCCACGGAATCATCTTGCATCGGACCGCATAAGTCCGCGTGTAAAAGTTCTCCAGCTTCACTTGCCTTCGTCGAGCTCTTTGGAAACGGCGCTCCATGCATCTTTCCCACCGCGCACGGTTCGCAGAAAAAATTCTTTTCTGCCGGTGTCTCGTTATTTGTCTGCTTCAGGAAATTCTTTACGTATCTTGCATTCTGATGCGCCATGCGTTCGTGCCAATCGCGAAACGTACAGACCGCTGCGACGTCGTTCTCTTCGGCGATAATTCTCAATTTCATGTGAAAGAGTTTTCCTTGCCGTTTTCCCGTTAGAACCGTCTTTCCGTCCTTCTGAAATTCGCACATCGTGTTGTCCGATTGCATTTTCAGACCTTTATCCAATGCCGCTCCCACTGAAAATAAATTATATTTCAGTTCAGGGACAAAGAGCACATTGGATAAATGTTTCTCGTTCCACGTGTGACCGTCGAAAGCGAGAACATTGATGTCGCCACTTCTAGTCGCCGGCATGAATTTTCCGTCTCCGATGCGCACTGGTATTTCGTTCTCGAGAATCTTGAAGTTGGTGAACCATGATCGCTGCGTCGACATATGCTCGCTCGCCCCCGAATCGAGGCACCAAATCTTCTCATAATCGTGCGGCTCTGTTGTGGATGCGAGAATCTCGACGATAAGCGCGTCGCCTTTTGACTTATTGTTATTCGTCTCTTCGCTCGTCCCCTTCTTCTCGGGGCAATCTCGAGCCCAATGACCAGGCTTGTCGCATGTATAGCACTTCCCCGGTTTTCCAGTACCCCTTCCACGACTCTTTCCTCTGCCTGACTTTTGACTTTGATTCGCCGCGAGGGTACTGTTTTCCAATTTTTCTCCGGCACCGTGACGCATCTCCTCGATCGTGAGTCTGCACGTCAGGTTCGCAAGCGTTCTCTCAGCCATCGCCGCCGACTCCCATGCGCTCACGAAATGCGCGTAGCTGCTCGGCAAAGTCATGAGAATATTCGTCATGATCATGTTGTCGGAAACCTTCTCACCTATGACTTCGAGTTTATGCGCGATATCCTCGAGTCTCGCTATATGTGCCGAGATACTGTCCTTGGGACCCATCGTCGCACTATACAACATGTGTATGCTAGCTTCCGATTTTTGTTCATACACAGACTTTAGTTTATTCCATATGTCGAACGCGTTTTCACAATTTATTATCCGCAAAAGTGCTTGAGGTCCGACCGTAGTGCCGATGACCTGTTACGTCCCGGAGGGAGATTTAGGTGGGACTCGCGAGGTTGCCGATTTAGAGCGCGAAAGTTCGAATTGAATTAGATTGCGCAGTGAGTCTTTGTTTGGCTTCCGCGTGAGTTCCGAACACAGCTTAATAACAATTTGGATTGAGACGAATTTGAGGTGCGTGATTCTGGTAAGAGAGTTGGATCCGCCCGATGGATTGATCGTTGATCAAATAAATGTTCAGACGCGTAGATTTTGTCTTAATTCACGTAGTTCACGTTTATTACGTTTAACTCTTACAAACTTATAAATTCGGTACAAAGATAGTTACTCGTACAATGATTACATGGAAACGCAGAGCGAAAGGGTTTAGCCTTGTAAGTCAACTGTTCAGTTCGGAGTTCGAATACAGAGTGTCTGCTCCTTTGTGATATGAAAATTAGGAAAGTCTGGTTGTAGGGGAAGGAGCTTTTTTGGGGGAATGCATTTTCGGATCAGAGCTTCTTGGTGATTGGTTAATCAATCGTGAGAATGTACGCTGACTTACGTGGTAGGTCGGCGTCATGCGTGGGAATAGTTTTGTTCATCTACTTATTAGGTCATCGCTATGGTGAATGCGGCCATTGTTCTTTGTCCGAGGATCGGGTTCAGCGACCGAAGTTTCGTGGGTCTTGCGATATGACCGGGTGACGTGTTCTGAGGCAAGCGAGTTTTCCTCGTGGGATTGTTTGGGTCTTAGGACAAGGTAGGATTGTGGCGTAGTTCGGTCCCTGCATTTTGTTCGAGTGCTCTAGGCGCAGGGTTTCTCTTCCGATGCTGCGAGTACGCTCCTCTCGTAAATTTGTCTGTCGTTGGCTATGTTTATGCGTGGGGACCTACGTGCGACGGTTTCGCTTTTGGTCTTGTGGTACGTTTCGGCTATCGCTCGCTTAGCGTTAAAGAAATATAGGTTTTTAGTCGATGAGTGAGGGTGCTGCTATCGTGCGTATTTACCATCGTGGTTTCAAAAAGAGAGAGAAAAAAAAGGTGAAGGCTGGGACGTAACAGACCTTTTGACCAATGCGATCGGCTTTCTCCCACTGCGCAAGTTTTTCCTCGTACTCCGCGATTGCTGCGGAGTTCGCGTCGGCAGCCACGGCCTCGGGCTTAACCTGATCGCCGTTCACGACTTTCCACGCGGCACTGGCATTCAATATAACGCGAATTTGGAATTTCCACGACGCCCAATTGTCCGCGCCTTTCAGATGCGCGATCTTAACGATTTCACTCTCCATCGTCTCTGTCTCTGATTCCTCACTTTTGCACGAGGCGAGAGGTTATGCTGAGACACGTTTTACGTTCGTTCACTTCGTTGTGACAAAAAACCGCAAATCTCGAAAATGTTCACCATCCGATAGTACTGGGCCCATAACCTGTTAAGGGAAATGGAAATAAATCGGATTTCACGCAGGATTATGATGAATATAACGGATTTAGTTCAATAACGTAGGAGAGAGACTGTGATACAAGAACGTGGAAACAAAAGGTTGTAGAGGGCGCCTGTGAGCGAGAGAACCAGGGAGATCTTCTTAACAATAGGGACTTTTCGCAGTCAATAGTTTCAACATAAATATAATAATAAATCCAATTTACAACTTATTTATCTTATATGGAATTGTTTACGCTTTATTCACACCCGTCCTTATGCCAAATAAATTATAATTCATAAAAGTAAGCGGAAATATATTTATATTCGTATTATTATATTAATTCTCATACTTTTATCAAGCGATAAAGCATTATTCCCAAAAACGAGCCAATCATCCATCCGGCCGCGAATCGTAAGTACCAGAAAGTGCACATATTCTACAAGCCATGAGATGGTCCCGTTTGTAGCGTTCCTGGCTTCGGTCCGCAGGGGCCCATAGTGCAAAATTTTCATAATTTCTCATATTTTAGTCACATTTGAGATTTTCGGAGAAAAAATGATTTAAAACAGATTCAAGTTCTGGTCTATTTCCCAAAAACACATTTTTTCACTGAAAATTCATGATTTCTCATTTTTTCCCCGGAAATTGCTCTTTTTCCTATCACCTGAGTAAACGGCTGCGAAGATATTCGGAGAAAATTTAAAGATGAAAAAAATGAGATTTTCGTAAAAAAAACTTGTTCTTATTTTTTTCCGAAACTTCTTCTTTTTCCTATTGAGTAAACGGCTGCGGAGATATTCGGAGAAAACTTATAGATGAAAAAAATGAGATTTTCGTAAAAAAAAACTAGTTACATTTTTTATCCCTCATAATTCTGAGAAATAGTGAATTTCCGAAATTTTTGCAAACATTATTTTCCTTAAGGGGTAACACCACTGTAACGGCCTGCCACGGAGCGTTTTAGACAAATAATACTTGGGGTAATTATCAAGCATATATTGAAGTATATTGCAAAAAAAATTTATGAGAAAATATTATAAAATGGCGACACTGCACCAAATTCTTCCGAGGCATGTTGAACTTAAGGTGCTCTGCGGCACGCAGTATAACATGTGCCACTTTTAGTCTGGATAAAATTTTTTTTTTTAATTACATCTAGATGAGTGTAGCTAGTGAACCACGTAGGGGCTTTTAGAAGTATTGATTTTTGAGTAATTGCCGTGTATTTGACTAAAAATGTTCAATTTTTTTTAAAGACTGTTATTTGTCAATAAATATTTTTTTCAATTAACTTATCGAAAATCCCCTACGTGGTTCAGTAGCTACACTCATGTAGACTTAATAAAACAAAATTCTTTATCTTAGATGGAAATTGGCACAGTTATACTGCGTGCTGCAGAGGTTCGACATGCTTCGGAAGAATTGCTGCAGTGTCGCCATTTTGTAATATTTTCGGATGAAAAATTTATAGCAATATACTTAAATATATGCTCAATAAATACCGCAAGTATTATTTGGTTATCACATATTCTTCCGCCAAAAAAAATATCAAAAAATACGCTTCCTGTAAGGCCGTTACAGTGGTGTTACCCCTTAAAGTCTTCATATAATTTCCGAGATTTTCCCGTGATTGTAATTAAACTGATGAAATATACGGAAAAATTCGGAGAAACTCGGATGTTTGCGTAAAAATAATTGTTCGCAAAACTCCGAATTCTTCATATTTGTTCCAATTCATAGAAAAATTCGGAAAAATTTTCCGGACAAAATCGGAGTTTTTCGGAAAAAAAATTGCACTAGGGGAGCGGGATCGTTACCCGCGGTCAGTGCTTTTTTAAAAATTATTATTACTGTTAATTCTTATTTGATTAGTTATTTTTATTAGTTATCATTATTATTTTTATTAGTTATCTTTTAGTGTCGAAAAATTTATCGCGCACTCTGACCGCTTATGTTATTAGTTTATATGTTAATTTAAATATAATAATAAATCTAAATTACAACTTATTTTACTTCTGAATTTTTTTTGCGCTGTATTCACACCCGTCCCTATGCCAAATAAATTGTAATTCATAAAAGTAGGCGGAAATATATTCGTATTATTATATTCATTCTTATATACTTTCATCAAGCGATAAAGCATTATCATAATGTATCCGGCCGCAAATCGTAAGTACCAGAAAGTGCACATATTTACAAGCGATGAGATGGTCCCGTTGGTAGCGTTCCTGGCTTCGAACCGCAGGGGCGCGGGACCGTTCCCCGCGCTGAGTGCTTTTTAAAAATTATTATTACTCTTAATTCTTGTTTGATTAGTTATTGAATGAATATAATAATACGAATATAAATATATTTCCGCTCATATACTTTCATCAAGCGATAAAGCATTATCATAATGCTTTATCGCTTGATGAAAGTATATGAGAATGAATATAATAATACGAATATAAATAAATTTCCGCTTAATTTGTGAATTACAATTTATTTGGTGTAATAGTCCGAGCGGGTGTTCGAGGATGGCGCGGGGACAACTAACGAGACGGAGACGTTTCCAAAGATAATTTTATTACTGATGGAAATGGGCGAGAGAGTGAGCGTATCGACAGTTCGAGGTTTTAGGATGGACTGCTGGCTCTCGGTCCAGCAGGAGGAAGCGTGACTGAGTAGAGGGGCCTTAGGAAGGTGGAGGGGATGCCACGCGCGAGAAGCGCGTGGGCCCGGGAACAATGGGACTCAGATGATAGAGGAGAGAGAGGATTGCTGATGAGAATTTCTAGGAAGGAAGATTTGGTTTCTGCTGAGGGTTTCTAGGAAGGAGGATTAGGTTTAGGTGAGAGCTGTGGGAAACGGTTGATATGAGGGCGTGAAACTGGGTTTGGGAATAGAAGTGGTGTGGGACCGTGACACTCCCCCTTTTACAAGAACGATGCTCCGCATTGTGAGTTACAAAGCTTTTTTTTTAAATTGATTCTATATAATAAAAATAAAAGTGTGTGTGTGTGGTGTGTATGTGTGTGTTTATGTAGTGTAACGTGGGTGTCCCAAAAATGTGCATTTACTAGGGGTGTGGTTCAATTGCGCTGTAAGCGCAATTCGGGCCGCAGTTTAGTTGGACGGAACAGTTCGAATGTGCTTAGTCGGGATGAGATGTGTTCCGTGTGATGATTTTGTTCCGTGTAGTAGTTTTTGTTCCGTGTAGTAATTTTTGTTCCGTATAGTAGTTTTTGTTCCATGTAGTATTTTTCTTCGTATAGTAGTTTTTGTTCCATGTAGTAATTTTTATTCCGTGTGGTAATTTTGTTCCTGCTACAGTAATGTTTTAATTTGGTATGTTGGAGTTATGGCCGTGGATCTGAAACTGACTATAAGATTAGTTTAGATGAGTTAGTAGGGGCTGTTTTGGTTATGAAAGGACGGGTGTGTGTGTGGTTGGTAATTCTATATACATATGTATATATATGTAAAAAGAGAAGAAGAACCCAAATTTTTGCTCCTTTTTTGACGATAGTCTTTGCCTTTGTTTCCTTTATAGTTTGCCGTGATTTACTTTTTGGCGTAAGGTTCCTCTTTTTCCCTAGATTCGTTGTTTGCCGAAATGTATATATATATATTTTTTATTATTCCCTTCTTTCGGTTGCACCTGAAACAGTCTTAATTCTGATTAGTTTAAGTGTTAGTGGGCATAGTTGTGTTATCCAGGATCCGGTAAGGTTGTTCTTCAGTTGACCAATGTGATGGATGAACGATACCTATTCAATCTTGATTAAAAATGATAATTTAGCTTTATCGCATACATGGGTTAATAGTGTAGTGTCTGACTTGATGGTTTGAAGATAAGCATAGGCTGAGCACATAATAAGGAATGGAAGTTATAACATATTTTGTGAAGCTGTCGTGCATACAATATTGTGTACGTACTTGTTTAATGTTAGTACGATTTATATGGGGAAATGTAGAGAGAAAGTACATGTAGAAGGTGGAAGAAAATGTATAAATGTAGAAGGGAAAAGAAAATGAATTATCAAGGGAATAGGAAAATAGTAAGGAGGAATGATTCTATATATGATACTTATGTGTAGCGTTAGATTAAAGTACATATGTCGTTGTTTCTTAGAGCATTTTTGTAACGTCATAATTATATAAAAAGGTGAGCGTTACAACATATTCGGGTTCAACTTAGTCTTCGTAAACCAATTTGGTTTTGTTTGTGTCTACCTAGATTTTGAAAATTATTCTGATCGGTTACTTCTAGAGTTTCGAATGGACTCATATAGCTACTATCACGATCGATTTATTAGTTCTTTAAATTAAATCATTTTTAACAATACGAGTTGTCGAGTTTGACATTTTGGTACTTTCGTTCGTCTAGCATAATATAGTTTTTCTGTTTATTTTACTCAAAATTATTTTCAGGGTACCAATTGTCGAACGTCGTTACAATTTCGGTTCTATATTGTAATAAAGTCGTCGAATGTTAATAGTTTTTTTTTCTTAAGTGGTATAAATGTTCATGGTAACGAAGCTTTGTGCTGTGACTATCATTTATTGATAACGACTTCTTTTTATGTGTTGAATTCTAAAGTATCTCTAATTCTTCTAAGGCGGTTTTACGAGGTCTACCGCGCCTGTGTTTGGCAGTTGATGTTCGTGGTTGATTGACTACATTTTTTGTTTTTGGGGCCTTTCAGAGACACTATAGCGGTGAGCATCGACTGTTATTCAATCGGGTTCTTTCGTGGTCTGCCACGTCCACGTTTAAAACAATCAATGTTGGCTGTTAGTTGGCCTGCTCTTTTCGTGGGCTACCACGATTGTGTTCAGTACCGCTTGATGTTTATTTTTCATTTTTTTTTTTTGCGAGCATTATGGGATGGTGAAGGTAGGTTAGGCTCGGTATGCGAGTTCGGTTGTTGTGCGCTATCTGATTTTTCATTTTCCGTGTTGGTTGTAGTTGAGCTGGGAGTCAGATTCTCTTCCATCCCATTGTAGTTTCCTTTTTCCGGCAGGTACGTACCTGTGAAGGCCCGCGACGGCCCGGGTACGCGGTGAGTAGCGACACCGCCCTACCGAAGCGCTGGGTGACCAATGTCGAAGTGGGCAAGGACATTTCAATTGGTAGTGGTGCGAGAAATCGTAGTCACGAGGATCCGACCAATGATCAAGAATGGTACCATGGGGGCTAGTTTGCCCGCCGTCCTACGGGGCGGTCACTAGCCGATTGTGGTTGGCTCCGTGGTGGCAGTGGTTAGGCCGCATGCTGGTCAGGGCAGTTACGTACACCCGACGTGTGAGTTGCGTTTTTATTAACTCGGGCGGCAACCTGCAGAGTTGTCAGAGTGTTGGAAAGTCACTCGGCTTGACCAATAGTTGCGTTGGGATCTGCCTCCCAACGTGAACTGGGAGGTAAGCGCGTCGTGTACGTGCGAGCCGTGGTGGTCGGCGTTCTCCGACCCCGAGGTCGCGGGGCCCGTGTTGTAAGCCGGGAGGCGGAGACAGCACGTAAAATCTCAGGTGATTAATGTAGTTTCCTTTTCATTGTCAATGGTTATCGCCTGTTTGTCGTATGTTGTATCGTTGCCGGTAGACTTCGGCCCGCCGAAGTGTCTACCCGCGTTGATGGGGATCCAAGGTGGCAGCGCGGAGCTTGCTTCTTTTTCTTATTTCTACTTTGCCGCGTCCGGCAACTTTTTTTTGGCCTTTTACTTCTTCGTTTGCGCTTATGCCTTTTCTTCTTCTTTAATTTATTTCTTCTTTATTTGCGCTTATTTCATTTCTTTCTTCTTTATTTATTTCTTCTGTATTTGCGCTTATATCGTTTATTTCTTCTTTGTTTGCGCTTACTTCGTTTCTTTCTTCTTTATTTATTTCTTCTGTATTTGCGCTTATTTCGTTTCTTTCTTCTTTATTTATTTCTTCTGTATTTGCGCTTATATCGTTTCTTTCTTCTTTATTTATTTCTTCTTTGTTTGCGCTTATTTCGGTTCTTTCTTCTTTATTTATTTCTTCTGTATTTGGGCTTATTTCGTTTCTTCCTTCTTTATTTATTTCTTCTGTATTTACGCTTATTTCTTCGTTAAATATTGTCGTCGTTTTTCCTTTTTTCGTCGGCACGGCTGTTTCGTGCCCTACTACGACGTCCTCGGACGTGTCGCGATCACGTTTGCGAGGGGTTTTCCTATACATTAGTTTGTCATGAGAATTTTTCCTTTTAGTAAGCTGTGGTCGTCCTTGTTCGAATCCAATGAGTTCCATCTCCTCTGTTGACGTTTCTGAGTCGTAGTTGTTGTCGTCGATTGTCTTGTCGATTTTTGGGCGTGCACTCCCTCCAATTTCTTCTTTATTTACGGCGTTGCTTATTTCTATGTTTGTATCCTTAAGTTCTTGAAGTTCTTCTTCTGGCAAAATTATCACTTTATTCGCTGTTGGGTTTCCGGAGGATTCATCCTATGTTGACAAGTTTCGTTTGTCACCCTATTGAGAGATTCTCGATTTCTTGATGTCATGCAGCGTTTCGTCAGATGATGATGATTCCCTTGGTCTGATCGGGAGGACGTTGATTGGGTTTCTTGACAGAGCGTCTGCGTCGAGTTTTCCAGGCTTGTGCTGAATTTCGTAATCGTAATCGTTGAGTGCCGCTTGCCATCTTAGTAATTGTTGCGGTGGATTCGGTTTCTTCACTAAATATGTGAGTGCTCGGTTATCTGTTACTTTCATGAAGTGGTGCCCATAGAGATAGGGCCTGAAGTGTTCGATCCTTTTTACTATTGCCAAAAGTTCTTTACGCATTGTATCGTACGCAAATTCCGCTTTTGTGAGAGTGCGCGATTAGAAGGCAACAGGATGATCGAATTTTTCGTGTTGTTGGCTGAGGACGGCGCCGTTAGCGTAATTCAATGAGTCCATTATTAATTGGGCCTCCTTGTTGTCCGGATAACGCACGATTGGTTTACTTGTAATTTTCCTTTCAAGTAATCGAACGCTTGTTGACATTCCTCAGGTCATTCGAATTTCTGTGAAGCCTTCAATTGTCTCGTTAGCGGGAGACCGATTGTTGCGAATTTCTTCACGATGCGTCTATAGGAATTCATTAATGCGTAGAATTGTATGATGATGTTCTTTTTTTTGTATTGGAAACTTGTACTGCTCGTGTTAACTTGGGTCTCGATTGTGAGTCGTTTTCGTTGATGACGTGACCCAGATATTAGACATTGTTCTGGAGGAACAGGCATTTAGCTGTTTGCAGCGTAAATCCGGCATAATATAGTCTTTTTGCTAGTAAGTGGAATTCATGCTCGTGTTCCTTCAGGTTGGTGGTGTAAATGACGATTTCAACCAAATACCCGAAAAAGGTCGGTACCCAGTGATCCCGATAGCGCGACATCCATCAACCTTTGGAAGATTGCTGGTGCATTCTGTTAAACTCCGAATGGCATTCGATTAAATTCATAACCACCGTTCGGTGTTGGAAATGCTGTGTTCGGTTTGTCGCATGGGATACATCTCGATTCGGTGGGAACCGGACGCTAAGTCCAGTACCGAGAAGTAACGGGACCTACCCAGCTGGTCTAGGATGTCGGTGATCTTTGGCAATGGGTACGCATCGGGTGTTGTTTTCTCGTTCAGTTTTCTGAAATCGATCACCATGCGCCAGCGTTTCTTTCCTTCACGGTCTGCTTTTTTCGGGACAATCCAAACAGGCGAGTTGAATGGTGATAGTGACGGTTGTAGCAAGCATTTCTGCAATAATTCGTCAACCTGTATATGGAGTTCCTGTTTATGCACTTGTGGAAAGCGATATTGTTTTGTATTTATCGCTTTCTCATCGGTTGTGAAAATGTCACGTTTCACAAGCGTTGTGCATCCTAGTTGTTTACCGGGCAGACTGAAAAGGTGTGAGTACTGTGAGGCCAGTTTAAGCACGTGTGCCGTCTCACTTTCCTCGAGATTCTCGAGGCGTAGGAGAGGTTTTAATCGCTCGAATCTGTCCTCTTTTGTCGACACCAACCCGATTACCGCATGTAGATCGGTAACAATGTCGTTCGGATCATTTTGGGTTGTGTCGAATGTTCGCAGTTCCTCAATTGGTTGTAATTCCAATATTGGAGCTTGCAGGTGTATTGTGTACTCGTTAGTGTTAATCGCTGTTAAATACGCTGTTCCATCACGATTTGAGACAATTGCGTTACCAATGTACAATCCTTCGCCACCATGTATTTGCGGGATGTAGCCTTCTGAAAGGTCCGTATTCTTTATCCTGACGTGGATTACGGATTTTGATCTAGCCGGAATTGAAATTCTTTCGCGTGTTTCGAAAGGTATTTGATGGCCACCGAAAGATATGCACGACTGGGTGTATAGAATGTCGGCTGGTGTTTCTTTGAAAAACTCGTCGCCAAAAACGGCGTCTTGGGTGACTGGAATATCGTTCTTGACTACATGGAATTCAACGGAAAGATCCTTAATCCTTATGATGCACGTGCCGGAAGTGAAAATTGTGTCGCTCGTGATTCCTGATAGTTCGTAAATGATGTATGCGTCGATTTCGACGTGTGCTCCTATTGCTTCTGATTTAATTTGGTTGATTTGAGCTCCTGTATCTATGAAAAATTTCGTGTCTTTTTCTTCAAGATCAACAGAATTTATTATTACTCTTGGAGGTTTTCGTTTTTGTAATTCCCAGCGAAATGGTGGTTTTTCTTATTATTGATGTTCTATTATTATTCAATGGCTTGATGTCGAACGCTCCTGCGATTTATTTTGTGTCGCGCCCTCCGTGAAGTCATGCTTAATTAAAAAAGAAATGTATTCTGTTACTATCTTCGTTAGTCGCGGAGGTTTTCGTTAGTTATGTCAGCTGCTCGTACCTCGCGATCCTTGTGTATTGTTTTCATATTTTCGGTTGCGAGAGTTGTCGCCGGATCTGTTTCGCGAATTGTGTGTAATAACGATTGTTATCTCGAGAGTGACTCGGGGAGTGTCATCTCGGTTGGTAATCGTTTCGTGAGTTTTGTTGTTTACTTCGCTATCTGTCGTGTGAGTGATTTCCGTAACTACGGTATCCATATTGTGACGTATTCCAAAATCTTCGATAGTTAAATTTTCCGTTCCATTGTTCTCTTAAATGCTTAAATGTGTGGCAATTGCCGGTGGAGCGGCTACTTGATTGATGATATTCGCAATATGTTGACAGAGATTAATTTTGTGTTTAGGAAAATGAACATTCGCTGTTTCTGTTCGTTTTAGTTCCGTAACTTATTCGGTTTTGTTAATCGTTTGACGGATTTTTAATTCTTATTCTATGTTAACGCTTTCTTGTATAGCTTCATCGAAATGTTGAACTGCTTGTCACATTAAAACTGACTTTATCGAAAAGATCGCGAGTAGACTCTCTAGTTACCGATTTATTTACTCCTTAATTCCGATTTTCGAGGTATTGTTAATCCTAATTACGCATATAACATTCATCGACCCTATCCATAATTCGTTTCATAATTGTGCGCGTGCGAGTTACGTACTCTGCTATCGGTTCATTATAGCTTTGCGCTATTTCTTTAAGTTCTGATTCGAGATCTAATAATTCTATTGGAGTACTGAAATTATGTCACAAATCTGTAAGAAGTTCTTCGAGGGTTGTATCATTTTTGTTTCCGCCAAATCGCGTGCGGTTCCTGTTACTTTATACTGTATCATGACAAGAAGTCGAGCTGTTCTTTCAGTGGAATTATTTTTATTGTCTTTTTGCATGCGCTTATGAAGTTTTCGGCGGGAATATTCTTGCCGTCAAACGCAGGGATTGGTTGGTATATATCTCGGAATGTTAAATTTCCGTACGCCATCTCGTTAACGACTTTGTGTTCGCTTTCGGGTTCTAAATTAAAAAATGAAGGGCCTAAATTTTTGGCGCCGGGGTGGCCTAGTAGATTGAATTTTGTATTGTCCTATCCATATATGTTTTAAAGAAGGGGAAAAAGAATTGTTTTTTTTGCTATTTTCTCCCAATATTTGTATTGTAGTCCGCAAAGTCGTTATTATTCCAATATGAAAAGCTTAAGACGTTTGCAAAAAAATTATTTTTAGATCCTAGAAGCTTGGAAACTTCTCTATTTTTCAGTTTCCGTTGGAATATTTATAATGCGTAAAAATTTCGATTTTTATTTTGTATATTGAAGGTTTGTAAAATGTTATCATTGAAAGTTTTCGATTTTCCTTCTGTTTATGAATATTTATAGTGTGTAAAAAATGTCAATTTTGAAATATCTAAAGCTTTTAAATTTTTCGAATATTGCGAGTTTCAAAGGTTTTCAGTTTCTGTTTTTCCTCCGTTTTTCCTCAAATATTTATTATGTGTGGACAGTTTTGTTTTCTTCGAAGAATTTCTTCTCTCGTTTTTATTTTAGAGTTCGTAACATTTCATTTTTCGGGTTGTACGGTTTAAGACATTTTCAATTTTCTTTTTTTTCCAAATATTTATAATGTGTGAAGATTTTATTTTTCTTGAAATATTTAAAGTTTGAAGTAATTGCATTTTTCCGGGTATCACAAGTTTGAAAAGTTCTCAATTTTCGTTTTCTTTTTTTTTCAAATGTTTATAATGTGTAAATAAATTTTGTTTTTCGGATTTTATAGATTTGAGATGTTTTCAGTTTTCGTGCTTCTCTTTTTTCACATATTTATAATATGTCAAAATGTTGTTCTTCTTAAAAAATTTCGACATTGCAAAGCTTTATTTTTCGAATTTGAGCGTTTGAAGAGTTTTCAAATTTCTTCTTTTTTTTTTAATTCTCAAATTTTATAATGTATGAAGAGTTTGCTTTCCTCAAAATATTTAAAGTTTATAACATTTTATTTTACGAATTTTACAAATTGTTTCCTTTGTAAATTAAAAGGCGAACGGGACGCAGAGTCGACGAAGTTTCGCTACGCGTGTGTTTGTGCGCTTATTGTGTGCATAAGTTAGTGCGATAGCGGTAGGAAGCCAAAAAGAAATAATGAATAGCGTATTGCGTTTTCAATACGCACATATTGAATTTTATCAATGTGACAATCTCGCGATGTACGTTCATGTATCACATGGGTTCTGGCGATGTCGGATGTTTACACACTTTAATGTGTGGAGAAAAACGTATTTCATTGCCACTCTTAGAGGAGGGCTGGAGAATAATGGAGAAAAAAATGAGTTTCAAAATTACTTACAGTGCCGTGATGAGAAGGAATAATTTTATAAAAACGCCTTGGATCCAGTTATTCCCTTCCTTCCTTCTGTATTGTCCGTGTGATTGATTAAGTTCGTTTTTATATTCCGTGAGTGAGTTAGTGAGTTCCTTTTGTTTTCCGTGAGTGAGTGCCTTTTGTTTTTCGTCTCGTCCGTGTGTCTCGTTTGAACGTTGAGCGTGTAGATTGCGTGCGGAGCGTCTAAGATGTTTTTTTTTATAAAACTTTGAGCGGGTTGATCAGGCCCACTGAGTTTTTGTTTTTCACTTTTTAAACTTTTGAGACGCGAGAGGGGCGTTTCGCGAATCCCACTTCTGACACCAATTTGTAATGGTCCGAGCGGGTGTTCGAGGATGGCGCGGGGACAACTAACGAGACGGAGACGTTTCCAAAGATAATTTTATTACTGATGGAAATGGGCGAGAGAGTGAGCGTATCGACAGTTCGAGGTTTTAGGATGGACTGCTGGCTCTCGGTCCAGCAGGAGGAAGCGTGACTGAGTAGAGGGGCCTTAGGAAGGTAGAGGGGATGCCACGCGCGAGAAGCGCGTGGGCCCGGGAACAATGGGACTCAGATGATAGAGGAGAGAGAGGATTGCTGATGAGAATTTCTAGGAAGGAAGATTTGGTTTCTGCTGAGGGTTTCTAGGAAGGAGGATTAGGTTTAGGTGAGAGCTGTGGGAAACGGTTGATATGAGGGCGTGAGACTGGGTTTGGGAATAGGAGTGGTGTGGGACCGTGATATTGGCATAGGGACGGGTGTGAGTAAAGCGCAAACAATTTTTTAGAAGATTAATAAGTTGTAATTTAGATTTATTATTATATTTAAATTAACATATAAACTAATAAAATAAGCGGTCAGAGTGCGAGATAAATTTTTCGCCACTACAAGATAACTAATTAATATAATAATGATAACTAATAAAAATAACTAATCAAATAAGAATTAATAGTAATAATAATTTTTAAAAAAGCACTGAGCGCGGGGAACGATCCCACGCCCCTAGTGCTAATTTTATTCCGAAAAACTCCGATTTTTTCCGGCAAATTTTTCCGAATTTTTCTATGAATTGGAACAAATATGAAGAATTCGGAGTTTTGCGGACAATTATTTTTACGCAAACATCCGAGTTTCTCCGAATTTCTCCGAATATTTTATCATTTTAATTACGATCACGGGAAAATCTCGGAAATTATATGAAGACTGTAAGGGGTAACACCACTGTAACGGCCTTTCAAGAAGCGTATTTTTAAATATTTTTTTTGGCGGAAGAAAATGTGATAAACAAATAATACTTACGGTGTTTATTGAGCATATACTTAAGTATATTGCTAGAAATTTTTATCCGAAAATATTACAAAATGGCGACACTGCAGCAATTCTTCCGATGCATGTCGAACCTCTGCGGCACGCAGATAACTGTGCCAATTTTAATCTAAAAAAAAGAATTTTGTTTTATTAAGTCTAAATGAACATTTTAAGTCAAATACGCGGCGATTACTCAAAAATCAATACTTCTAAAATCCCCTACGCGGTTCACTAGCTACACTCATCTAGATTTAATAAAAAAATAATTATTTTGTCCAGATTAAAATTGGCACAAGTTATACTACGTGCCGCAGAGCACCTTAAGTTCAACATGCCTCGGAAAAATTTGCTGCAGTGTCGCCATTTTGTAATATTTTCCCGTACATTTTTTTTGCATTATACTTCAATATATGCTTAATAATTACCCCAAGTATTATTTGTCTAAAATGCTTCGTGGCAGGCCGTTACAGTGGTGTTACCCCTTAAGGAAAATAATGTTTGCAAAAATTTCCGAAATTTATTATTTCTCAGAATTATGAGGGATAAAAAATGTAATAAGTTTTTTTTTACGAAAATCTCATTTTTTTCATCATTAAATTTTCTCCGAATATCATCGCAGCCGTTCACTCAGGTAATAAGAAAAAGTAAAATATCCGGGAAAAAAAATAATAATCAGTTTTTTTTACGAATTCTCATTTCTTTTCATCTTTAACTTCTCTCCGAATATCTCCGCAGCCGTTCACTCAGGTCATAGGAAAAAGAGAAATTTCCGGGAAAAAAAATGAGAAATCATGAATTTTCAGTGAAAAAAATGTGTTTTTGGGAAATAGACCAGAACTTGAATCTGTTTTAAATCATTTTTCCTCCGAAAATCTCAAATATGACTAAAATATGAGAAATTATGAAAAATGTTGAGAAAAATTTGCACCACGAGCCCTTGCGGACCGAAGTCAGGAACGCTACCAACGGGACCATCTCATCGCTTGTAGAATATGCGCACTTTCTGGTACTTACGATTCGCGGCCGGGTGGATGATTGGCTTGTTTTTGGGGATAATGCTTTATCGCTTGATGAAAGTACGAGAATTCATATAATAATACGAATATAAATATATTTCGGCTTACTTTTATGAATTATAATTTATTTGGCATAAGGGCGGGTGCGAGTAATGCGTAAACAATTTTATATAAGATAAATAAGTTGTAATTTAGATTTATTATTATATTTAAATTAACGTATAAACTAAAAAAATAAGCGATCAGAGTGCGTGATACATTTTTTTGTATACATTACTAACGCAGAGAATCAATAGCTAAATAAGCATTGAAATCATCTAAAAGCCTCGCGCGTGACGTCACCCGTCGTGCTCAGATTGCTTTTTCCCTCGAAGCCTTCGTTTCGCCTTGGCCGCACATGAACGGGCTCAGCGTCCATGTATTGGTGTAGCTGCTGAAGGCGCGGTCGGGAAACTTCGATCGTGCTCGGCTCTTTCCGAAGATGTCCAAGCGTCGCTCGCTCACGGACACGCGCTACTATGATTGTGTGATGGGCGCGTAAGAGACTAGCGAGGGGGTAACTTTTACGCGCGATCTGGCTGCACTGATCCCCGGTAGCAATGTCTTGTTTTTTTTTATTAAGCATATACGAATTAAATATCATAAATAATGCCTGAACAGGCGAGAATAGCTAAAGCGAGAGTAAGTTCGAAATTTTCTGAATATAAAATGAAGAAAAAAAAAGTTGATTCACCGGGGATTGAACCCGGATCGTAAGAATCGTTAAGCCGCCACGGTGCCAACTCCGCCACAACGCTCATTGCAGATAGAGAAACATTGATGATATACCCTTATCCATAATGTTTACTGTTGAAAAAAAATGTCGAAACGATCGCGGCAAAAGCTCAAGATTTCTTTTTGCACCTTCCACGGTCGTTTCGGCGTTTTATTTTTCAACGCAGTTCGTCGTTAATTTTCTTAACCCGCATTTTCGGCATAAACAGGCAACCGAGAGAAAACAATGATCTCCATACATGTTTTTCACTTTGAAATTCATTTAATGCATATTCCAATCCGCAGTACGGCCACACATATATGTCGAGCTCGATCGGACGGAAAACCTCGCTCCGTTGGCCTGCGAGCGAGCGCGATTGGCGAGGGGCAGAGAGTTTTCCCCCTCCGAGCTACCCACTCGTGTTCTCGTTGACTGCGATACCGACTTGAGCGGTGATCACGGACTCGCGCGGCTACAAGGGAATCTGCAACCTCGACAGAGGCGATGATCACGAAATCATACTCCCGAACTCGCCGCCGCGATTTAGCGCCATTTACGAGGCACACCGAAAAGGGGAGCGTTGTGCATCTCACTACTAATCTCTGCTTGCACTCCTTCCCTATAGTCTCCCTCACGGTCTTACATACAGGTCTTGAAACTTGCTTAAAATTTCAATGGTGGGGGATCGCCTCTTATTGAAGCACCGACTGTTTCAACTCGTGACCACGAGGATCGCTACTATAGAGTGATGCAGACTGTGTGAGAGAGACGGAAATAGATTTCAAAAGTAAACAAAACCCAACATAATCGCTGATTCACGCGACTACACGCGACATGCTCTACTTGTAAACTTGTAAGAACCGTGATATTGAAAAATGACTAAGTGGTGTATTGTGCCAACGTGTAAAACAGGCTCTCGGAGTGAAAAATCGAAACGCTCAGTGTTTCGGGTGCCGAGAGACTTGGCGCAATTAAAAAATGGGAGGCCGCGATACCGGGAGTTGGGAAATTAGAGCCGAGACACGTTGTGTGCAAAAATCATTTCGAACCGAAATATATTCATCGAGAATGGGCGAAACAGGCGTTGGAGCCGGGAACTTGAAAAAAAATGAAAAATTATTGGGATCATTACAATAAATACTTTCCAGGCTGGAAAACATAAAACAAAGTTAGTGAATTATTTTCATTTATCCTACTCGAGAGTCCTTCGCTTAAAGGTCGGAAAGAGGTGTTTTTTTTAATTTACCAACGCAAACCGTTTCGGAAACTGCAAAGTAGAGATTATTGAAAATGTTTCTTGGGACATGCATTAAAAGTTTTCGAAGAGGAAATAAAGAATTGCAAAAGAAGCACTGTTTCTTAAGTATTTGTTTCATTTTCAAGAAATATATCCTGCAAGTGTGTCGGTCTGGATTCCACTTCGGTCTGGAATAGTTCCCACTTATTTTCCGGTCAATTAAAAGAACGCGTAAAGCCTATTTTTTTTTAAAGCTAAAACATGTTTTTAAAAACCCGAGCGCACAGAGATCGAACCCCTAAAAGTAGCATTACAATGCTTGCACCGAACCCCTCGACCAACACGAGCTCACATAGGTAATAGGTTTTTATATACCTATATAAAAAACATTCATATTCATTGTACCCACTGGGATAACTATATTTTTTTGTTTTTTTTTTCAGGTTTACGATAAAATTACTTTTAATCGCATTTAGGTCCATCATGCATTTTTGACATTGAATATCATAATTTGCCTACACCAGCCAATTGTACAGCTAGGTTAGGTTCCTATGAGTCAACAATCGATTTCCATCTCTCTCGCACAGCCTGCATCACTCTATCGCAGCGACACTCGTGGTCACTAGGCGAAACGGCCGGTGCTTCAATCCGAGGACATACCCCCACCATCAGAGTTTCAAGACCTGTATGTAAGACCGTGGTCTCCCGTTCTACATGATCAGAAACCATCGATCTCCGGTCACTTTCGGTTGCGACCACGTCTTGATCAGCTTTGTTTCGCGATTACTATACGCGTAGACCGAGAGAGCGAGAGAGGGAAACAAAAAGCAACATCGAAAGTGTGCCTTATCACGGAATTAAGAAAGAAAAAAAAATAGAGAAAAGTGCACGCGAATGTGCTGAGAGTGCGTCGTTTAGTTAAGGATCGTCGACTTACGAACGTGTATAATCGTGTGACAAAATATCGTACGTGTTTCCGAGAAAATGAGCAACCTACCAACAGGTGAGCTGTAGTGTCGTATGCTTCGATATGGTTTTTATTTCATGTATCGTTCCTTGACAAACGCAAATGTTCGTTTCGTGATATCCGGCAATCATCATGAACGAATCCACTCTCGATCGCACCACGATTTCTATTAGCTTCAGCACGCGAAATTAAAGTAAAAAATCGTGCGTCATGCACGCTGTACTATTAACCTAAAAAAGCAGAGTTGACGAAGTTTTCTCGGCGTGTAGTTGCGCGAATTGCGAAGAACTTTGACTTTTCGAAGAACTTCATGCGCCGGGTTTTAAACGCGTCATTATCTCGTTCGACAAGTATGGTCTCACCATACTACAGTTTTTTGAGGCGCCAATCTATATTGCAACATTGAGACGAGAGAAAAAGAAATTTGATCAATCGAAAAGAATCCACTTCCGTTGTGTTGCTATGATACAAACTTCGATACCATTTGCAAGGTCGATTTGATTTCTTCGATGGTGTCGAAATTTGCATTGCGGGGCCGCTACGAAAGTTCTTTACATTTTATTTACCATATTTTCATTGTTAGAGTTCTTTCTTTGTAGATTTATAATGTAGATTGCTAAATAAAGATCTTGAAAACAGGTTGAAGGATATTTGCAGGTAGAATTTGCCAAAAGAAATTAAGGGGCTATACCAGTGTGAATGCTGAAAATTTGGGTGATTTTCTGGAATGTTTTTGAAGAAAAGTACTCAATTAAATGTTTCGGAAAATTAAGAATATATTTGGCTATTTGTCCTATATTACATAATTTTTTCATAGAAAAATATTGAGATGCAAGCGACTTATGCGTTGCCTTCAGAGGCGCAAAAAAAAAGTTTCTCCACTGAGTAGCTGAAACCAAAAAAGGAAACAATGTTGTTAAACTGGAAGGTATTTCCTGTACAATGACGTAGGATTTTCGAAAAATATCAAAATGTAACAAAATGGCATAGTTATGAAAGAACAGTCTGTTTTCTTGCCTATAAAATGGTGGTTTTTTTCAATGCCGATTCGTCAATTTTCATCCAATTAAAAATATCCTATGCCATTGTAGAGTAAATATATTCAAGAGTACTCAGTTCAAATTTCAAGTCAATCGGATAATTGCTGTTCAAGTTACAATGTCAGCAAATTTGAAAACTCTCATTTAGAGAAAAACGTGTTTAAAGATGTAACTATCGATTTTTGCAAGATAAAACGATAGAGATACGGCCTTGGTATTTTTACAGGATATTCTTGAAAGTATAAACTGTCGAATAAGGCAAAAAGATTGATTTTTTAAAAGTGTCACACTGGTATAGCTCTTTAGAGGCATTGAAAAATATTGGTTTTTGTTGCATTCCAACGATGCAAACTTCAACCTCATTTTATTCAATTATGTGTTACTAAAACGCGAAAATCATTACATTTTATGAGCAGTCTCATATAAAGGCTCCATAGACTTTTGTTTTTTAAAGGATCCACGTTTGTTGTCCTTTTTTTTACATTACGTAGGCAAGTTTGGATAAAGAAAAAAATTATTTTTTAGGAAGTTTATCATCGACAATCGGCATTCCATTTTTATCGCTATCTAAAATGGTGAGAATAATAATTTAACCCAAATTAGATCCTTCCAGTAAATAGATTGAGAAAAATGCATTTTTTTTATAACGTTGAAGTTTGCATCGTTTAAATGCAATGCACGTTCTTTGAAAAAAAATGTATTCCTTTATTTTAATTAGAATCTATTATTTTTCTTTTTATAGCTTAATATAGTGGTTCTCTTATGAGGATAAGAAAAACTGCTTGGGTAATGTTTGTGTTCCAAATTGTGCAACGAAAATTGTAAGCAGTAGAAAAAAGATCACCTTTCGTTGCATTCTATCGATCCAAACTTCACCATCACATTTTTCAACAGTGTTGAAGTTTGTAGGATTGGAATGCAATAGGAAATCATTTTTATTCTGTCGTTTTATAATTTTTATTATTATTGAATATATCTTCTGCCCAATTTATGTTGTAGATTTCTAATGAGGATCCTGAAAAACGATTGAGTGGTTTACCTAGCTTGAGTACACGACAACAATATTCTGACAATTTGGCATGACGAATTTTTGTTGCGTTCAACAATACACACTTCGATACTATATTTTTCATATCAGATTTATTGACACAATTTCATGTAAATAAGTGTTAGCATCATTTGAGGATCGAAAGTTGCGATACATTTCTTTTTAAGAATTGGTTATTTCCAATGACATTGAAGTTTGCATCGTTGGAATGCAACGAAAGGGATTTTTTTTAGTTTCCCAAATTTCCTTTGACAAATACCAGCTACGAAAATCGTGCAAACATTTTTTGGGATCCTCATCTAGCGATCTACAATAAATTTGCAGAATATCATTTTGGATAATAATGAGTATGCGAAATTAAAAAGTATTTTTCTTGCATTTCATCAATGAAAACTTTAATCCCATTGTTTCCAAGCATGGCAGTACTTTGCAACTCGAAAAATTGAAAATAATGGAAAATAAATTTTTATTATACAAATTTCAATTTACCCAACCTCATTAGTTTTCAAACACCTTCACCGTTTTAATTACCCCTCCATGTATAAAGTTTTTACTAAATGCAAAAAAATCGATTTTTTGCTTGCCTTACTTGCCATTTTCTTTTAAATAAAAAGAAAGAAACCTGGCTGGAAATGAAATATCGATGGTCTAATGCTCAATGAAAAGAGATAAAAGTTGGCCTAAATGCTCAAACAACTACGAAAGGAAAAAAAGAACACATATGCCACTCTTATAGGAACAAGAAATAAAGTTACAAAATTTACGAAGACACGCCTACTTTATTTAAGACGGAATGACACCTCATCACGGTCGGTATGGTAGAACAATTATACATACCCAAAAATATCGGAAACGGCTCTTCAGATCCCGTCGAAACTTTACCAAACGACGTCAAATAGATAGACGAACAGCTGTCTGGCCCTCAAGTTTTCTGAATTTGAGAAAAAAACGTAGATTGGCTTATGATAAGCCAATCTACATTTTTTTCTTCTCAAATTCAGAAAATTTGAGGGGCAGACAGCTGTTCGTCTATCTATTTGACCTCGTTTGGCAAAGTTTCGACGAGATCTGAAGAGCCGTTTCAGAGATTTTTGGGTATCTATGATTGTTCTACCATACCGACCACGATGAGGTGTCATTCCGTCTTAAAAATGATCAAATTATTAGCATGGGTTCACAGCATACAAGATACAAATGCGTACATATGCAGAATATGTATCAGCAATTAAGTTCAAAATAATTACACAGTTCATTGAGCCAGTACGAAAATGTCGGCATGGCTTTTCATCAAAATCGTTCGTAGTGAGTTGTTTTGCTTCTATCTCCTATTTTTTTGAGCAGTCTACCGCTTCCTTTTCGTGGGGCTAGTCGCTGGATGTTAATTGCATTATCGTAATTAACAATAACTCATGTTTCCTGTTAAACTCGTCCCGAGACTTCGGTTGCGGGAAAAATAGATACTGCGAACTGATGTACGTGAATTCGATATCAATCTCGTGGTTTATCCATATGTGGTTTATCCAGTATGTGCATGATCTAAAATTTATTGACATGTTGAAGTTTGCATCCCGGGATTGCAAGAGAGTTATTTTTTTAATTTCTCGTATGTTTTGGAAACATCGAAGTATGTATAATCTTCAATTTTTAGGATCCTTTATGGAGACGAGTAACATGAATCCTCAATAGGACGATTTTACATAATAATAAAAAAAAGACATTAAACGTTTTTAAAGAATATTCGTAACATTCAAACATGCTTCATCACTCGAAGGAGTCCTTTTTTAATCCACTTTTCATTTCTCTGTTTTTATCATTATAAAGAGCCTTTTTGCAAATTGAGGTCGTAAATTTCCAATGAAAATATGTAGAAACGTTTGACCGATTTTGACAGCCTGAGCTGGCCAAAAAATTGACTAATTAAAAAGAAACAATTTTGCATTCCGACGACGCAAACGACAACGTCAAATATTGGCGCGGGGGGGGGGGGGGGGGGAATCAGTATGAGTCGCTTCTATTTCGGATCCACGATGGAAAATTAATTTGTCACGGCCTTTGAAATCTCGACAAGTTATGATATTTGAACATAAATCTGCCACTGACGCCCCTCCCATTTCACACCCACGAATTTCTTGTTCTTTATACAAACATATCCTGTATCTTTTACAGACTTTATCTCGTGCAAAATTTGCAATTCACTGTAACGCTCTTCGATCTATAGGATGAGATTCATTTGAAAGAGCTAATATATTCGAGAGTTCGTGTCGTTGTAACTAAACATTGGTGACGATAAAAAGCAGTATATCCATACTTTCTATCAATTGTTTTTCTCGTTAATATGGAGTTCAAGATGGATTGGCAAAAAAATCAAAATTCAGAGTGGGTAAGAATGCCGCTGTCACATTTTCGAAAGTCTGCGGATGTTTGGCCATCTGAAAATACGTTCATTCGATGAGTTTGTGGGTATAAGGAGAACATTCGTGCTACAGTCGGTCGCGTCCGTGAGCTCGTGTTTTGTAGCCAGATAATCGAGTGACTCATCGATCACAAGGTATAAATATACACACATGCAATGAGTGAATATCGTGATATTTTCAGCATAAGCGCAATTACTACACTGAAAAAAAAAATTCGTTCATCCTACCAAAATTCAGTTGGTTTAACATAATGTATCTTTAAATACGTTCAACTTGATTTTTTATTGGCATAACAAACGTTTTGTTAATCTAACTGATAGTTTTAGTGCTGTGAACTGTAGCTTATTTAGCATGTCTGAGCAACTGTTAAAACAACAAAATTTCGAGACAACAAAATGCATTTTGCACATTCAACGATTCCTTTTTTTCAGTGTATTTGTCCCATCAACAAGAGAGGGAGCAGAAAACGCAGAGTATACCGACAACCATTCTCAACAATTGTCAGTCGAGCTTTAAGATAGTATTGTTGTTTAGAAATGTGAAGAAAGAAAACCGGTTTTCCTTTTTAATTTGATTTTATTATTCTACAGACGTTTCTAAACACGTCTGTGAAAACCGTTAGATGATATGCTCATAATATTTAAATCAGAAAAGAATTTTTAAACCACCTTTTTCAAACGGACTAAAAAGTATAAAATCATTTCTCCTAGCTCCATACAGATTTATAACCCAATACAGATTCCATAGTTCATACCAATTGTGCTGAAAATTTGTATTTGTGAATTTTTAATAGCTATGAGCATACTTGTAAGACGTAAACCTTGTTCTATAGAACGAGTAAAAGATTTGAACCTTTTCGTTTTAAATCTTACAAGTATTTTCATAGCTATTAAAAGTTCACAATCACAAACTTTTAGGACAATCTGTATGGGGTTAGGAATCTGTATTGGTTTATAAATCTGTATAAGGGCTTGGATAAATTATTTTATACTTTTTAGTCCATTTTAAAAACATGGTTTGAAAATTATTTTTTTATTTAAATTATTTTATTTTCGACGAGAGTAACGTCTTTTTCTCTAGACGTTACTCTCGTCGGGGATTATCCTAGAACCACTCCTCGACCATCGTAGAAATTGTCACTAATGCACTATTCACTATTAATGGTATTATTTTTTATTTATTTTTTCTTTTTCACTAAACTATATATTTTTATTTTTTTGAACATTTTTTTTCTCTCTCTGTGACAGACTTGCCTGTCTGTTTATTTGTCTGTCATCCAGATCTGAGCTATGTTCATAGTTTCAAGTCTCTAGCTCATCCGGAAGTTAGTTTAAAAGCGATTGCAAAATTTGTACCGAACATACAAATAAATGATAGTTTCAATCGCACTTGTTTGAGCATGACGAAGTGCGTTACTAGCAAGGCGAATTATATGTTCATCAGCTGTCGATGTTTAAAAACAAAAAAAAAACAAACCGACAGACAAGAAAGCGAGTTAATATTGCATTGTCATCGAGTTCTGAGCTATGTTCAAAGTTTCAAGTCTCATCGGGAAGGTAGTTGAAAATCGATTGCAAAATTTGTACCGAACAGACAAACAGGCAACAAAGAGAGCGAGTTAATAAAAACGTGGTAAAATTAGCCCAATTATATAAGTTATAAGGAGTACGCTCGGGGAGCGCGGTCGAGAAGCAGCAACTTCAAGGGGGGAGATACTTTTAGGCGAGGAAAAAATGGCTGATTTTCATCATTTTTTTCATTTTTGAGACTTAGGGTCTGTTTTATTCCTACTTTTTGCTGATACGTGGTTTAAAAAAAATTATCTTAAAAAATATCGGAGGTATAGCAGCACGGTCTTCTAATCAGGTTGCGGAAAAAAGACTTTTTATTTTCAAGAATATTTAGGGTCATGTTTTGAACAATAAGGTTAGAAAGATTTATACCACATTTCATCAGAATCGGTCGAATAGTTTTTTGCTATACATCATGCCAGTTTTGAAAATGCAGTTTAGGAGACCGTGCTATACCTCCGCCCTTTGTAAAGAATGATAATTTTTTTTAAATACGATATAACAGCCAAAAGTAGCAGTAAAACATACCCTGAGGCGTAAACATGGGGAACGAACCTTTCCGTAAAAAACAATCATGAAAATCAATAGATTTTTTCCTTCGCTCAAAGGTATTAGTACAGTCGTGCTGTATATTGGAATCGGAAAAAAATTAGAAGAAGGCTAGTTTTTTGACATGTAGGCATTGTAGGTGCCGCGGGTGCTAAATCCAAGTTTGCCTAAAAATCGAGGTGTAGGATTTTTTTCGGGGATGAAAGGGGATGGGGGTGGATTAATGTCAAACTACAACCCCCACGAGGTCGGCGCCGGGAGACAAAATGTTCAGAAAACTCCGGGTTTTATTTTTATCAACAGCGCCGAAGTCGTGGAAGTTCATTTTGGAGGTGAAAAAGTGGGGTGAAATTTTGAAAAATCATTTTTCGATGGAAGCAAATGGAAACATTATAGCCCTTGAAAAGACGCGTCGATCGAGTATTTGATCATCCCTCTCCAATAATATCTTCACCCCCAAAAGAATTGTTGAAATATCAACAAAGAATTGTTTATTGAATAACTCAAAAACAATCGATTTTTCGGGGATGGTTTAGATGTACGAAATCTAGAGAATAATTTTCTCTATATTGTCGTTCCTATGGACCAACCTTGAATTTTGCTTTTTCGAACCCCTCTCAGGGGTTGAAAATTCAAAATGAAATTCTGGGAAACCTATTGACCGAAAATAAAGAGATACGATTTTGGCGCTGTGGACAAAAATGTAGCTGAGGGTTCAATATACAAATTCTTCCACGGCGGCGAATTCGTGCGGTCAATAGTTTTCCCAGAATTTTATTTTCAGTTTTCAACCCCCGAGAGGGGTTGGAAAATCAAAATTCAAGGGTGGTCCATAGAAACGAAAATATAGAAAAAATTATTCTCTACATTTCGTACATTTGAACCATGCCGCAAAATCGATTTTTTTCAAGTTATTCAATAAACAATTTTTTTTGGTATGTTAAGCATTTTTTTGGGGGTGAAGATATTATCGGAGAGTGATGATGGAATACTCGATGGGCGCGTCTTTTTGAGGGCTACAACGTTCCCATTTGAACAAAAAGTGTACAATATTTTTCTAAAGAGTTATTGAATTAAAACTGATTTTTTCAGTGACTGATTTCACCCCACTTTTCACCTCGAAAATGAATTTCCTCGATTTCGGCGCAGTGGACAAAACTAAAGCCCGGATTTTTCTGCACATTTTGTCTCATGGCGCCGACATCGTAAGGGTTGTAGTTTGGCATTGATCCACCCCCATATCCTTTCATCCCCCTAAAAAAAACTCTACACCCCGATTTTTAGGCAAACTTGGATTTAGCACTCGCGGCACCTACAAAATCACCTGTCAAAAAACTAGCCCTTTTCTAATTTTCTCCGATTCCGGGGTTTTTCAGCGACAGCACGACTGTACTATATCTCCTTTCTTAAAGGCGTTTTTCCCGAAACTATGCTTTTCAAATCGGCAACCACGATATCTCAATAACCAATTGGCCGATTGAGCTCAAGTTTGGCATACACCTTCAGTTAACTGTTTTTCAATGTTAGTAGCAGAATTGAGTCGAAATAATTTTTGGTATTCTCATATAACTCGTAAAATGGTCAGGAAAATAGGAGAAATTGATAATCAAAGTTTAGCATGCTGTTATTATAAAAACTTTTTTTTTTAATCTGGTACTAACCATTACAGCATTCATACAGATTAAGAATATGTATGGTATTTTTCGGATTCACATAACGTTTACAACACTGGTCGCCAATTGAGGGCGTTTTTCGCGCACCGTTGTAAACACACGGTAATAATACCTGATGATAGTTAAAAAAAAATTGTACATATTCTTGAAGTATCAATAAACATGTGGGAGAATTTTCAGGAAGAAAATTATACCAGATTGAAGGTTATTCTATCCTAAAAAGCACCTCCAAACCAGCGCTCTAGCCAATACTGCCTTCAATTCGAAAATGTTTCCGCCAATTTATGGCTCGCGACCGATTTTTTGTGATATCGAACGCTACATTTTTATATACAAGAGCCTTTGTCTGAGAAATTAAGTATAACAGAGTTACAGCGTTAAAATCGTAAAGAAGAAAACGAAAAAAACGACAAAAGTTGGATTGTTAGAGCTGATTCGATAATTGAAGTTTAATCATCCATTCACGAGCTTCCAGATCGAGTTGGATGCAAGAAAAGAAAATAAATAAATTATATAAATAAATAAATTAAATAATGAGCGAATACTGTGTTATAGTTAATTATTTCCTGACCATTCATTCCAGCGTTAATATTGATTTTTTTTGTTTATGTGATCATAATTTTATTTAAACGGACTACACAGTATCGAATAATATATGTTTCGATGCGTTTGTAAAAATAATTTCATTCGAAAATTACATAAGTACGCTCAATCAATCATTTTCATTAAAATCACGAACGATTGAGAAAAATAAACTAAAAAAATAAAAGTTCCGAGCGGGATTCGAACCCTGTACTCTGGGTTGCCAACCGAGCGTCTTGCCGCTGCGCCACATTCATACACTTGGCGATACGCATAATTTACGGGGATAAGAGCGGCGTATGAAACTTTGGCGTCGTTTTACTCAAAAACCAGGGCGCATTAAAAAGAATCTTTTTAGCGTGGTACTCTGGGGGAGTACCCTCACAATATCGCTGAGACCCATCAAAATCCGTTTGTATCATACTTGGCACTCCCCTTGCAAGTTATAAACATTTCTCGATAATTTTTTAGCCTCCTTAATTAGCGATAGACAACCTAAATGTAAAGAATATGATTTTCGATACTAATAAAAATCAGGAGGTAAAAACATCGGTGCGTTCGAATAATGCAAACTTTAAACCCATGGCATTGGCATAGCCTGGAAAAATTTACCCGGGCCCAGGGTAAAGCGTATCTTGGATACGCTTTCATCTTGGAGCGTATCCAAGATGAAAGCTCGATTTTTTTATTATACCCTTTAGAGATTTACCGTACAGTTTTGGAGTTCTTAATTGTTAAAGTTGGCGAATTAGACGGAGGCGACAAAATGTGCCTGTCCTGTCACATATCGATTTTTTGTACAACTTGGAACCAAGACACGCGTAAAAGAACTGACGATTACGTTCGTTAAATCTTTGTGATCAATAAGGCACCTTGAATTGGAAAGCTCACCGCAGAAATAAGCAATACATTTAGAAATAAAGTCGCGAAGACTTCTCGTGACGTAACAGCAGCCATCTTGCTCGAGGTGTGCCAACGCCGGATACCCGCGCAAATTTGATTCGTCTATCGGATATTTTCAACGCGAATTAAAAATATGATTGCGCGGAGCCGTACATTTTTTAATGGATTATGAAGGGCCTTTCGTCAATATTTACTTAAAGTTCTTTTATGTATAGCCTAGGCATCTCAATTTTTCTGGCGACATGTAAACAACACATCTATATATCAATGCAACATGGAAGAACCGTCATATAAAATGACCGTTCCTTTTTAAATCTGCAAATATTGTGAAAATTGGGAAATGGAAAAATAACATAACAATCGACGAAATATGTTTTGACTTTGGACAGTTTGGGCATTGGACATTGAGGTTTATCTCAACGCGACGTTTTTTATTCGCAATCGCAATATCATCTTTTCATTTTCTAATTATTGACCGACAGCATCTACCTTTGTCTCTCTTTCAGGTACAATCTACTTTCAGGTACAATCCCGTTACTCTCTTGATATACTTCTACAGTATTTTCATTCTCCATGTTTACCGGCTACAAAAAATAATAAGCCAGGCGCGTGGGACCGATCGAAAATGCGACGATGCTAAGCGTCGACGATATGGCGTACTGCTGAAGTCGAGTAGTGAGTTATTACGTTTGTTTCAATATTATACAAATAATAGGTAGTTCGAAATTCAATACTTAAAAAATATTTTTCGAAAAATAGGCCATATACATATGTCTAAAACGTGGCGGTATTATGGCGCAAAATAGACTCTAAGTTTACTAGCGTGGTCATCACCGTACCTCCTTAAAGTCGACGAAAATTTTGGTTTCTCGATCTTTCTTTTAATTGCACAATAAGCCGCGCTTATTGTGCAATTAATTTCTTAATAATTGCGCGGCAATTTCTTGTTCCTTTAATTTTTGTGCGAAGTGTAGTTTAAAGAAAAACCTTCGGGAATTAATTGTTTAAAAAATGCTATGCAGAGGAAATACCGGGAATGACGATCTAAACAATTTGCGGGATTATCAATTTAGTTTCATTGCGCTCCAATTACGCTTATTTTTTCCAGTCAGTGTAATCCTGCTTAATTAATGGCGTATAAATGAGGGATTAAACGACAGTTTGTTTTGAGAAAGTCAAACGTTCTTATATAATTTACGGGGTGAGATGCAGCCGGAATTTTCAAAAAATCGTTTTTTTTTTAAACTTTTTTTCTTGAAGTATGATGTTTCGAAAATATTCCCGGAAAATTTCAAGTCAATCCGATGAATAGTTTCCGGGATATCTCACAATTAGTGAAAGGGCGTCGGGTCCCCATGGTAGGTAGCGGCTGACAAACACTCAAACAATGATACCCGGGAAGGCAGAATGCTTCGAAGACAACAACAAATTGATATTTTGGAAGCTTCCACATCGGCAGAAGCCCTATTCTATGGGCTAGGAATTGATGATTCGATGTAAGTAATTTTTTAATTAGTATTTCTATACATAAGTCAAGTGTAAAATTGGAAAACTTTCAGAAATTTTCAAAAATGTATTACTCCAAAACTATGAACTTTAGTAAAAATTTTAAAAGAATACTTTCGTTTTAAAGTTGCCCAAAATGTTTTTAAAAAATAATTCATCCCGAAAAACTTCAATTTTTTGAAAAATTATTTTATCAATTGGCTATAAACAATTGAATGCTCGACTTTTCGGCAAAACATTGTGATATTCGGATTCAGCGGATCAAAATACATTGAAAAAAGTTTAGCTTCATCCATCGAGGTCAAAATTTTACGAACATATAATACCGTATCCACATCGAAAAACTTTAAACGGGGTTTTCTCGAAACCATGTTTTTCAAGTCGGTGACCACTATAATTCAAAAACCACCCGATGGATTTTAATGAAATTTGGTGTGCTTATTGATAGCATTAAAAACTAGTCCTTAATCGAAGGATTTTCATTTTTGTTGAAAATTTATATTTTTTTAAATACAATAAACAAGCAATTGTTTGGTCGGAAATCGAATGATATCCGTCGGAAGCCGCCATTTTGTTAATTTCTTAAAGAAAAAAAAACTTCCATTGAGGACTAGATTTATTATTAAATTAATGATTTTTTTGGATTTTTGATTTCAGATGATCCAGTAAAATTTTATGATGGTCACCGCAAAACACTACATGCTGAAGGGGGTCCAACAAAGATGGCGATATTTTTATAAACAATCAATATTTTTCTTTGAAAATTTGTACAAGTCAAGTTGAAATATAACATAAAAAGTCTGTGTAACCACTTTTGTAAAACAAACTTAATTACTATAAAAAAATATTGAACATGCTCGTTTTTGTACGCCTCTGACTACATCTCACCCCTTAATACATGACGTTGAAGTTTGCATCATTGGCAGGCAACGAAATTTTTGTTTTTCAATTGCTCGAATTTTTTTGCCGATTTTACCTCCAAAAGTCACTCAAACGTTTTTACGTATTCTTATTAAAGATTCACGACCTCAATTTGCAAAAATGGCTTTTAATAATAATAAAAATAAAGAAATGAGAAATAAGGAAAAAAGTCATCGTATTTCAACGATTCAAACTACAACGTTGTTTTAATACATGGTGCATGGTTTTAATACATGGTACAACCTTGGAACGCAACAAATATCTTTTCAATTTTTATCACTATAGAATGTTTCGTTTCAAATATTGGTTCTAGACCTGTAACGAGGATCCTAAAAAATGTCGAGTGATTTTCGTAGCTGCGATCAGTCAAGCAAAAAATGTGGGTGATTTACCAAATCGATTTTTCTGTGTTCCAACGATGCAAACGTCAATAATGTTTTAATACTCAATCAATTCGTGGGTCACATTCCGAAAATGTGGACTTCCCATAATGGAATTTCCACTGCACGTGAAATCAGATCTCGCGGATGATCCTCCCAGTAATTTATTCTCAAAGAAAAAGAGAGAAAAAACTCTATCATCATTTGACCCCTGTCGTTATTGTCTTGGGGAGGCCGTCAACGAGGTCGCATCGATCGCACAACACACGGCCGAGAAACTTCCCCCTACCCACAAAACTTTCCGCGACATTGAATTTCGCATTCATATTTAGCACTGCAAAAAAGGCTGAAAAATTCTTCCCAAGCGAAGCACGATAATTCTCGCGTCCTTGAATTTCTGACGGAGCCTGAATTAAAAGGTCCGAAAAATCTTTTTTTTTGATTGCTTAAATAGATGGATAAACTATCCAAGAATATATTAACAAAGTTACAGAGGCCACTTGTAAATATTTTCTAAGATACAAGGCAAAAAGCAGAGAAGCGATTGATATTTTATATTTATATTGCCGCCTATTGAACACTTTGAAGCGGGTTTTCTCCAGTTTTCATTTTCACGATTTTTTCAAATTGGCTGTCGTGATCGCAGAACAACTAAACGACCAATTAAATCAAACCAAAGTTTATTTTCGTCAGTATGAAAATCTCTTCTAAGTGAATATTTTTTACAGCACGTTGAAGTGTTTTTTTAAGACGTTTTTTTTCAAACCTGAGAAAAGTTACAATTTCACGATTTTTTTCAGCTTTTGCTTAATTCATCCAGACGAAAAATAAATGACAATTAAAAATTTTATTTGTTTTTTTGTTTGAGTCAAGAATTACGAGCTGCATCGTTTCCGCCGATTAGGAACTGCAGTGGCAAGATGCACATGGCTGATAAGTCTGCAGTCATTTATAGTTTTAGGTTGTACATTTTTTTAAATACATTTCAAATATACATGAAAAGATACCTCAATGTTCACTAGGCTCACTTGCTTTTTTCCCTTCTTAAAAAAAGCCCGAAACACGTTTTTTTGACATTTTAATTCAGACTCCCACCTTAATATTTCCCCCGTAGTACACGGAACCTTGTAAAAAAATAAAGCAATAGTGTGTTTTCCTCCTAATCAAATCTTTTAAATTTGATGGTAATTTACATTTCTAGCAACCGTAAATTTAAAAGAAAACCAAGCTCTGCCAATTCCGAAATGGAATTATGAGAAATTAATATCTGGTTAAAGAAAAAACCGATTTTGCGACACATTAATGCGTCTAATTCTTGGCTTACTCCGAAGACAACTGTCAATTGCGAATGTCAAAATAATATTGGGTATGATCTGCCGTGTCGAAGCTCCCATCGCCAGAATACGATGGTTATTCTTTGTGGCCGAAATTTACAAAACATCTGGCCAACTCAATTTTTTTAAATTATTGGTTCGTTCTAGTCTTACAGTGTCTTCCCCTTTTTGCGAGCCACGATCCGCCTCATCTTCGTTCTATCTCCTATTCCACATTCCCCCTCAACCCCCCTTCCGCAACTCCGATCTACCTCCATTCCACCCCCCCCCCCCACGTGCAGCCGCAGCCACCTTCCCCCTCTGTACCATATTTACCATGACGTCTGCCATGGGCATAGAAAAACTGTGGAAAAACCTATACCAATACAGTGGGTCCCAAGTTCGCCTCCCGGTCGCGGAACTAGTCTTCTTTCGCCGAGAAAATCTCGAAGAAAAAAATTTCACGACAAAAGTGACGCGACTGGGATTCGAACCTGCGACCTCCCGATCCGCTGGCCAGCACGCTTACCACAAGACCAACGCACCGGGTCGGCCAACTCAAATATTATCATTCTATTCGAACGATGGAAACTTCGACATCATCAATTCCTTAGAATTTTGATTTTCGTGAGCTTTCCGTTTTCTCCGCCCATTTTCAATTTAAAGTCGTTTTATAAAATTGGACGTTCCTGTTCCCTTCGTCGTGAGAGACTATGTACTCTGTGGGACGTACGATCGATTTCACCGCGGCCCTCGTATTAATGACGTACATTGGACACTCACACAATTCTACGATCGGTCACGAGTTTTTCTCTATCTTGCTTCCTCTCTCTTTTGTGACGTCGAATACTCTCCAGGCCACTCAAGAGTTGGATTATTCTCGGTTGAAATAGGGAATAAAAAAGAGGTAATACGAGCGTACGGGAAAGACCCTCGGGTCAATAATCCGTGTACCGTTTTATATTAAATCTTGATCGAATCTTCGACGCTTTTATGGATTGATGACGAACGCATTTTCTTAGCCGATTTACGGAATTTATGATGTTGCAATGTGTATTGTTGCAATGCAACGAAAATTCGTTTTTAAATTGTATAATTTCTTTATCATTATTGTTAATATTACAAACATTTGTTTGCATGATTTATGTTGTTTAATAGTTAACGCCGGCTAAATCTGGCTAAAAAATTTGGGAAATAAAAGAAATTGTTTTTCTTTATTTTTTAACGGTGCAAACTTCAACTTGCTGGAATTCAGTGACTATGTCTTATTTTGTGCTGCCAGAAAGTTTAAAGAATAATCTCGATTCATAGTCTCTGAGACGGATGAGTTTAGTGACTTCTTTGTATTTTCGGACGGTCTGTTGAAAATGTATGAAATAGAGGAAAAGAAAAAACATTACCAATCTGTGAACATTGTTATTGGATGTTTGACATTTGTGTATATGCAGACATAGTTAATATGTATGTGTGATGTCCAAAACGGCAGCCATTGAACGCTATAATTTCGCATAACGATGTTAGTCGATTTCAAATATCTGTAAATAAGTCGTAAAAAACAAATAGGTATGCTAAAGTTATTATTTTCACAGATTTAAAAATACGTTTGTCAATTTTTCAGTACACTTTAAACAAATGTTATCGTAAAAAATGTTGCCAAACATGTTTAACAAATTGTTGCAAAAATCCCGAATTCACATTATACCTAACTCTGGCCAATCGTATTTCTATGGACGGCCTATCCACGTTGTATGCGGTAATAAGTCCGTGAGTACGCAAAAAGTAAAGAAAAACCGTAAAATTTACAAGTCTGTGAAAAAATGTTTTCGATAGCATAAAAAAGGGCTTTTGATAGTATATACCTGTTTTTTTCATGTTATTCATAATGTCGTTTGGCGTATCTTTGTGATATTTTTTCGCGGATTTCAGTCGTATTTCCCATTACGACTTACGATTATAACTTATAACTTTTACACCAAGGGTGTCTCAAAATAACCTGACATTTGAATTTATTAATAAAACGTATTATTTATTTGAAAAGTACGAATATTTTAATTTTAATATAAGGTACAAACATGGAGGTTATGTGTGGAACACAATATCCGATAAATGGCAGCCTCGTCTCCGTTTGCAAACGTTCACTCTTTTGACGAAATTTTCCATCACATTTTGGCATAATTGCGGACTAATCTTGTCAATAGTGCGTCCAATTGCTTCCTTGAACTCCGGAATGGTCTGTGGATCATTGGCATAGATTTTTCCTTTCAGAAAACCCCAAAGAAAGAAGTTCAATGGCGACAAATCGCACGATCTTGGCGATTAATTCACATCGTCGCGGCGCGAGATAACACGATCACGAAACTTCGTCTGCGATAACTGCATTTATTCGTCCGCAGTGTGGCAGGTTGTGCCATCTTGTTGGAAGAATATGTCTTTCAAGTCCATGGCGTTCAATTCATTCCGTAAGAAGTCGGTTATTATGTCACGATAACGAACATCATTGACGGCAGAGTTGGGCGTAATCCTATTTATAAATATGCATACGAATTTATTCACATCGTGATTTTCATGTGAATATAAACACAAATTTATTCATACTTCACTTATTGTAAATACGAATACGAATAAATTCGTATTCACAAGTGTGAATACGAATTTATTTTTATTCACATGCATGCATACAAATACAATTGTATTCACAAAAAATGTGAATATTTACGAAAAATCCTATGAATTAAAAAAAATTCACATCAAAATCTGTGAATGCAAATGTATTCACAAACAATTGTAAATACAAAATTCATAAAATAAGTTGTGAATTTTTTCGTATTAAAGACAAATTAAAATCAAATTCACAATGATTTGATTAAAATTTACACCAAAAGTGAGTTCTTGTTTAGTTCAACACAATGTTTTTTCTCAAAATACGTAAGGACTCACTGTGGTGTAAATTTTAATATATTTGTCGTGAATTCGATTTTAATTTTCTTCAACTTGAGGAAATTCACAACTCATTTTGTGAATTTTTTCATATTTATAATGTAATATTTAAAACTCGCAACTTTTTTGTAAAAATTTCTTTGCCTCGACGCAACGTTTTCTCTCAAAATACGTAAGAACTCACTTTTGGTGTAAATTTTAATCTAATCATTGTGCATTTGATTTTAATTTGTCTTAAAAACGAAAAAAAACCAACTTATTTTGTGAACTTTTTTGTTTCTACAATTTTTTGTGAATACATTTGCACTCACAGATTTTGATGTGATTTTTTTTTAATTCCCAGGATTTTTTGTAAATATTCACATTTTTTTCTGTAAATTTATTTGTATGTTCAGCATATTTGTGAATACAATTGTATTTGTATGCGCGCATGTAAATACAAATAAATTCATATGCACAGTTGTGAGTACGAATTTATTTGTATTCGTATTTACAATAAATAAAGAATGAATAAATATGTATTTATATTCACATTAAAATCACGATGTGAATAAATTCGTATTCGTATTTATAAACAGAATTACGCCCAACTCTGATTGACGGTAACCGCATTTCCAGCAGCATTCTCGAAAAAGTACGGTCCAATCACTCCTCAAACCCACAATCCGCAGCAAACAGTGACTCGCGGTGGATGCATGGGAAGCTGTTGAATTATTTGTGGATTTCGGTCCCCCAAATTGAACAGTCTTGTTTAGTTACGCAGCCACTAAGTTGAAAGTGCACCTCATCGCTGACGATGATTTTCCGCGAAAAATTATCATTGATTTGTTGATGCTCCAACATCCAATTGGCGAAGCACGATGGCAAATCGATGTGGAAGGGCTTTCGACAAAACTCGCACTCACTGCGGCTGTTTGCAATCGACCGACCGGTACGAGGACGGCCACTGCTTTTCGCGGTCAGAATTGAACGACTAACCTCAAATTGTGTGATTATATTCACCACAGATAGTGTGAGATGGTACGTTATGATGACCAAATGGTACAAGATGGTGCGTTATGATCACCGAAAGACGTGCGGACTTTTCGAACCGTCTCTGCAAAATTTTTACCATTTTTGTAGTGAATTTTCACAATTTCTATGCGCTGATCGATCGTGTAATTCCCCATGACTAAACCTCAAGACTTCCTGATGCCAGTTGTCAATGATTAGTACTCTATGAGATGTTGAGGAATCGGCTTCGATTCGGCCCGTGAGATTTCCAAGGTCGTGGTGGAAAGAAAAAAGGAGTTTTTGTCACTCGTTTACGTTTCGATCCTTGGTTCGGATCCTCTTCAGAAACTTTATTTGTTCTGAATATTGTCGATATTTCTAGTTTTCTTTTGGTTTGTGCTTGGGTTTTCTTTTGGTTTGTGATGATGAAATACTGTCTCGTGAGGTTGATTCGGAGGGTTGATTTCGAACCGTTTTTTATATTTCAATTGATAGGTATAATCGTTCTTTGGTGATTGTATTATCTATTGAAATAAACTAAATATATCCTCACAAGCACAAAGAAGAAAATTAGAAAAAAAATTTCTCTGCTCTAGTAGTGACGTCCAAGAGAGTTCGAGAAAGACTGATAAAAGAAACTAGAAATATCGACAATATTCAGAACAAATAAAGTTTCTGAAGAGGATCCGAACCAAGGATCGAAACGTAAACGAGTGAAAAAAACTCCTTTTTTCTTTCCACCACGACCTTGGAAATCTCACGGGCCGAATCGAAGCCGATTCCTCAACATCTCGTAGTATCAACACGGCCGCACACCACTCATACTAATTAGTACTCTATATTTAATCGATCAAACGAGCCCGCCGAAGGCGGGCGAAGTTCGATCGAAATTATATGTACAGCCTCGTTCGAAGAGATTACAACATGTAGTGACTCCCGAGTCCACTAGATGGCCACAACGTATAGAGTAAAGACGCGAAAATCCCAAGAGGGGTTATGGGGCCCGCTCGCGGCGCCATATTCCTCCTCTCTTCATATTATTTAGAGTGCACAGGATTGTTGTTTGAAATATCTGAAGGGTGTGGGATATGATCTCTCATATCTGGGTGGGTTGTAATTTCTTCGAACGAGGCTATACATATAATTTCGATCGAACTTCCCCCGCCTTCGGCGGGCTCGTTTGATTGATTAATTATATTTCCCGCCTCGTTCTCGAGATTACAACATGTAGTTGTTTAGAGCAAACAACAATCGATATTTGCGGTTGAGGGAACAGTCTGTTTTTATTTAAAAAATCTTATCAACTATGGAAAGAACATGAAATATCGACGGCTAAAATGATTGTTAATCGAACATAAAATTCTTGCTCTTTCTTTCTTTTTTTTTTTTTTTAATCGTATTATCAAATACTGATTTTGCAAAACCAGCCGTCTTTTCTTGAATTGGGCGGCGATAAAATCTCGCAAACACCTGCGAATTCTTCGACCAGCTGTCGCCCTAATTACATCCAACGATATACCCTTACTAAACGCCGCCGATGTAGACGCATGTCGAGTCGAATGGGCGGAAAAAATCTTTGTGTCTATTCCGCTCATTTTCATTACTCCTTTGATCCATCTACTGATGGTCTGAGCACCTACCTCTTTATGAGGTTTTTTAGTTGCTAAAAACAAACCTTTTTCAGTCTTTCTGAACTCTGCCGTTTTTCTAGGTAATAATGGACCGCGGATGCGACACACAACTCTGGCTTCTCTTTGAACTCCGAAATGCTCAATAAAGGCTGGCTTTTTTTCCGGACCAGACGGTTTTATCATTTTCGCTATAATTATTTATAATCCTCCTGATGTTTTTCTTATTGTATCAATCTCGATACACGAAAGCGTTTGTGCTCTATGAGCTGTTGCTAAAGCCAAAAGCATCACAGTTTTGTTAGTGAGATCTACCAAAGATAAGCTCTCTAATGGATGGAGCTTTGCGATATAATCTAACACGATCCCAACGTCCTAAGTACCCGTGTATCTTGGGGACAGCGGTCTTAACCTATAGACTCCCTTAAAAAAACGCGTAATAATAGGCCTGTCGCCAATCTTTTCTACGGAAATTAGCTAAATTGCTGAACGGAAACAATTTAGAGAGCCATATGATGCTCCTTGTTCAAATTTTTTGGTCAAAAACCGCAACAAGCTATCTTCATTCGGGCTAAAAAATTTGTCTTTCTCCGCGTTACCAAAATCCCACCATTGCTTCAAGGCTGATTCATACTGCTTTTTTGTCGCTGTTGACAACGATGCTAGCACGATATCTAGTGCTTCTCTTGGGACCTTCTGTCGTGTAAATGCCCTGATGAAACTCTCGTCGCTATTAAAGTGAGATTCCTGGCCCTGGGATGAATGACTGATCTACACGGTGAATACAACAAATTATTAGACGGACCAAGAATAATTCGTTCTCCCACTGAGAGAGATTTAAACAAAGGGTACCAAACTTGATTTGGCCAATCAGGTACCACGAAAATTCCCTCCGATCTATCTCTTTTAATCTTTGTAAGGACCCTAAGTATTACAGAAAAGAGAGGAAAGGCGTAAAAATTCAAGTTCGACCAACTTATCGTAAAAGCGTCGATCACCGACGCACCTGCCTCTGGAAACCAAGAACAATATTTTCTGCATCTGTTGTTCTGACTAGGTGCAAATAAATCTATCTCCGGTACCCCAAAGGATTGAACGATTAAATCGAAAGCCCGTGGGTTGAGAGCCTATTGTGTATCAATGTTTTTCTGCCTGGATAACTCGTCTGCCTCGATGTTTTTCTCGGACGGTATATACGAGGCTAAAATAAAAATGTTTCTCTCTTCTGCCCATTGCCAAATTTTTCGTGCTAACGAATTATATTTTGGGAACCTTGTACCCCCCATCTGGTTTACGTATGCAATCGCTGTCGTATTGTCTACGCGCAGTAAAATTTGACAGTCTCGTCTATCATTAGCTAACTCACAAAGGCCTAACCACACCGTAAATAACTCTTTATAGTTAATATGCCACCTCATCTGGCTCTCGGACCAGAAACCATACACTTTCTTACATTCGTTGACAGCCCCCCAACCTGTGTTGGATGCATCGGTGAAAATTGTCGTCTGAAAATTATCCGATTTTATCGTGCTGTACCCTCTGTCTAGATACATTTTCCACCAGTGTAACTCCGGGTTAATAGATCGTGAGATTGCCATCTTCGAATCATAATTCCCCTTATTCGCTAATAATGCTAACGACTTTTCTCTCTCCATCTCCTTGGTATAAACCCAGCCGTATTCCATCGCTAGACAGGCGGCTACCAGCTTGCCTATAAGCTCCGAAAATTCTCTAATGGAACATTCTTTTAATGACTCAAAATCTCTTACTGACCTTAGCAATCTCTCTCTTTTCTCTTGAGTTAGCTCGATCGAAAATTTCTCAGAATCTATGATGGAGCCCAAATATTTACACCTTGTTGAAGGTTCCGTATTACTTTTCTTTTCATTAACTAGAAAACCTAAGAATTTAAGCAATTTCCTTGTCTCAAAGACATTGAACCTGCACCTGTCTGCATCTTCTTCCATGCATAGCAAGTCGTCCAGATATATGATCGACGAAAAACCTTCGGAAAAAAAAAATTACTCTCTCCACGATGTTACCTCCAGCGCACAACGAAAGAATATGACGAGAGGAGGAATATGGCACCGCGAGCAGGCCCCATATCCCCACTCTTGGGTTTTTCGCGTCTTTACTCTATACGTTGTGGCCATCTAGTGGACTCGGGAGTCACTACATGTTGTAATCTCGAGAACGAGGCGGGAAATATAATCGCCACAAAAAATGTCACGTCATTTTGAAACACCCTTGCGTCAAATTTTTAAACACCCATACGCGTCGAATTTTGCAAGTAGATGCTTCAGATGTGGTTTTTAATAAATATGTAACAAAATCTTGAATACAAATTTTGTTAAGGTATTTTCTCTATATCTAAAATTAGGTCGATTTTTAGGGTAAGATTAACCTACTTTTACACCGAATGAGTGTAGCAAATTTCACGTCAATCCGTTTATTAGATGTCGCGAAATCGCGTACACCGTTTTGAAAAACATAGTTTCGAAAAAAGCGCGTTTGAAGTGTTACTAGCAGTTCTAACATTGTATTCGTAAGCTTACCTTCAATCTGTTACTCCTGCACCATACGTTGGACCGTCCGCTTCAATTTATGTTGCCTCAAGCGGCGCCTATCCCCTTGAGGCGTTACATCACCTGTGTAGCTCACCGAAAAATGAGACTTTTTTTGAGAATACTCTACAAGCAATCGAAATTAGGTTTGGAAGATTTATTCTAGATGTGTTGACGTATATAAAAAAATACAATATGGCGGCTCAGTCGTATAATAAGATTTTTTCTACGCACTCTGTAGGAGGAAGCACCACTTTATCTTAATTTACATTACTCTTCCTAGAGAAGTACACACGATTATTGAAAAATATGGGTTTTTCGCAAAACAGCATCATTTTGGATAATTTTTTTCGCCAAAAATCGGTCTTAATTTGTTTATATAAACGAACATTGTTGATAAATCGTAAAGATCGTGTGTACTATTTTAAAGAATCTATCTAAGAAGCTACAGTTAACATTTTGAGTCAATCGGATGAAAACCGCCAGAATTTTGCGTCCTCCCGATTAAAAAAATGTGGTTTCGAGAGAAAACGCATTGACAGTTTTAAAACTGATTTAGGTGCTATCGTCCACGCGACGGAATGGAGGCTCTTATTTAAATTCTGCATGTACCCACGAAAGAATTTGATAATAGCTCTTCAGTTGTTAGGTCGTATATGTTTTGCAAAATTACTGGACTAAACGACTCCAAAATGCTACTCTTACCGTCCAACCTGTTTTCTGCGTTTCAGAGCCCTCGGAAGCACTGCGGGAAATGCGCCCCAAAAAATTAACAAAAAATATTTTCGTGTATAATTCCCCGCGTATAGCGTTTTTGTGATTTTTATAAATCATTTAAGTCAATAAAAAAAGGTCAATATTTTTTCCACTCAGATGTAACGCTTAACACGTCCTCTGCCACAGTATAAATGAGAGAAATTACATAAAATCTTTTCGGTGGAAATTGATGGGTTAGGTAAAAAACTTAAACTATAATATCATTTAGGGTTCGATTAGCAGCAGGGTTCTCACAAATCCGTTCCGAAATCAGGTCTGCTGTATGGTCACCGGTGGCGTATGTGGCCGTGGTATGTAGATGCTACGAAAAGTAGATTGGAATATCGTGGTCGATCAAAGGGAATTAAGGCACTCCATAGTACCAGTTATCCGAAAATCGGCCCTTTTACTATTATGTGGAGCTAAATAAATATACAGTACTGTGCCGTAAAATACGTACTGAATATTGTCTGACTCATAGACTACATTCATATAGAACCTTACTCAATACAATCATTTTCAGACATACTGGGGGGAGTGGGGGTTTATTTATTATTTACCGTGAGATGTGCGAAGCTTCCGTCTTTCGTACGAAGTGTATTATCTAACGCGGCGCTTCTTCATATAGGAGAAGTCGGAGCTAGATGAGAACGCTAAGATCATCTTTAAATAAAACAATACATATGAATCAGTCAACTGTAATTATTCTTTTAAACTTATTAACATTTGTTAATCTTGTAATTTTAGAACAAAAAAAATCAGTCTGATTGTTAGCATACAATATAAATTGTTAATTAAACATTTATTTTTCCCATCTTACCCCATATGCGGGGCAAGATTAAACAGCGCTGGGAGCATGATGGGACAAGAATTATTGGCATCTCTCGCATACAAAAATGGTTTCATTCTCGATAACAGCAATTTGATAAGCCCAACGTCAAAGTTCTGTATCATTTAGTCCGCATAATCTTGCTTCTATATTTTGAAAATCATTTGTTAGTTCTTTTTCTTCCTCTGATAGAAACACCGGTCGTAGAAAAACCAAAGGCCCTACTAGTTCAATTTTACCCCTTTCTAATAGCTTTAACCCGTCTTTCTAACGTAGATAGTGGTACGTTGTAAAATATTGCGGCTTCGCGATAGCTTGTACTCATCTTGCCCCATTAGACGGTTAACGAATCAACAAAAAATCCTGCAATAACCTTGAAAATTTCTGACAAAACGTTCTTATTTATTAGTAATTAGTACATTCATTGTAGATACTTATCTGTCAATATGAACAACTTAAATCGACTGAAACAATGGTAAACGTTACCAGTAATTAAATCGTTTTATCAAAAAATCGATATTGTTTCCTCACTGACGCGTGATTCCGCCACAATTTATACTTTCACACTCTTTCACTTTCCCACCACCCCTTCAAACTTCAACGGGAGCACTGTGCTCGCACACAATATTTAGTAGCTAGGCTTATGATTCATCTTACCTTGCACTTTCGTCTTGCCCTTAGTTCCCCTAGCACCTGACGGTTCGATTTCGGAATAGGGTTACCGTTTTGGCATACATAATATGAATACTGTTCAAACTTCTTTCAGATCTATCACAAACAATGTCAAGATGTTTGATATCATTATTATATTAAGCAAATACTTTTAAGGGTCGACTTTTGGTACAGCTGACCCCCCCCCCCCCTTATATATATATATATATATATATATATATATATATATATATATATATATATATATAACATAAATTCAATTTTATCCTCATTATCAACCAACATTTGTTCTGCCAAATTCGTGAATCATCCATTTTACTCATAACACATTTTTTTTCTTCCGTCTTTTTATGCACTTTATTCTTGAAATTCCATAGAGAATACAAATCCGATGATATATTAATAATACAATTATTTTTATAATGCTGTCCAGGTTTGGACGAAGACGAAGGTCTACTTTTCGGTGAGTACTATAACTACTAACGTATACGTATGACAATAGAAAATATCGAATGAGATTTTTGCGTTTGGCATGCCTATGTGTGTGTGCTTTCAATTCCTGAAACGTTCCCCTTCTCACGTAGTGAACGATCGTTCGCTCCTCTTAAATTCTCGTTTTACGAGTTCTCGCGATGTCTCTCCCACTCCCGCGTAGGGTATAATCGTTGAGCGAGCGCCCGTCGCTTACCTGTGAAGACGTGGCTTTGTGTAGCGCGGATCGGCAAAGAGCGTCCTTTTTGACCAAGAACGTTGCGTTACTGTACGCGGGGCAAAGCACACACTACTTGCAGCGGAGTAGTATGTTTCGTTGGCGTTCGCGTCTGTCACTTTGACGATCGTTCCTATATGTGTACGTAAGTTCCGAGAATCATCAGCACGCGACATTCAAACGTCAAGATTCCCGCGACCGCGTGGCTTCTACCGTCGTAAAATCGTTCATCGCCGCGCGCTTACGTTTTTCGGCTACCGTAAACGAAAAAGACGTCTCGGCACTTCCGCGAGTGTTTCTATAGGCAAAAGTGCGTTCCGAAAGAGACGTTTCGCGGCTCGTTCGGAAGGAGGAATTCAGGTTTTGCGCCTCGCAATGTGCGGATACGCGCAGCCGCCTGCGTTTGTCGATTCGAAATCGTTGCGGTGATCGGGGTGCAACGGTAATCGGATTGGCCGGTACACTGAGAGAAAAGTCCATGGTATTTACAACAAGCGCCCATGGTAAAAGAGGGGATAGTAAAATTCATTATAGTTTATTGATACCGCAATCATAATATGGTAACCACGACTATAAGCGAAAAGTATACCTAAACATGCCATTGGGGTGGCGTTTTTGACTATCTATTATCCCCGAAATCATTATTCACTATTATAAAAGGCTTGGAAATATAGATATGGTTAATTTAGTCCTATGAAAAAATCTGCATGCACATACTAATAGTGTATACTGTAGGTTAGGTTTTGTTCAGTCAAACTTCTACTTTTCTTTTCAAGTTTGTACAATTCATATGGTTAACATTAACGTTTTTCGAGTATAATTTATTAGAGGATCTTATGAAAAGTGACTAATCGAAAAAAATTACAGCAAAAATTACTTATAGCGAAGAAGACGTAAATCATTTGCAGTTCGAGCAACCGCAGCTTGATAGTTTTAAGAACTACGCATGTCACACAAACTGTTGCATAGTATGTTTTTTGCTTTGTAAAAATAGGATACCAATTCAACACTTTTTGTCACAGTTCACCCTCTGTTCTTGTAGGACACACATTACTATGCATTTAGCAGGTCGTATTATATAATATGGTATTAATCACTATTATATGGCACAAAACTATTGCGAAGCGCCAAAAATCCATTTAAGCAGTGATTCATATTAAAAACGAAAGATCTGAGCAAAATTTCACCTAAATCGCAGGTAATAGCTATTCGTAAGTACAGCCGGACTTACTTTTGTCTCTTATGTGCTCAAGATGCCAAAAGTGCTCGGTAGCGTAGTGGCAGCTTGTATAGGATAGGCAAAAGGTAAGCATTTAGGTTCTAGGTTCGATTCCGATAAGGCGAAATATTTTCTTCGAAATAAATCAACCCAGGAGGTCAGGGAATGGCAAATCATAATACAAAAATTATGGAGGTAGAACTCTCAGTTGCGTATTTTATTTTATTTTGGGTTTATGAAACATCCTATGCATTTAGAGTAGACGGGCATTGATGCCTTGTACCAACACTTAAATAATACACCAAACACGCATATAACAGGTCGTATCTTATAATATGGTATAGATCACTACAAACATCATCGCAAATCACAGGTAACATTTTTTAATCAATCTATATATATTTCAGTCCACTATTAGCATCTTGGGGAAGTCAATTTTTCATAGCATCAGGGAATATCCATTTTATGAAAACCTACTATATTATATAGCATTGAAGAATAAATGTATGTTTGTAAGATTGGTGGTTGTGGTCAACATATGTGGAAAATTCATGCAACTGCTAAAATATCAATAAGCAGTACTATACCATTCTCAGTAACTATGGCAATAAAATATCATTGCCCCCTCAGGTAAATATAAAATATAGTTAAAATATGGTTGAGAACGCCAAACATTTCTCTCAGTGTAAGAGTCCCTCGAATCGCGCCGCGTTTATTTGGGATTCAGAAATTCAAGGTTACCCTGCGAAACACAGTCAAAGAGGAAAGGGACATTATTCGAGAGCCGATAAACGATCGAGACGCTCGATCCCCTGAATGAGGTCGAAAAAAACAAAATAACAGTAGGATAAATAGAACAAGATGAAGGAAGAAACATCGAGGAGCAATAATGACAAGGGTGGACCGGGGAAAACTCTCCAGAAAAGTGACGAAAGCTCAGCTTTTACGAGAAAGACAAGTCGCAAGAGGCTTTGTAACGACCACGGCGAGGATTGTCCAAGCGAGAACGAGCGGGAGTTCGAATCCTTAGAGTACGAGGAGGACGTTTATTATATGAACTTGGCGGCAACCCCGAGTTTCGATGACATCGACGAACTCAGCGCCACCGAGGAGATAATAGTTCATTGCTGGCGCGATGCTAACGGCGAACTCGACGACATCGTCGTCGATGAGACTAATTTATGCATTGACGACGATAATATCATTAGTCCCGGTCATTCGACTGCGAATGGAAAAAATCGGCGCAATAAACGAAAATCTATACGCATCGTTTTTCAAGAATTCTCGAAGCCTTATCTCGCGAAAATCAGCAACAGCGACAATTACAAGAGATTCGTCGAACTCATGAAAGGTGTTTACAGTGTATCTTCGAATGTTTCTTTCTTGCACTTCTTTTAACCTCCTTTCGTCCGCGAGCGCTCATCTTGGAAAGTACAATTGCCGTGAAAAGTGAAAGGAAATAGCGTTCAAACCCATTCTACTGTTTGCACCAATCTTCGAGCAATGTTGAACCGTTAATCCGAACTTCAAGCATTGTCCCACTCAGGCAACGGAAAATATATGTACTAAAAGAATGAGTTAATCTGTATTGGATTGTTTAATTTCACTGGATGAAGGACTCGGAAAATCTTTTTTTGTTTCCTGCATTCTTAGGTATGCCTTTGCGAGCTTGTATGATGTAACTTTATTCACACTTACCAAAGTAGATCGGCTCTCGTACAAGTACACGGCTTGCGGGCGGCTTGAAGCAAAGAAAGTTGGGGTATAATGGGAAGCTTTTGCCTCAGCGGTAAATGTCACGAGCGTCGTGTTAGTTTGTGTGCCAAAGAGTTAAGGCGGTATTGTTGTCTAGAGCGCGGTTTTTTAGGTGATTTCTAGAATCGCATAAACCTTGAACTGTTCGAGTTTCCTGTTTGAAATTTTTTACACATTTTCATTGATCCTTCAGGGATATGTAAAAATAAAAGAATAACATTATTATCATGTACGTTTGTTTACAGCGGTGCGCGCAAAACGCCCCTAATTGGCGACCAGTGTTGTGGATGTTGTATGAATCTGAAAAAAACCAAACATATTCTCAATCTGTATGAATTTTGTAATGTTTGATACTAAATTCAGCAAAAAAAATGTTTTCACAAACTGGCACCATGTCAAACTTTGATTATCAATCTTTCATATTTTCATGACCATTCAACGAGTTATATATGTGTATGTAAAAAATGATTTCGACCAAATTCTGCTACCAACGTTGAAAAACAGTTTACTGAGGGGGGATTCTAAATTTGAGCTTGATCGGCCAATTCGTTATCGAGAAATCGTGTCATCAGTATCATAAAACGGTTTTCACAGGTGATTTTTTTTTCTTCAAATTCCCAGACAACAATACTGCCTTATGGGTAACAGGAGGGAGTGTATTGATGGTGAGGGTTAGATGAAACTGTGACGGAAGTGCGCCACGCCGGCTATCTTAAGGCAGCATTTCATATGACGTTTATGAGCGCCGTCTACAGCCACTTGTTACACAGTCTGCAAATACGTTGGCGTTAAACACAGCCCATAATATGAAGGAAGTGAAGCTGAAAGACAAAAAATATCACGGTGCATCGTCAGGCTCGTGGGATCATAAGAGCAGCAAAGAATTTAAAGGTACCTCCAGTATCTTTGTCATGCTGCAATGCTAGAAAGTGATTCGAATTTGGCGTCAGTGAGCGGCCATCTTGAAGCGGCACTCTTTATAGCTGGATTTCCGTCCAATTCTCATAGCATCACATGCTCCGTCCTGTTTCTCTTTGTTCTTCGTTGTGTGCAAACACGCACTGAGAAAAGAAAACCGTTGAATGTGCAAAATGCATTTTGTTGTCCCGAAATTTTGTTGTTTTAACAGTTGCTCAGACATGCTAAATAAGCTACAGTTCACACCACTAAAACTATAAGTTAGATTGACAAAACGTGTTTTATGCCAACCAAAAATCAAGTTGAACGTATTTAAAGACATTTTGTTAAACCAACTGAATTTTGGATGGGTCAACGAATTTTTTTTCAGTGCGGACATGACGTCTTCGCGTAGGTGAGTGTATACAAACCAACGCGACATCTTACCGTTTGGGTGAAAGCTTGTTCTCATTCCCAAACTTTTTCCACTTCAAGCAAAAGTATGGGCCGTGCTCTCCCATAGGAATCAATCTTTGTAGCGTTTACCCTGCATTTGTCACATCACTATTTCCATTTCCTGAGAGTCCCGCCCAGAGCATTGGTGACAGCTACTATTTCCAACTGCACAACTGTATCATGTTTGCACGCGGACACAGGAAAACGGTGAGAAAGGGTGCTGATATAGGCATTGACACATCACTCATTGTCAGCGAAACTGCCTCGCATTCGGTAGTCAAGATACAAGCCAGTGCTCGGTGAAGCCGCTACCGATTCAAGTGTTGGAGAACGCTAACGCTGCCTCAGGGAGATTTTCAAGGTTGCATCGTTGGAATGCAACGAAAATTCTTTTTTACTTTTTTATTTTCACATTTTCATTACCCAGAATCTCTTCTTACATATATAGGTTAAAGATGTCTAATGAGGATCTCGAAAAACGTTTGAGTGATTTTAGAGAGCTACATCTGCCGAACAAAATTGAGCTACGAAACTTTCGTTGCGTCCCAACGAAGCAAATTTTAATATGCCGTACGCCATGTAAAACATTTCCGATCGGTCAAAATGCTGTTGCCGATTTTTCTCTCAAACAGTTCACTTTCCGTGTTTCGTTTTTATTCCGAAATATCGCCGGGTCGACGAAAAATTGGGGAAGGATTTCCAGAGATTGCTGAAGCGGCACTTTATCTGTAGACCCGGAGCGTACAAATTATTCACGGTTGCCCAAATGATTTTCCATTAAACTTTTTCATTTTTCCGTTCATCGTTCAGCTTCCGAAACCATAGCACAAACAACGTTGCCAGTAAATGTTTTTTTAAATGCAATCTTGCTTCTTTTTCTCAAATTGGTGGCCAAAAGCCGTCGAAAACATTAATATCTGTCTTCACTGGAACCCATATTTTTTCTTTCTAATTGCATGTTCCTTGCACTAACTAGCGTTATCGCATGCGTAACGAAAGTTCCTGGTGTTATAGAATTTTTTTTGTGCGAACCGCGGAATTATTATAGTTACCGTTATACACGTCGCGAGGTTCACGAAGCAGAAAGAGAAAGACTCGCGGACACATCGTTCACACCAGGCAATCGCAATCCCGTGATTTCCCCGTTTCTTGCCACCGTCCTTTTACGTCCTATACCGTTGTTTTCCGCGTTATCATAAACGGAATAATTCCTTACGCACTTAATTCGTCCCACGACTGCTTAAAACATTGCCAATATTTTTTTGTATAAGCTTGCCACCATTTTATCGCGCTCGTTTATCGGGTTGTTGCCACTTTCGTAGTATCGGGACTAAATTAGTCGACGGTTTTGTCACGTGTTCCACTGAATGCGCACGAATTGAAATTCAGTATCAGCGAGTTTTAAGGTTTTCTTTATTCAATTTATCGATAATTTAAGTCGCAACAATTTAGTAGCTTATCAACGAAGAAATAAAGCAGACATGATGAGAAGAAACGGCGCTATTTCTTTTTTTTCTACGGAAATCTTTCATTTGGAACAGAGGAAAACGAGAATTACCAAGCCTCGGTCGGGTTGTAATTTTTCTTTTTCATTTCCAATGTTCCTCTATACACCTGTGGTGCAGGTTTTTACGACCCCATCCACTGTATTTTTCACCTCACTCTTGTCATTTTCTTTTTTAAGATTCCGTAGGTAAATACGAAACCCTTATAACTTCGTCATGTACGTCCGCCTGTAACAGCCTCACAGTTTATGATGTCGAAATTTGCATCGATGGAACGCAACGAAAAAATAATATTTCTGAATTCCTTTAATCTCACATGGCAAACTTTTCTTACGAAAATCCTCCAACTATTTTTCAAGATTTTTATTTATCGATCTACAATATAAATTTATAAAAACAAACATCTACAGCGATAAAAATATGGAAAATAAAATGTAAAAAAAGAACTTTCGTTGCGTTTCAACGATGCAAACTTCAACATCATCACAGTTTCTACAGTTTTATACCCACAAGGAAAGGCTACGCGGTCGAGTTCTTCGATTTCGATTAAATTTGGCATGCTTATAGAATGGGTAAAAATAGGCGACACATATTTTTTTATATCTGTGGAATCCGATTTTTAAGGGGTGAAACGCACCCTCAAAAACCGGGGTGTTTTTTCGTTTTTTTTTGTAGATAACGTTATCGTTCTCATCTGCAATGTATAGTACACGAAAAAAATAAACATTGTTGCAATTTGAGTTTTTTTCATATCTCGTACCGTTCAAACGTTATCGACGAAAAACGAAAAACACCCCAATTTTCGTGGGTACGTTTTAACGATTAAATATAGGGTTGCGCAGAAAAAAAAAAATACGTGTCGCCTATTTTTACCCATTCTACGAGCATGCCAAATTCAATCGAAAACGGGGAGATCCATCTGGCAACCTTTCCTTGCTAAATGCATAAAATTTCTCAAGCAGATGCTTCACATGAAGATTTCGATTAATATGTAGTAAAATCCTGATTTTTTCACAGTATTTCCCCCATATGTATAATGGGGTAGAAGGTTTTTTTCTCGGGTACCCCATCGAATGGAGCGTTATTGTACTGGTGTTCAGAAATAAAATGCAGGTTCCATTTACCATTAAAGATTTCTAAGCCTTGCTTGCGTACACCGAGCTTTGAAGTGATATGCAATGTATCTCTTCCATCTAATTTTTCAACTGAGCATTTGAAAAAAACGGAAAAAATTCTGGGCTCTAGCATTTCATTAGAACTTTCAATAAAGGGGGGAAATACATATAAATGGTCGAAAATGACGAAAAATTTCGGGATTTTTTTCCTACGCAACTACTGGACCAATCGTTTTTAAATTTGTAGGGTATTTTATTGTACATTAGAAGACACGAAAAACATTTTTCTTAATCGACAATAAGTGTTCATCAGCAGCCTGCAGCCAATTGTTGCTGAACGAATTTTCCCCGCGACGTCGAACTGCAGCAGCTGTAGTTTTTTTTTTTAATTTGAAATAAACAATTCAAAAACCATTACATTCTATATGAAAGTACGTGTCTAAAAATCTTTGGTTGAAATGAATCTGATAAATAGTTTTTTTTTTAACATCGCCGCAAATTTCGAAAATTCGTTCAGCAACATTTGGCTGCAGGCTGCTGATGAATAACTTAATGTCGATAAAACAAATGTATTCCATGTCTTCTAATGTACAAAAAAATGCCCTACAAATTTCAAGACGATTGGTCCAGTAGTTGCGTTGGAAAAAAATCCCGAAATTTTTCGTCATTTTCGACCATTTATATGTATTTCCCCCCTTACGGCTATTTTGGTTAACTTACATCGACAAATTCAGGAGATATTGATCACCAAGCTCATCGCTAAGTTGACGTCATGGAAGCTTCCTAAGATGAATACACAAATAACTTCATTGCGTGTTGCATGAAGCCTCGTTAATAAAATTTTTTAAATACATCAAGATCGCCCGGTACCCCGCCTATACCATTTGAGTACTATGATTGCGGATTATTGTATGAAATTTCAATTAGATTGTAATCAATGATTGTGCTACAATATACGTGATAATAATTAGATAGTATTTGAACACTAATGGCTTAAATGATTGCACAAACAAATGACTCCTGGGGCACTACTTTGTGCGAGTGCACTTGGGAGGTTTTCGTTTGTAACTTCTGCGAGACCCCCGTAGGGTATTGCGTACAAACACTTTTTCCTAATGCACGACTGTATTGTATTTGCACGAAGGCATAGGGAAGCTCTGGCGACCAGGGGCTTCATTTATTCATGTTAAGTTGTGTTTCGGTAGAAAACGCGATACAAGGGGGCATCCATTAATTACGTGAGGTGATTTTGGCGATTTTTCGACCCCCCCTCTCCCCCTGGTGAGATGTCGTGAGATTTTGCTCGACCCCCTCCCCCCTCCCCTAATCTCACGTGAGATTTTTCAAAATGCATACGTTCACGGAAAATAAATTGTAGTAGAAGTAACTGCGGTTGTAGTACCATTTACTCCACCATGTAAAGTAGTAGGGAGACTCCCTACGTGATACAAATTATGTGATTACTAAAATTACTAAAATTACTAAAATTACGTGAGATTTGCCGAAGCCCCCCTCTCCCCCACGTGAGATTGGGTGAGATTTCGCTCGACCCCCTCCCCCCCCCTAAACGCCTCACGTAATTAATGGACGCCCCCCAACTACGTCCCGCTCAAAAGTCGGGGCGTAGACCAGTGCACGGCTGAGCGGACACTCATCCAAATATTGGCTCAGGTCAACGCTACAAAACATGAGAGAGTGCCCCAGTCGCGCACTACTGTCTGTTCTAATCGAGTCGCAATTGCGTTTAAAAAAAAGTGTCGAGTATGTAGTTTTATTCTCTTCCATTCATTTCCATAATCATTTTGTATGCGGTGACTGTAGAAAAAATAGAATAGAAACGGAATACTAGCCAAATGATGCCGAATAATCATTGTCAATAATGATATTCGTAACTAGCGGCTGGAAGTATTTCTTTACGAAACTATTCGTTAAACTTAAGACCGTATTCTAGTGTGAACACCCATTTTTATGGTGATTTTTTGGCAATTATATTTAACGTAATGGTTAAATGAACAGTCTTAGTATTTCACAGTTATATTTATATATGTTTGTAGTAACATCTTACATTTTTTTAAAGCTTTTTAGTAGAAATTGTACATGATATTTGATGTTATGCAGGTTATGTCGCGTTTGTTATCTTCGGGCGTTGTGATTGCGGCCGTCCTTGTCATCTGAAACAAACGTTTCTTTTTTTAAATTCTATTCTTTACGAATGTGGTTATCTTTCAACACGCTAAAAAAAATTTAGGAAATTATTACGAAATGGCGGTATTTGAAAAAGAGTACTCTAATTTTGCAATAAAATGATCACTTTTCGCGGCCCGGAAAAATAGCAATTATAAAGCAATCAAAAAGATGGAAGGCCGAACAATAAGCACATTCGTGAAGAATAGAATCTTGAAAAGTCGTTTGTTTCAGATGACAAGGACGGCGGCAAATACAACGCCCGACGATAAAAAAATTTCGCGTCGTGTCCTGCGCAACATCAAACATCATATACAATTTCGAATAAAATGCTTTGAAAAAATGTAAGATGTTACTTCAAACATCTATAAATATAACTGTGAAATACTACCACTGTATATTTAACAGTTTCGTTGAATTTAATTCCCAAAAAAATCACCTTGAAAAATGGGTGTTCACACTAGAATACGGCCTTAAGGTAAATGCTTTTTTCGACAGAATTTATTGAAATGTACAGTATGTGAAAAGAACTGTAATGTCTAACTGTGTAATTTCAAGCAGCTTTAGCGTTTCTAACTCGAGATATTGGATATCAAAGTAGCAACTTTCTTCATATCGCCTACAGCACGTAGATTAAATGCTGATGCGAGCCCCGATCTTCTAAGATTACGAGGTAACGCGGCTCTATATTTTCACGAGAAAATACCAGTCAGCCGAAGATTATTCTTCAGGTGAGGCAGAAAGAAAATATCATTGACTGTTTTGTTTCCGAAATACAATCGGAAATAAAATTTAACCAGGGTGGCCGCGTCGAGTTTTGCGACCGTCCCTCAGAAGAATATGTGATCGCATGAATAAATCATTTGTTGTGTAGCAGTGATTCAAGTAAACATTGAATTAGACGTTCACTCTTAGTGTTCAACGGTCCCTATATTTTACTGTATGTTATTGAAATACCTTTTGTTCTCTATTGTAGCGAAATAACTATGTATTCGGATAGCCTATAACCCTGAGGCATTAATTACTTATTGAAATTATCTTCAACTTTATCTTGGTCTTATTGTTTACAGGCGAAGATGCATCGCTCCACTCCGGTGGTTCCCTCTCACCATCAGCTGACAACGCTGCCAATGAGCTTCAGGGTCTCTCACTCGAGGAACAAGAGCTCCAGAAAGCCGAATGGGCTGCCGAACTCGCCAAGGTAAATTAATGGGGGTTGATCATCTTCGTATTACTTCGAGTGTAATTATGTTGAAACAACAAGCCACGAACATTCTTCGCTTTGCTTCGCCTCGCCTTTTTAATAACTGGAATAATATCTGTAATCAACTAATAACAAAGCAACAAGAAATAAAATTTTAGAATCGTGACTTCTTTTTTCGTGCCAGGTCGAGGAAGAGATTCAGACACTGAGACACGTTCTTGCGAGCAAGGTCGGTGTTTCTCACGCTCTTAAACGGAAATTGGGAATCAGCGTCTGGCGAGAACTCTCGGACGACGTGAATCAAGGACTTCGTTCGGTCAAGGAAAGTCAAGTGTACGTGTTTGGTTTTTTTGTCTTCGACGCAGTATATACCAAATAATTCGTTATTCCTCCGCATGATTCAAACGTTAGGTTTGCATGATTGAATACATCTAAGGTAGTTCTCGCGCAAATGTCTTTGTTGAAAGAATTTATTAAAATGTATAGTAGGTAAGCAGAACTGTGATATTTACGTGTTGGTGTCATTTTTAGATTTTCTAACTTGAGGTATGTGATATCAAAGTTAGCAACTTTTCCCCAAATCGTCTATGGCAGCTGTAGAAAATGTTAGTTCCGTTCTTTTAATATTACGATTAAGCATGTAAATATATTTTTATTTTAAAAAATATCGGTAAGTCAATCAATACTATTTCCAAAAAGGGTAAAAAACGAAGATTATTGATCGCTTTGAAAATAGAAATCTGAAAGATGACTGATAATTCGTTTCTGAAATATGATTTCGAAAAAGATGATTTTTTACCGAAGGCCAGACGTGTAGATAAATCGATTAGCAGCAATTCGGCAACGCCGTGACCATAACCGGGGATTCGGAAGAGCGCGAGTTGATCATATTTTTTCATTTTTCTGTATGTAGCGATATTAACATTGCACAAAAACTAATTTGTATAAGCTTTTCCTATACGTAATGACTTTATATTTCTCGTTTTTTCATATTTAAAACCCGATGTGAGTAATGAACAAAGAGACGCTTAAGAGCCATCGAGTGAAGGCCTACGAAGCGCCTTGCGGTTAAACCCAGAATTAAGAATTTTAATTCTATGGATTTCGCACAAAATATGCCAGTACTTTTCCGAGTAACAGAGATGTAGTTTTATTATGAATCTTTTTTGAAAATTCGAGCCAGGATTCTTCTGCCATGCCATTTTTTCCAAACGACAAATGCACTTAATTGTACACTCTACGCATATCGTGCAATGTTTATTGACCCAGACCTCTGCGCGGAACACTTGGAAAACGCGATAATCCATATAACAAAATAGGAACGTTTATCTGCGTGGTCGCGGTCATACCCTCCTGCGGCCCAGAATAGGGAAGGCCGGATTGAAGGTAGACCCATAGCACCGATATTAGAACAGAATCATTCAGTCATACAGACCCACATGCAAAAGTATTCATATCTCTGTAATGACAAAGTTTTCAGGTTTGGTTACTGGGTACTGGGGCATTGAGTCCTGGTTCCATCGGGGTGATTTGAAAACTGGGTCTACACGAGTTCACGATTTTGTTCTAAAAATAGTACACGGCGTATAGACACGAGTACGCTCAGGAGGATACGGGAGTCTATTTTACTGTAGCTCGTAGGCCCACTTTATAACGGCAGGTTAGGTAATCGCAGTTTGCCGTAATAATGGATAAGTGGCAGTAACGGCGCAAATCGTAAAACGTCTGTATGGTCTAATTCTTCTGCCATCGACATGACGAGGGATCGAGTTGCAACATACAGCGTTACAGATACGTTCGATCGTTATGGGTGCAATACCCGTGTGGCCGAATACTTCGGGAAGACGCTCGGGACACCTCGGTGAGTACCGTAAAATGGGGTTATCTTGAACAGGTTTTGGAAGCTTTTTGTAGGTAACTTTTTTTTAGCATCCTAAATTCCAACTTTTTTTGCTCCAATAGAACAATGTGTCCTTCGGCTATCAAATGTATAAGAAAGTCCCACAATTTTATATATTTTGTTTAAAGTGTCAAAGTAACCTCGAAATGCAACTTATGTCAAAGATTAAGGGTTACCGAGACATCAATTTGTTAAAAAAATTATATTTTGTGCATTATACATAGAATTTAATGAAAAACAACGATTTTTCATAATAAAATTGTCTTCTTTATTAAGAAAACATTTTACATCCAAATATCAAGTACCTAGGGTACTATTGTAGGCACTTAATTAGTCTTAGCATCATCATTGAGATCAAAATCACTTGAGCAACATTACAATCAACTTTACCAACGCTACAATAACCTTGAACAACAAATTTAAACGCATTCATATGCGCACACATTTCAACCGTATTTTGGCCCTCTGTTAAGGGGAGATATACACCTAGGAGCTGGAAAAGGTCATTTTTGTAAATTGTTTCAAGGAAAACTATTTGAAATTTCGGATTGAGGTTTTAATTATCTAAAAGTATATACATTCAAAAATATTTTTAATTTTCTTTATTTACAAATATAAAAAATATACAAGGATATTATATGATCCTTGGAGCGTCGTAAAAAAATCTGCGTATACGGAACCCACTGGCGTTTCTTAAAAAATCATCTGAGAAAAAACTAAAAAGATTATTAAATTAGATACTATAATCTAATACTTGTCATAGCCGATTTTTAAAATATCGATTTATGACAAAATGGCGGACGTTTAAACATAAATAGTGATTTTTGGGGCAAAAATTACTTATTATTTTGCCTATGAAACAAAAACTAAGTATAGGAAAAAAAATTCTATGACAAGTGCTACATAATGGTGTATAGAATAACCACAAAAAACGTCAAGGTTCATTGGTTTTCGAGAAATTTTGGGTAACGATTTAAAAAACGTGGTTTTGAGAAAAACGCGTTTGAAAATTTGGAAATGAATAAATCATGAAATTTGTCAACTTACATGGAATCATCGATACCAGGCCGATAGTGTAGGTCTTCTACGGTCGACGGAATGTTCATAGCTTCTAAATCCTCGACCTCGACCATCTAGGTGTATATCTCCCGTTAAAGTAGTCACAAAAACTGTCAAAGTTACCCATAATGTCAATTTAACCCCCTTTTACGGTAGCAAGACCGCCCTGAGACCGTCCTGAGCTGGCCGACCAATGTCGACGAGAGCGAGGCTCGTCTATAGGATGTGGTGCGGGGTTTCCGTATCCACGAAGATCCGACCTATGATCAAGGATTGTACCGCGGGGGCAGCGACCCATCAACCCTTAGGGTCGTGACTAGCCGTTGAGGTTGGATTCGTGGTGGTGGTGGTCAGGCTGCATGCTGGTCGGGGTTCCTACGGGTTCCCAGCGGGTGGGTTACGTTGTTATTAGCTCGAGTAGCGGAATGCTCAGTATAAGAAGTTCATTTCGATTACTTGCATTCCATTGTATTCGGTTAGTACCCGTTTGTACGACTTTTGATTTCGTTTGTACCTCAAGGGCGTATATAAGATGGGGCGTCAAGGTCCGAAACCCTGTTCGAAATAAGTGATTTTCATTGATACCATCTCGAGGACCATGATTTGTACTTCAGTGTACCAACCTCCGAAAAAAAGGATCAGTGTAGGGATTCCGATTATTGTTCCAAATATAGTTATGGAATTGTCGTAATTCGGCCATTTAGCGGAATAATCGGAATCTGCTAATCGTTTCCTCTTTTTAATGACTTGTACTCATTTATAGCACTGAGTTTGTTTGGGTTAAGGGGACAAGTAAATACGTCTATTGAGAGTCTGTTTATATTGTAACTCGCCAATTTAGAGTGATAATTAAAAGCTGCGAACAGGGATTTCTTTCTTATCGTTTTTCCGCCGCGTATTTTGTTTCTACTTTAAGGAGGGACGGTGATGACCATGCTAGTAAACTTAGAGTCTATTTCACGCCGCAATACCGCCACGTTTTAGATATATGTATATGGCCTATTTTTCGAGAAATATTTTTTAAGTATTGAATTTCGAGTTTCCTATTATTTTTATAATACGGAACCAACCTTAATAATCTACTACTCGACTTCAGTAGTATGCCATATCGTTGACGTTTAGCATCGTCGCATTTTCGGTGGCTGTCATCGGTTCCACGCGCCCGGCTTATTATTTTTGTAGCCGGTTAACATGGGGAATGAAAATGCTATGGAAGTTTATCAAAAGAGTAACGAGATCGTACCTGAAGTCCAGTTTAGAGACAAATGTAGATTCTGACGGACAATAATTAGGAAATGAAAAGATAATATTGCGATTGCAAATAAAAAACGTCGCGTTGAAGTTAACCTCAATATCCAATGTCCAATCTGTCCAAAGTCAAAACATATTTCATCGATTGTTATGTTATTTTTCCCTTTCTTAATTTTCACAATATTTGCAGGTATAAAAAGGATTGTTTATTTTATATGACGGTTCTCCCATGCTGAATTTATATATAGATGCGTTGTATAGGTACATGTCGCCAGAAAAATTGAGATGCCTTTGCTGTACGTAAAAGAACTTCAAGTAAATATCGACGAAAGGCCCTTTATAATCCATTAAAAAATGTACGGCTTCGCACAATCATATTTTTAATTCGCGTTGAAAATATCCGATAGACAAATCGAATTTGGGCGGGTATCCGGCGTTGCCACACGTCGAGCAAGATGGCTGCTGTTACGTCACGAGAAGTCTCGCTCTCCGAAAACTTCGGTTTTTGCGACTTTATTTCTAAATTTATTGCTTATTTCTGCTGTGAGCTTTCCAATTCAAGGTGCCTTATCGATCACAAAGATTCAACGAACGCAACCATCAGTTTTTTTTTACGTGTTTCTTGGCTCCAAGTAGCATAAAAAATCGATATATGAGAGGACAGGCACATTTTGTCGTCTACGTGTGACTAATTCACCAACTTTAACAATTAATAACTCGGAAAGTGTACGGTAAATCTCGTGGAAACTCCGCATACGCATGGACAAAGGTCTAGACAATGCTATAAAAAAATCGGGCTTTTATCTTGAACTCGCTCCAATCACCGTACCTCCTTAATGGGGCGAATAGATACGTCGATAAGAAGTCTGAATAGTAATTCGGCTATTTCGAGTGATTATCGAAGTCTACAAATGGAACTCGATTTCCAATTATTTGTACCCGTTTTTACCGCTGCGAGTTTTCTGTGTACCTTGAGGAAACGAATAGATACGACGGTCAAAAGTCTATTATCGTCGCAACTCATTTAAGTATTCTGATCGATAATCAAAATTCCTACACTGGTCTATTTTTTTTATTCGAAGGCCCGGGCAATCGAATATAAACCACGTTCCCCGAGATCGTATCAATAAAGGTCACTTATCTCAAAGTGAGTTGCGGACTATATTTTGACACCCCTGCCTTCTGTACTCCCTTAAGGTACAAACGGCGTTAAAAGCAGTACAGTTGGGTACTAACCGAGTACAATTGGGTGCAATCAATAAAAATGAACTTTTCCATACTTCGTTGGCAACTTCACATAGGTGCAGCTAAGTAACAGCTATTGGAGTCTCTGGTAAACTACCAGACCTTTCCCCATCTCATACCAACTCGCATAGTGCATAAGTATTTTTGTAAACCTATGCCATGACTGTCGTCACAAGAAAAATGCAGGCGAAGTTTGAAAAGCGTTATGCGATGAAACTTCTCGTGTCACACATCCTTGCTTGTGGGCAAAATTCTCAGTGAAAAATCGATAATTGTTCTCGCGAACCCTTCGTACAGTCCGGACTCGGCTTCGTGCGATTGCTTTTCGCTCCCAAAATTGAACATCACTCTTGAAGGGGATACATTATGGCATTAGGATTATCCAGAAAACTGTGTCGGACACACTTACGGAGAGATATACATTTAGACAGGAAAAAATACGCAATATTGAGGGATTTTTTAAACTAATAAATAATTATTCTACAATTATCAAACTTTAGGTATACTTTAATAGAATCTTCAAGTATAGAAAACATTTATTGTCTCTCCTACGGCGAACGCTTCGCTTATTGTAGCTTCCATGTACGGGGTATTTCTCCTTATTACATTTCCCACCATTTTCTCTACTCCACATTTCTCAATGATCCTCACCCTCTGTATCGCATTCACCATGACATTTTCTGCTATGGGTATAGGGAAACTGCGGAAAACCTATACCAATACAGCTGGTCATGAGTTTGCTTCCTAGTCTCGGAGCTAGTCGCGTTTCGTCGAGAAATAGCTCACAGGCTACAGCCCTACACACACGACACACACGTACCGGTCCGTGTGCGCGACATCGGTGTAGAACTGGAGCTACGTCACGCCCGTGTTTTTATTTTTCTCCGAAATTACGAGTCGGCGATTCGAACCCGCGACCTCCCCACGTGCTGATTTCAGAGGCAAGCACGCTAACCACTAGACCAGTACATCGGTTATATAGAAAACATTTAAAAAAATTAATTCATCATCAAAATGACGAAGCTGTGGGAGAGTGTTACAGCGAGGTCGCCGCGGGAGTTGCGAATCGGCGCAACTAGCAGTGCAGTCTAGCTTCCCGTAGACTTTGCTTTGCAAAAAAGTTCAAACATTTTTTTAGTTAGAACATGTATAGTGTCACGTCCCGAGGGGACGTGGGCATATTTCTATCGCGATTCCCTCTTTTTAGCCTACGCCTGGCGCACTAGCTCGGGATGAGGGTGTAAAAGGGAAAGGTGCATGCAAAGGTGGGTATGACTCAGTGACTCGATTAGTAAATTATTGATTCACGCAAATGATTGACAATTCGGGGCCTCATTATAATTAACCAATTTGGTTAATTCGATTAAATTAATAATACAATAATATACATAAAATATTTGGCTTACATTTGTCGATGCGTCGTAGTTACGCTAATCTGTTTACAGCCATCGGGTTCGGGCCTCCGCAGGTAGGTCGGACCCTTCGATTGCGCACGCTTGGTAACAATGTTGGGTTTACGTCGACACAAATTTTTAACACATGGGTATTTATCGCGAGCCGTGTCTTCGAATTAATTGGACATTTACGCAAAATAATACGGTATACAGGTTCAACGTAGACACTTAATGAAATTCTTGTAGTTCGCGTGATTATAAAGTATAATTTTGAAGTTAATGTTCGCGTTCGCTTTCTGGAGACAGTTTTTTGTAGTTGTTCCGGTGAGCGTTGTTGGGAGGTTTTTGTTTGTACGCGATGGAGACTGAAGGGAGACTTTTACTCAACGAGTGATGATGGAACACTGTTGGGAGACTAGAGCTGAATGAGTGGTGATGGAACACTGTTGGGAGACTAGATCTGGACGAGTGGTGATGGAACACTGTCTCCAAGATTTTTCTATCCTAGCTTGTAGGATATTTTGGATGCTGGGGTGGTGGGAGAAGAAGTTTGTCGAAAAGTGCATTTTAATTTTTTGATTGGTGGGACGGATGTAGGAAATGTACTAGTGCATATGATTGGTCGAGTTAGAAGGGGAAATATTGTTGGAGACTATGATTGGGTGTAGACTATGATATGTGTGATCTCCATCTCGATTCTCGGAAACTAGTCCGCGTCTCGTTATCTGGAGCGTTCGAAAAATATAGGGAGGAAAACGGGCCTTGGTCGCGTCGCCGCGCTTGTCTCAAGATAGGCATTGTTGGCCCAGGTGTGAGACAGCGTGGGAAATACCAACGTAGTTTTATTGCCGGGTAAACTTTTCGGCATGAAGGATTTTCTTTTGGAGAATGTATATTTTTGTAGAGTAAGAATTTGGATATTTTCGTCTCTTGGACGGTTGTTAGAATTCTGTATCATTGAGTCTTCGTGTGTTGTTCGTTCTTATGGCTAAGGATTTTATCATAAACTGCGCTCGAGTGTTGCGCGTAGATTTGGTCAAGACCGACTGTGCTCTCGCGTGGGAAATTTTGCGCGACGCTCGCTTCTTATCGATATATTTCGTTTTGGCTGTGGTACGCCTGATTTTAAAGAAAATATAAGGACCCGTCGAGAAATGAGAATGCCGTTATCGTGAAAACTACGGAAACAGATACATTTTCGTAGTTTTGCACGATTTCCATGTGGACTCGGGTAAGCCCGCGTTTTCGCCGGAGTTCAATAAAATAGGAGAGGAAAAAGAAATAGATAGCCCTTTTTCTCGCGACGTTACACCTCCCCCCTTTAGGATTGAGCGTCGCGCTCGATCGTAGTCGTTTGGAGTGGTGATCAAAAGTATAGTGGCACGATAGTATGAATTGGCATTGTCATTTATCGACTTACAATGTGACTTAAATACACTGGAAGGTAGGTACTACTTGTCATTGTATATATACAGGGTGACTTTTATAAGGTGGACAGGTGTTCTTAGAGGGTCTTGCGCGGTGATTTTGCGACTGAAAAAAATATGATTTTTAATGGTTTTTCACGCTTTCTTTGAAAAAAATATATCGTATTTTTGTTATGAATAGCATTTGCCAGAGAAAATAGCGTATTCTGGAAAAGAATAAAAAATCCATTTTGCGTGCAGGAGAATGAAGTTTATAAAATTCCGAATACGGGACACTCCCGAAAAACTTTATTTTGTGCTCCCCGTCATGGAGAAAAAAATTATCAAACATACGATAAAAGTGTATAAATCGGAATTTAATTAGTGGAACAAACGAGCTACGTCAGGCACGACAGTGCTATAGGAAGTGCTAGTCTGCTGACGTCACAGCTGCAACTTCCGAATGGTCGACTGTCACCGGAAGTTGGTTCAGAGTCCGATGATACGCGGTCGAGCCGAGGGACCTGAATGTGTCCCTATCTGAGAACTTGATTCAAAATAATGTCAATTTATAAAATGTTCGAGGACTCCATGCACTGAAAATACGATTTTCAATCATTTGCGATTCGCTAACAACTTTTGGAATAAATGATTCTAGCAATACATTTTAAAGTAATTTGACATGGCATTATTAATTTTTACCAAATATTATGAGAATTTTTGTTTTTAATGTTGCATAAATTATCTTCACATGTTGTAGTTACAGAATTTTTGAATATTTTATGAAAAAGTCAAAAATAAAAATGCTCGTATAATTTGGCAAAAAATAATAATTTCACGCGAAATTACTTTAAAACGTATTGATAGAATTATTTATTGCGAAAGTTATTAGCGAATCGCAAATGATGAAGAATATTGTTTGCGGACCATGAAATCCGCAAACATTTTCGAAATTGACATCATTTCCGATAAAGTTCGCAATCTATAGATCAACTTCAATCGATTATCTTAAACGTAAATCCATAAACGTATTTCAGGCACATTAATCCCGTGAAACTGGGTCGTTTTCGTTGTTGCACTGCCAAACCAACAATTGTCAGTGGAAAAAATCTGAAAAAAATCATGGTCGATCTTTAGACCGTACTTCTACAGGAATAATAAGGTTGTTTTGCTCCTTAGGTTCGATTTGTTTTTTTTAATAAATATTAAGTGAAGAGAATGATCTTGGGCGGGATGAAAACGACCCAGGTTTGCGAATCGCGGGTTAGCATTTGCTCCGCAATGGGTCAGATTGAGTCAAGAATTCTGACGATGCTGCGACAACGACGGAAGGAGCATTATTTATTTAACAAAGATAGAATCAGTGCTCGCAACGGTTCTCGGAGCACCGATCGGACATTCCTGACACTACTGGCCCGAATCCGTCTCCGATTTTATCTTATTTCCGGTCAGATTTGTTCGAGAAGTCTGACGATCCTGCGACAGTGAGGGAAGGAGCATTATTTATTTAACAAAGATAACATCGGTAGTCGCAACGTTTCTTGGAGCCTCAACCGGAAATTCCTGATAGTACTGCCCCGAATCCGTCTCCGATTTTATCCTACTTCCGGTCAGATTGGGTCGACAAGTCTGACGATGCCGCGAGAACGACGCTAGGAGCTTTGTTTATTTAACAAAGATAAAATCGGTGCTCGGAATGGTTCCTGGGGCCTCGATCGGACATTTCCGATACTACTGCGCCCAAACCGTCTCCGATTTTATCTTACTTCCGGTCAGATGGGGTCGAGAAGTCTGACAATGCCGCGAGAACGACGCTAGGAGCTTTGTTTATTTAACAAAGATAAAATCGATGCTCGGAATGGTTCCCGGGGGCTCGATTGGACATTCCCGATATTACTGCCCCCAATTCGTCTCCGATTTTATCTTACTTCCGGTCAGAATGGATACGGAAGTCTGACGATGCCGCGAGAACGACGGAAGGAGCATTGTTTATTTAACAAAGATAAAATCGGTGCTCGGAATGGATCTCGGAGCCTTGATCGGACATTCCCGATATTACTGCCCCGAATTCGTCTTCGATTTTGTCCTACTTCCGGTCAGATTGGGTCGAAAATTCTGACGATGCCGCGAGAACGACGCTAGGAGCTTTGTTTATTTAACAAAGATAAAATCGGTGCTCGGAACGGTTCTCGGAGCCTTGATCGGAAATTCTCGACATTACTGCCCCGAATTCCTCTCCGATTTTATCCTACTTTCGGTCAGATTGGGTCGAGAAGTCTGACGATGCCGCGAGAACGACGCTAGGAGGTTTGTTTATTTAACAAAGATAAAATCGGTGCTCGGAATTGTTCCCGGGGCCTCGATCAGACATTCTCGATATTACTGCCCCGAATTCGTCTCCGATTTTATCCTACTTCCGGTCAGATTGGGTCGAGAAGTCTAACGATGCCGCGAGAACGACGCTAGGAGGATTGTTTATTTAACAAAGCGCTGAAATCGGAGACGAATTGGGGGCAGTAATATCGGGAATGTCCAATCGAGCCCCCGCGAACCATTCCGAGCATCGATTTTATCTTTGTTAAATAAACGAAGCTCCTAGCGTCGTTCTCGCGGCATCGTCAGACTTCTCGACCCAATCTGACCGGAAGTAAGATAAAATCGGAGACGGATCGGGGGCAGTAGTACAGTACAGTTGTTCGATATGTAATGGCAATTTGAGGATATACTCAATTAAGAGTTCAATATACGTAACCACGAACTCACCTGGAAAGGTGAGTTCGTGAGCTCATTTTACCAGACGTTACGAAGAATAGTTGCTCCCACTATTGTAGCACGAGACCTATGTTAACATTAGGTAAATGAATTTGTCGATTTTTTAACGCCGTTATTACTACAAGTAGATTCAGCCAGAATGAAAAATCGGAGATTATCGAACGGTTCGTGACCGTTCAGTCTGAAACGAAGGAATAGGTTGATCGATGCATTTTCGTTAATGGTGCCTTGGGTTTTTACCTCGCGAGCACAACATTCGAGTCGACTGAAATGGTAGGTGAGACGGATGCGGATTATTCTTTTGGTCGCAGATAAATGCATTTAACAATTATTTGGATCTCCACTGGGTCCGGGAAAAAAATACAAGTAGCAACGTATTGTTCGAATTAGTACAAGCCTTCTCTTTTCTTTTTGGAAATCAACTTTCATTCACTTTTCTATAATTCAGGATGATTATTTTTTTCTTTCCTTCCCTTTTTTCCGTTGGGCCGTCGTTCAGTTATCAAAACGTCGGTGCGAAACTTGGTCGGGTCACGAAGACGGTCTCCGAGAACAGTTTGTGAGTATACAAATACGTCACATATAAGCGTCACAACAAACACGTCAGGTACAAGCGTCACATATAACGAAGTGACGCTTAACTGAGTACACTATACAATGAGTGGCATGCTACAAATCGATACAAATCTTGCAATCATAAGAAAATCAGTCTTGCGATGCACTATCTTAAAAAACGTCGCGTACTATTGATGTACATATTAATCAAGGTATTTGTAATATATGAAACAAATATTCAGTTAAATTATTAGAAAAGTCATTCAGCATAATGCGGAAGGTGAGCGGTCGGACGAAGTGCTATCCCGTCGGCTTGAAACGAAAAAGAAGCGAAGTTTATTGATGAACTATATCATTTTGGCTATCATTGGACGGAGCCTTTCATTTTGATCTCGCTCGGTAGAAAAAATACATTAATGAATTATTTTTTGTTAGTTTAAGGCTGTCATATGTATCTTTCGAAAAGGCCCTATCTTTCTTCAGCTCGAACGTTTTCTTCTTAAACCAAATATATCTTCAGCATCCAACGTTCCTGCGCATTAGCGGGTTAACATTCTGGCCCCTAACGCGAGGCCCTACGTAGCAAAACGTTACTACATCGGATTCGGTGCTCTCTCACCAGATGCCAATCGCCAGATCACCTTGTCGATCCTCGGCACATCAGCGGAAACTACCCCGATTGACGAAGCTCCAGAAATGGAGCTTCAATGTTTCGAATATCTAGCAAATTGAAAGACCTGTGACGAATGTACTGGAAAAAGATCTAGCCATACAGGACGACTTTTTGATCAGTCATTGATCAACGAAGAATGCTCATTTCGCCCGGGCTACGCGTCAAACATCCTCTTGAGTACTCCGTGATTGATAAGCGAATGCACGATGCCATTATCGGTACAGGTTCATATAAAAACTGGAAGCATGGCTGCAAGACTCAAAAATGATCCTACGTCCTTCGTTATCTACGTATAGCGATATTGGCCACGAGGGTCTCAAAAAACATACTCGAATAATGCAAGAAATATTTAGCCACTGATAGAATTCAGAGGTGAGCGGACTCCATGGCGACGCTGAACGTTGGTGACACTGCTACGGCCATGTAGATTTTGACTGGGACAAATTCTGCAAATTACTCCTAAACCGCTACGTAGAAGTTTTCATAGAAGCAAAGCGATGGAGGGAATGTTGGAGTCTTTCTGCAATATAAATATTTGCCCTATCATCGGGACTGACCCAATAGCAACAAACGTGGGCACCCTCATATAACTTCTGAGGCCGAGTCACTGCGTCGCTATTTCATTATCAACCGCGCACACGTTGTTCTGCTAAGAAATCATAACAGTGTGACCACCCAAAAAATAGCCGATTTTCGCGATTTTTTAAAAGGTAGATTGGATAAGCCAATCGGTCAGATTTTTTTTTTACACATTGAAGAACCGATAAAGAATACAAAATGATTTTTTTTAATTTCTTTATTTATTGTTTAACATTGTTTTTATTTGCGGAAAATTGCGTGGAAAAAAATGGTGTCCCATGGTGGTCAGGATTGCGGCCGCACATTTTATCTGAAACAAAAAATTCAAAATGATTATTAATCTGCAGGAAAGCCGCTATGTTCCTATGGAGGTTTTTTAAAGTGAAGTTTGAAAAAATGTAGGCGTTTTGAACAAAAGTATCAAATTTAGCCTTTTTTGAAAAATGTTCTGTTCAAATTTCAAACGGATAGGTTCAAAACTCTTCCTTTGAGAGTGGCCACCGTTTTGAAAAACAAAAGTCGAGAAAAACGGGTTTAAATTTCTAAGAAAAGCTGTAGCGACCGAAGTAATCCGAATTTCGATTTAAAAATTGAGCAGAACCTTTATAACCGTGTATACTGAAGGATAATGCAAAAAATCTATTTTTTTTTTAAATTTACGCCTCACATCCAGAAGGGACGCGAGCGTAATATTTTTGTTTTCCTCTTTGTTGCCTACGCCTAGCGTAATAGCACAGGGTGAGGGTAAAAAGGGGTAGTGCGTGGGAAAGAATAGAATAAAGAAATTGACGCGATATTTCGGTATTGAGGAACAATTCGACAAGCTCATATAAATTCAACCGACGTTTATTACAAATGGATAGTCGGATTTGAATGTGGGTTAATAATAACAGAAGAGTAATGCAGAGAAATAACAGAATGATGCGGTTCGCTTGCATTTGTTGGTGTGCGTAACTGTGTATATGTTCGTTCGTACAGTCGTGTGCGCTCGCTCGTAAAAGTATCGGTTGACACTCGTAAGACGAAGGCCCCTCGCTGGGGAGCATTACGTTTTGGCGCCGCCGTTTTGGCACGAGACATTTGGGCGCGGGGAAATTTTGGCGCGGGGCCGTTTTAGCGCTGCCGTTCTGGCGTGGGGACGTTTTCATGTCAGGGTGTTCCTGCGCCAGCACAAGTTGGTTTAGCAACACGAATCGTGTGTCGATGATAAACCATATGCCATAGGCCTAAGTCTTGAGTTGTTTGAAGAACACATTTGAATAAAGGATGAATTCTCCTTTTAATTAATACAAATTGTATAAAAATATCACCCAAATGAAAAAAATCATCAACAAAATCTTTTTTTAATGGTTTTCTTGTTTTTTTTTTGTTGGGCTTGTTGGGTTTTTTTTGGGTTCGCTTGAGTTTGTTTGTTTGGGTTTGTTTGAGCATATAAGCCGAAGAAATGAAATCATAAAAAAAAATCATTTTTTGTTTAATTTATTTGTTTTATTTTTTTGTTCGGGCTTGTTGGGGTTTGTTTGGGTTTCCTATTTATAGTTTCCGTAATATAATTATATTATAATATAATATAATTATATTATTTTGCTTCCCTGTATAAGTAAAAATCGTGTGTGTTGTTATGGTTTATTCGACTTCATTCGGATTTGCACGTGTGCCAGTACATTCCTGCAAAAGCGTCCCCACGCCAAAGCGTCCCCGCGCGAAAACATCCCTGCGCCTAAACGTCCTAACGCCCAAACGTTCTCGCGCCCAAACGTCCTCGCGCCAAAACAGCAGCGCCAAAACGTCCCTGCGCCGAAACATCCCCGCGCCAAAACGTAATGTACCCCCCTCGCTGGCACCCTGATGCGCTGGTTGGTCAAGGGGTTTACGAACCCCTTTCATTAGATTTTCGGTCGGCGCGGAGATATATGTGTCTATATGTGTACGGTGACAGGCACTTGATGCTCTATACGAATGTACGGAGTGAGGCACGGATTTTTGATCGTTTACGCCATCTGAGGATCGAAGTTATATGTAGTAACTCGAAGGAAAATACTCGCAAAAAAATTGTTAGTACGCTGATCACAGTTAAACTCGATAAAATAACTTGGAGGCGATTGTCGGGAGATTTGATCTGAACGCGCTAGAAACTGTTGGAAGACTGCTTCTGGAAGGAAGTCTTTCTTGATATGAAAATGAGGGGCTCGATAGTGGAAGAAGGAACCTTAGAGAGAGAGTGCGGTTTTGGTGATCTAGTTCGTTAGAGACTGGTCCATTAGTCATGAATAGATCGGTTGATTAGCGCGATTGGTTGCGGTATGGTGTGCGTGTAGGTTCCAGATTCGCTAGGCACGCGTGTGACCTTATTCCAGGACGTCGGTTCTGACCAATATGCGTATGAAGAGAAGGAGACCTTTGTCCCGTGTTTCGGCGGTCGAGCGCATGGAGTACAGAGTTCGATACCTGAGACCTAAACATGCGCATGGTTTATGTTATTTCAATTTATGGCTATGGTGACTTCTCATATCGAGAAGTTTGTATATCGGACTACGCTGCGAGACCAGATGTCTTATTATTTAGTCGGAGTTATAAGTTCGTCGGAGCCGTCTAGTATATGTTATGTTTAAATAATCGAGGGTCGAGGCTTCTCTTGGTCACCATGTGAATGGGCCGGCGTAGGATATTTGAGTCTGTTGATCGAGATGATGGTTGGTTTGTCGTTCGACAGCTCTTCTTGGAATATGCGCCTGAGATGGTGTTCTTGTTGACAGCCAATGGGATAGGCAAAGTCGATGATTGACGGTCCTGCTATCGTGCATATATCGCTGTGGGTTGAATATGCGTGCGAAACGTACGCACGTTTCTTTTTACGCTGTTATGCGTCTTATTCTTCGACTTATGCATGTATAATAATGAGCTTATAACGGCAAATGAGGATATTGGGAATAACCGCGATAAGGCACATTTGCTAGGATGTAACATTTCGTGACGATTTCTTAAATGTCCATGGTCAGTAAGGTGGCGTAAAGCTTGGGCGAATACCACCATATATAACAAATACAAATAGCTCAAGTTAGACCGACTGGAAAAAGTACGAGTAGGAGAAATACGAAAGTAGAAGAAATACGAGTAGCTCAAGTGAGAGCGACTGGAGAAACCTGCTGGACTGCCTCTCGACCCAGAACAGCCACTGATACTGCCGGAAGAACATTTTCTCTGAGATTGACCGACTTTGGCTGAGAAGATGCCCAACGTAAACAGGAAAACTGGAGACGGCCGGCTGACAACCCTGCTCAGCCCGTCAACACACAATAGGTCTCAAAGCCCAAAAAGAAGCGTCTACCGCATGTATGTGTCAAATTTGAAAATACAGAAATATACGTGCATTATATAGACTGCTGATCAAGCGGTTGGTTTGTGCAACCTACGTATCCGAATAGGAGCAATCAATAAAATTTAACACTGAAACTGAATGGTAATTGTCAAATGGAGATCCAAAGTAAAGGGCACTGCTTTTATCCAAATGCTGTGGTAGCGCGAACCACAAGGCAAGCTCTAGTTATTGGCTGCTTATGGTTAAAACAACACCAAATTCCCTTTTACTCCCACGATGGAATCTTACATTATAGAGCTCGAGAAAGATTTGCCCTTTGATTTATCGATGCTCCTGTACTACTCAGAAAATTCGAGGACATATTCCAAGTTATAGTGAAGATATTGTAAATGCCGACACGTAAGCCGGTGACCACCACACCCGAAAAACGGGCACAAGTTGATTCCGGAGATCATCGTATCTCGCACTGGCACCTATCACGTGGCTAACGGCACAAGGGTGAACTATTCTCTGCAGAAACTCAACGAAATGAACAAGAACATCCGCGTCATTGTTTCCGTCCCCGTCCACCTAACGCTTGTGCAAGCAACATTTATGCACACAAAATTCGAAAGGAAACATCAATCGACCAAATCCGATTGAATTAAGAGGAGGCACTTGTAGGCACTTGTACGCGACTTTCAAACGCGTCTTATCTATCCCTAATTTGAATGTTTTCCATCTTCACTAAACGTACCTCGAGACTTTGATGTCCTCGCGCATTTCGGACAGCAATGCCACCAGGTGGGCGCATGCCAGATCTTGCGAACTATTTACAATTTCTTTCGATTTTACAAATATTTTTGCTAACATGTATATCAATAATACGCTAAAAGTAAAGTAAATCACGTTACTTACTTAGTTATCTTACAATTCATTCCCAAAATATTCATCATTTTTGGAGAACTCAGTGTTTTCGTGTACCCCCTTAACAAACAACGGCCGGCAATTCCCTTGTTGCGATAAGACTCACTGACGGTGCTTTACTTTTAAAATGGTATTTTCCACTAATTGTAAGACTCTCCAAAAGAAGTTTAACGGATGATGAAGGTGTTTGAATAGAGCCCAACGGAATATCAATTTTCTTTGGAATGAGGATTTTGTGTTGACCGAGATAGTAAGGCTGCACGGTGTGTTCTGGGTAGTGGTGGCGACACGTGAAAAGACAGACAACATCGCTCTATTTATTTTGCTCGAGAGCCAAAGACACTTGTTGAAAAATTGATGCAAGCAATATTTTTTTCGGAATGTGTTCAGGGGTGTTACCAGCCTCAAGTCAAAGATAAATAACCATTGTGTTTTTATTAATATCGCTAAAATCGTCGACTGCAGCCTGTAAATTATTATTGCCAATCTTGTAGAAAATTGAATGCTCTACAAGATTGATGATAACAGTTTTCAGAATGCAGTCAACCGTTTCAGATATCTATTTTTTTTAGACATCAGAATAAAACTTCTACATTTAAATTAAAAAATATTAACCTTACGAACATTTATACGTGAATCGTAGAAAATTCTTCCCTACAAAATGGTTATGCACATTTCCGTCGTAGGATCAAGGGATTATCGTGAGGTAACATATCGGCAAAATCGATTTTGCTTTGCGTATTTCGATATCATTCATCGAAAATATGATTTCACTATATTATTGGAAAATTCCACGTATTTCTTCCAGAAGTAGGCTTCTAGAGCCGAAATATACTCCGAACGATCGACGAAGTGATCGAGCGTCCTGCGGCCTACACCTGCCTCGTCCCTCGTTGTCCCTGATTTGAATTCCTCCGTATTCTACTGTGTACGACTTACCGTCATTTTTAGGACCTAAAAAATGAGATGAAATATAATAAGAGGTATTTAAGAATATTCAAGAGGGTATTTGAAGGTATCCATGTGCCCGAAAAGCGTTAGTACGATTACTAATTTTGCGTAGCAAGCATCACGGAAAACGGATAGAAAATGGTCAAAACCAATAGCATTTGCCCAAGTCATCTGTCTAAAAAAGACAGTTAAGGGATCTTCTCACCTTAGACCCTAGAAAGGCTATTTTCATGGTTTTTTCCTTATAGGCCTATATTATAAATATTCATATATAAGTTGTTACACTTCATAAATACAGTTTCGAAATACTTAAAAAAAAATATTTATTCAAGTCACTATTTGTAGACGAAAATGGTAGTTAAACAAATGTCCTAAATAAAAACATTGTAGGTCTGCGCTGTTGATGAACTCTCGGAGATGGATCATCCGAAGCAAAAAAATCAAACGGTTTTTGATTCAGTATGTTAATGGCTACACTGAGAAAAAAAATCGTTGAATGTGCGAAATGCATTTTGTTGCCTCGAAATGTTGTTGTTTAACAGTCGCTCAGACATGCTAAATAAGCTACAGTTCACACCACTATACTATTTTACTACCAACTATACTGTTTTGTTATGTCAATCAAAAATCAAGTTCAACGTATTTAAAGATACATTTTGTTAAACCAACTGAATTTTGAATGGATGAACGAATTTTTTTTCCAGTGTATAGCGCATATCACCCGATTTTTGATATATGCAAAAATAACAAAATGGCCGACATTTTTCGAAAAAACAAAAAATAACGTTTTTCCACCGTTTTTGGCAAAAAAATAGTACATATCAATATTTTTAAAAAAACCTCAAAATGCGCTATAGCTATAGCCGTAAAGAATATGTGGTTAAAATTACAACAGGAGCAGTTTCGTAGATTCGAAGATTTTATCAACAAATCGTCGAAAAACGTTGTTTCGAGAAAAACGCGTTTAAAGTTTGTATGGGTTACATAAATGCATTTAAAAAAAAATTCAATGTATTTCGAAAGAGTATTCAATAAGTATAACAACTTTTACATCAATATTTATAATATAAACCTATAAAAAAATCATGAAAATAGCCTTTTTAGCGTCTAAAGTGAGAAAACCCCTTAAGATAATAAATAGTCCGTTGTGAAAGATATAAGCTTTACCAGTACTTCAGCTTTAAAGCTATGACGTACTGATGATTTCGAGGTGAACGTGAATTTGTTTTTGAAAAATTGCATAATACCGTTTTTAATTTCTTCAACGTTGTAACAGCGGCTAAAGTTTAAAGAGTGTGATACCGATGTACAGTTTCAGTGACGTGGAGAAAGAGGATGACGGTTTAATATTTTGATTCAGTGCCCGTGATGAGAAAGATTTTGAGAATCTTTTCCAATCGTCGAAAATGGTTTTCGATTTGACCGTCGATTTGTGTTTGCGAAGAGGACGTTTGGCATTGGCATTTATGAAATCACGAAATTTTCGAAAACTGTTTGTGATGTGGAATTATTAAAACCATAACGATTGCACCTACAGCCGCGGTAAAGAAATTGCTTCGAAAAGTCGCGAAGAAAAAAAGAGTACACGGCGAAAGTGGGAAATCGAGAGAGAAAACTCTCAGTATCTGGTGATGGCTCATAGGCTTGGCGCGGTTACGCTTTTTTTTATATTGTCTGACAGGTTGGGCAAGATTTAGGAAACAATTTTAGACTTCAGGGTGACAATAAAGTTTATAAGGCAACTGAAAATGGCGAAACAATAAAAAAAACGGTCAACTACAGAGCATAGTACAAAAACCGCTCCGAAAAATGGCGAAACAATAAAAAAATCGGTCAACTACAAAGCATAGTACGAAGGAATCACGAAGGAAGTGTACAATGTGAAGTATAGGTACTGATGATGCTATTAACCCCCAGAATTAAAAATGTTATGGCAATGACTTTGTAAGTAAAAAAAAAGGGATGCGTCTTGCATGGGAAGAAACGTATGCATAGACAAGGCAAGGATGCAGCAGAACAGTTGGCTTAATTGAATTAAGCGAAGATGCAATTGCAGAGTGAGCCAGCAAATTATGTCAAAGAAAAAAATATCGAAACTTGCTGAGCCTAAAAAAGCGAAATTAACAAAGTAATGCTAGATCGGTAATTATACAATGCGTCAGCTATTCGCCGCCACCCTGATTCGATTGAATACATGCGGAATAAAATACAGGCAACTTGTAACTATAAAATGTTCACCGACGATAATGAGCAGCACTTCTACTATCCACCAGAATCAGAATCGTGGTGTCAGTGGCGTAAGCCTGAAGCTGTGTAAATGGTAGAAGACTATGTGCATTCACCTCTAAAAAAATGATCTTCGAACAGTTTTAAGCCCGTGTAGGAAAATTTAACATCAGCTCATCTGTTGAAAAAATGGCTCGATTTCAACACACAGAATAATCATAAAAGTTCTAACGCTTGTGGTTAGTGGCTGGGGCCAAAAAACATATTTTGTCGCAAATAAATGTTAGACATTATGACCTACAGAGCCGCGTGTGGGTTCAACCAGGGATCCAAACCTCTTTTGACACTTGTGGAGGTGGTGGGCATAAACATTGGGCTGCAAGCCATATAACTTTGAAAAGAACGATCCGATGTGCGAATTGCAACGGTTAACCGAAAAAGCTGCTTTGAGTCACAAGAAGTCGGGATAGGTAAAAAATATAAAAATCTGCTGAGGCTGAAGATTACGCAGAAGCTGAGAGGAATAGTCAAACTGGCACCGTCGATTAATCGTGAGTAATGTTTTTCTCTACGAATAGAACACATCAAATTAAAACGCGATTTTCACGAATCACCTTTTTCTTCAACGCCGGTGATTTACAAAAAAACCATCTAACCGATCGCTCTGCAATTCAACTACGTTATTCTAGATACCACTGGCTATCGTGCCTAGTACATCTATTTGGATATGTTGAAATTTCGATTTTTTTATTATTTGAATAACTCGAGTAGACTTGTGCATTTCTCCAGTTTTGGTTGCGCTCTATTTTGTGAATGATACAAAATGCATTTCCGACTAATGATAGTTATATTCATGCAAGATAATTAATCCTTTGTATTTTTTTCAGACGATCCTGTAACTTCAAATCAGCTGCACCAGCTGACAACGATGCGGCGAGAGCTTTATTTTCGAGCATAAAACTATAATCGAAAAAACATATGGTACTTCAATGTAACAATAAACATGGACCAAAGTATTATCTTATTTCGTTATCCTCAACGCAAAATTAATTCATACAGAGATATCCTCTTTGTTCCTTCGTACATGGGAATACCCCAGGAACAAGTACCGGAAGAAAAACCGATTGCAAAAGCTTTTGCTGTAAAAACGTTCGTAGTCTTGGCCTACATGGCGACGTTTGCTACGCCGCATAGCCCTATAAATTATAAAATATTAATTCTGCAAAACAAGGTAAAGGCGACTAGGGAAATTTCAAATGATACGAACGAAAATTGTGTATTTAATGTTATACGATTAGAGAGGCAAAAAATATACCAATAGGGAGATTTAATATAATACGCATTGACTTGCGTTTAAGTGTTTATGAGAAGGCCGCAAATAATAGAATGGTATATTTAGTTTTCGACATGGTAAAATCGGCAAGCCAGTACGTTATTTTCCAGATTTGCGTGTAAAGTGGAAGCAATTTGAGATAATCACTATCAATGATTGGTCGCAATGTCCATTGAACGTAATATATTATTTGGCTGAAACTGCATGAACCAAAGGTCCTAAAAATATAAGTATCGGGAGTCGATCCAGCGTCATGAACCGGTATTGTTGTTCGTTTCAGATTCCAAAAAACTGAATCGGTCTTCAAGAATACAGCCGAGGTAACAACCAGCATTCTGGGAGGTTTGGGTAGTGGTATATCGATGAAACTCGGTCAGATGCGCAATTCGGACAGTTTCCGTTCTCTTGAGGAGCGTGTCGGTTCTGCCTATGAGAACGTTAAGGTACGTGCATAAATAAATCACTACAGAGTAAACATATTTTAAGATTCCGCAGCCACTGGTAACCCTTACAATGTCATCATATCTATCTGGCCGACTGTTGCAGTAGGCTTTACCCCTCTCGCCCTCTATTGTTGTAATCTTCTAGTTTAAAATTGGAAACAATTTATTAAAACAGTAATTAACAGTCACTTTTAGGTAAAACCATCATCGTTGCTATGAGGGGATTAGAGAGAACTGAAATTAACAAAATTTCATTGCGTTGTTCATAACGAGGCCGCAAATAAAAGTATGACTTTATTTTCTTCTTAGGGGTATTTATGATAACATTAAAAAATGAAAAAAATTCTCGCGATTTATTTCCGGATTATGAATATCAGCGCTATAACGTATGAGGAAGACGATTTGGGTTTTGAATATTCGAATCGGTTTTACCACGATTCCGGTCGAACGAATGAAGATTTTGGGTTATCCCAACGAAATTTCATTTTGCCAGTTGTGCCTATGAATTACACCTGAAGAATTAATCATGAAAAATTTAATTACATTTAATAATGGATAATTTTAATGACTTCAAGATAACGTTAAGGCCGGGAAAATTCAGGTCATTTGCTATTATGAAACTAAAAAAGGTAAGGGTTAGAATTTAAACGTCATAGTGTTTTACAACTCCTTGGTAAATTGCAAGTTGACATCTCCACCGGTCTTCGCGATATCGTAAGAAAATCAAATTGGATCAAACCTCTCTTTAAAAAAATTGTTAATTTCGGAAGTAAATTAAAAAAAAACTGTTGTTGACAAACATTAATTAATTTAGCAGTTATAAACCGTTGACACCAAAAAATATTCTTCCAAATAAGTAAGTTGCGATTCAGTATTACAATTCTGTGCATACCTAATGAGCTGTGGCACTATTTTCCCAAGTTCATTAGCAATTCTTTCGTAAGTGATAATTTGACATAACGGAATCGTCCTTTCTCCAACTAAGCATGTCAACTATAGGCATACAAACGATTTCATTCGAAATTCAACAATATAACGTGAGCAAAAGAGAGGTAGAGAAAATAAAGCGAGGGGAGGGGGAAGAAATAGATACTTTGTTAAAATCCTTTTACACTCATGGTATATATTTTATAGACAAAGGTCGTACCGTCAAGATCTAATTCGACTCAGAGCTTTGATGAGGCGTTACGAGAAGCCGAAGCAACGAGACGTGCATCGGCGACGCCGATGGCAACGAGCCCGACCATTCCCGAGGACAAACTTCTTTCTTAGAACACTTCGCCCAGATTTTCGTCTCTTCCGCTCCTGTTAAAACTCGGGGGTTACGTACCGGTCACCAGGAAATAGTATAAAAAAAGATCAACAAGAATAAACGAGAGAGAGAGGAAGAGATAAAACGGAAAAAGAAGTGGAAAAACTCATACATCTAAGAATGAACCACGCATTTATTTCGATCCAAAAGTTTGGTTAGATCAGAGTTTCAGTATTTACGATCTGACAATAAGCTGAGAAAATAAAAATGTTAAAGCTGTTATGAACCCGGTGTTTAAATAACAGTAATGCCCAAAATCAACGATCAGTAAAAAAATATTTCTTTATACGCGATTCTTTTATTGTCCGAATATTTTAGAATTTTGTCCGTTGATTTTTCTTTTTGAAAATAATGAAAGGTGGAAATACAAGTAAAATTTGTTATTAATAAATAACAAATAATTTTTTTATCAAACATTATTAATAGTTCTAACAATACGATCTTTAAAACAAGCCGAAGAGAGAAATTTGGAAAAGCAAGAACACTAAGGAATAGTTCTTAAATACTTAACAGAATTAATTATTTCGCTTTACAGTATAATCATTTCATTGATTATTTGTTGAACAATTATTTGCTTAAGCAATTGCTTGATAATTTTTCGTATTACTATTATCCGAAGTTAATGTTCATAACAACTTGAATATGTCTAAATTTTTCAGTTGTTTTTGGAAATCCCGACCTACTGAAAGTTTGATTGAATCAGGCTTATTGTTGGAAATACATGTATAATACAACCTTACACACGCAAGAATCAACGAGAGATGGAAATTTCATCGTTCACCTAGGCACTTTGTCCGCATCTACGTGGCATACCGGAATAGAGTCAAGAAACAGGAGAAACTCTTCTTTTCTTACATTCGCATTATAACGAATAAAAACGGAACGAGCCCGGTTAACGAATTGCGACAAAATTTATCTGAAGTGTTGAAAAGCCAACGATTTAATGATTTGAGCCCGTTCATAATTGTATTTGCGGCGCCAGGGAGATATAAGTAAGAAGTTAAGGGGAATAGAAAATGTTTCAAAACCGGATAATACAGCAATGTCAGCATCGAGGTTGCTTTATTGGATCATTGTCAAGCACGAATGTGTCTGAGCACGGTACTCAAAGGTCACAGATGGGTATCTTTCGTTATTTTGAGAAATTGCATTCTTTGCTCACTTTCCCGACAATTTGTTTATCATCTTTTATTTAACCATAACGACATACGCTATTTCTAGTTTCATCAGCGCCATTGTCCGGCAATTCGAGGAAACGATTCTTGTAAATTTCTTATTCGATCCTGACTAAAATCCTAAAATTGTCCATAAATATATAAATAGCAATATAAATAGCAAATAATACGTTCTTTTGAAGTAATGAGAGGTAACAATCTCTGATTAAGGGCCGAGGTATACCCGTCCTTTGACAATATTTCCGTATACATATTTATGTATACACTACATTATTTTTATTACCGCGGTCACGGCCGCGCGAAGTTATACACCGAGTAAAATTTTCATAACCCGATACCTATTATAGAGAGGAACACTGGCGGAAGTGGACAAAATTGTTTATATACATCGATATAACAAAAGATTTACACGATGAACGAAAAAAAAAATCCTAGAGTCTTAACGATCTATCACTTTTACGTTCACAGTCAAAAGCTTGGTTCGATCAGAATTTTCTTACTTCACGGTTCAACGAAAATCTGTAAATATTTTGACTTTGAACGTATTGTGAACGTCGGCTTCGAATCATAATAATGTCAAAAAAGTTATCAAGAAATAGATCAAACAAATATTTGTTCAGTTCCCAAGCAAAAAATTGTCCATTTTTTCGACAAATTTAAAATACAGTTAAAAAAGGAAAGATTCTGTGTGCTTTATAGAAAGATTTCAGAATATCCTGAAGAAGTTTCCGAGTTATTGGACTAACAATTTTGTAACTAGACTTCAGAATAAACGAAAGGAGGAGTTTTAAGAAAGCGGCCAAATTCAAAAAAATAATCTTTGAGTATATATAAAAATAAACTACATTATTTTTTATCGAGCATTTTTTACTGACGATTTACAGAATAATTATTTGATCAAAAAACTTTTTGGCTTGATTTTTTTCGAAACCGATGTTCATCATATTTTGGATAAGTCTAATTTTGGTCAGATGTTTATCGAATTGCAATGTACTAAAGTATCGATCAAATCAATGTTTCTACTCGATGATGCTCGTGAGATATATCCTCAACGTCCAATACGATCTATGAACGGTCAATTAAGAGAACAAAAAGCAGAAAAGCTTCTATGCAGACATTTCTTCGCTCAGACTGCACACTGTGGAACGGGGTTTGCTTCTCGGAGATATTTGTTTGGATATTGGATCGGCTTGTGTGGGAATTCATGATATAGTAATTCAGAGTGTCGAGAATTCAAAGAGTGATGATGAAATAATAGACCTATTGTGCCCTGCATTGGATAATCTATTATTCGTTAGTTCGGTCACCGCGTTGGTGTGTAAATTAAGAATTACCCATATGTACGCGAAAACCGTATTCGGAATGATTTTTGTTTGCGCTTGCCGCTCTGTAACAATATCCTCATTCTCTATTGGCAAATAAATTATTTCATCAATATCTAAAGTTCCTTGCATCATATTTCAATATAATACCTCAATAATCCGAAAAATAACTGAGCAATGGTAATTTAACTAATCGAATATCCGTGAAAACATTCTCAGAGGGCGAACACGATTGCACGACATAAAAAATTGTGACGAATTATTATTTTTTTTGCTAAATCGAGCAATTGCCTAACGTACATCTGATTAAACAATCTTTCACGGTTTTATAATACTTCATCGAGTATGTAGTTTACTAAATTTCTCATTTCTCAAAACGGAAGTGGTTTCCAGTTACGCTTAATTAATTAATTTATTCGGTATTATTCTCTTACAAAAAAGTAAAAATTAGAACTTATATGAATGTTCGTCTAATACAGGGTGCGCCAGAGAAACTTACTTATTTGAAAGGTCAATAAAAACACAAGTACTTCAAATATTGTTTAAAATTTTTTTTTATTTGATAATACAATATCCCAATTTTTTTTTTCATGCAGTCTTGAAAATGACATCGGATAAATGGCGACCCCCATTGCGCATATACTGATGAAGTCGATTTTTGAAATTCGTATCCACTCTTTGCAGCATATCAATCGGTATGTAGGCAATGGCGTCGCAAATGTTGTTCTTGAGGTGTGCTATGGTCCGTGGTCGATCGACATAAACCAGAGATTTCAAATAACCCCATAAAAAGAAATCGCATGGAGTCAAATCTGGAGAGCGTGCCGGCCATTGGAGATCGCCTCTGAGAGAGATGAGGCGGTCGGGGAAATGTTGTCGCTACAAATTCATTGAGTCTCGTGCTGTGTGTGCTGTGACTCCATCTTGCTGAAACCACACGTTCCTAACGTTCATTTCTTCGAGTCTTGGAAGAAAAAATTCCTCGATCATGTTCCTGTAACGAGCTCCATTCACGGTAACTGCGCGACAAGTGAGCGACCGTTAGAAAAGAAGCTCTCGACTGCGAAGGCCCGCTGCTCTCTAGACCAGAGCATGATGGCAACTGACTGGAGGGAGAAACAAACTTGGGAACTTCCCCCTCCAGATGCGCCCCCTCTCGCCCCTCTACCCGCCCAAATCACCGCGCGGGAATTTTTTCAAATAAGTAAGTTTCTCTGGCGCACCCTGTATAACCATGCGTCTCTATTTCGCATTGTTGCGACGCAATGCATTTTCCCCCTATTTTCAATTTACCGTAATTTTTTACACATTTCAGCTCCAGCTGCCTAAACGAGATCGTCAAATAAATTTTAAGAGATTTCGACTAATGGATGTACCCTTATCGAAGGGTGAAAGTGAAAAAAAAATCGTATTTCCATGGTTTTGGGATAACTCACATCCGGAAGGGATAAGACACGAATTATTCAATTCCGCCTTTTTGCCTACGCCCAGCGCAATAGCACGGGATGGGGTAAAAGGTGGATGTTCCTAAGAATTCGATCATAAGTTAGTGGAATAGAATTGCGTCGGAGTTGGCAAAAATTAGGTTTTGAAAGGGCAGAATAATGTCTGAGACCACTGGAGTAACATTTGAATTGGAACAAAAAAGGTTATAATCTATCCTTAACGTAATTTAAGATCATTCAACGCTCTTGAAAATTTACAATAGGATGTCATCATTGTGTGTAACTATTTAAGATATGATAGATGATCATGCGGTGGCCGCTTACAGTTGCGTTGATTCGGCCATGAGGTGTAGGTCGTTGTGAGTTGTTGAGATTATTGGTAAAGATATGTATCGCGGCGATGGTTGTTGAACTGCTGGACTGCGACTGACTAACTTATCACGGCTAAATGACCGACCGTGACTGACAGATTGATTGCGACTATTCGGTTAGGACACTAGAAACGGAGTTTTACAAGCACGATGGGGCTAGTTTGATGAACGCGGAGGAGTGGTTTACAAAAATGATTCGTTTGGCGTTCGGCTATCTGGTTGACTCTGACGCTTGCTGACTGACTCTCTGACTGACGGAGTCTGGGTTTCACACTGTGACTGATGATATACTGCTCGCATTCCTGATTTTCGGGTGCCTTAAATCGACGCAGTGTTTCTGGATTTCTAGTGGGAGGTAGGGGGGAAACTTCTTTTCGATTTCGCTTTTCCGGTTTGTTAAAGAAGAGAAAGGCTTAGTTCTCGATTTGTCGTGGGTCAAGACGACCCGTGAGGAAGTCATTCAAATTTCGTGGTTGGGTAAGATATTGGGTTGTGGATAATTGGTTCATCGTCATGTTATTTGGGAGGGATAAACATTGTCGTAGCTCGAATTTGGGGAATTAGATCAGGACTAACAGTTGGACAATTTTAAAGAGTGATCATATGAACAAGATTCACCACCGAGCCGTGTGATCCGCATCAAGTGAGTTTCCTTAAGAGATTGTTTAGGTTTTAAGATATGGAAAATTGTTGTGCGGCTAGGCTTCGTGTGTCCTATTTTGCTCAAGTTCCGTCTCGAGGACATGCCCCAGCCCCGAATACTGTGTTATTGCTATTATTATAAGGATTTACGTGCGCGTGGGAAATGTTGACGCTCTCGTAAGAGTGATGTTTCTCGTTTCTCATAACGCGTGTGTTTCGTTAGTGCACATTACTATAGACTTCTGGCGGCAAATATCACCTACGGCTTATCGAGGGAAGAGTGTCCGTTGTATATTGACGAGGTTGCAACATAACAATTTTTTAATTGGCGATTTGGGTACTGAGATCGAGGAAAGCCTCCGGAAAAAAATTTAACGATATTAATTTTCCAGTACTGCTCCTTAACCAGGGGCTGAATATGAAAATTGTAATTAAAAGTTGAAATTTCATAAGTTTATATTAGCGCTACCTGTTCTCTCTGAAGTGATTGTACTCCATCAATTTTCGGACTTGTGAATAAAAATTTTGCCAACAAATTTTTGAATGTATGTACACTACCGCCGAAAAGTTTCCGGACAAAAGTTTAAAAGTGTGCCGGGATATACCTTCATTTTGGCTTTTTTTTTTAATTTACGATTTTTTTACAATTAGCACCCGGTTTTGTAAACGACAATGTTTCGTCTTGTTTTTGTTCCTTTTTGAGTGGACCCCGTTTGCAGTAAAAACATTTTTTACGCGTTTCTTCGATGAAAATCATAAAGGGGGAAGCCTAAGCTTCAATTTCGTTTTTAAACAAATTTTCCAGGATTTTTTTTCCAACAATATTTCGTTTTTTGTGAAAAAATGTATAATTTGAAAATTGCTCTGGAGTACGAAAACGATGAGATTTACAACAAAACCTCAAAATAATACAAAAGTTTCATTGCTTCTTGTGAGTTCACGAGAATTTTTTTAGATTTTTTTTTCAAAATTTGTTTTTTTCATCTATTTCTGGTCAAAGCTCGATCGATCTGAATACCATAACAATAATATAATTAAATTTTTGTCTTACATATTAAACTTTGTTCTCTACGAAGAAACCGCCTCTCACTGACAGCACGCTCTTCACCACGCGGCATCCTCTCCACAAGTTTTTGGAAAACTTCTCGGGGTGTTTCTTTACAAGATTTTTGTAGGAAATCCCATAGATTTTATGAAAACGAAGTATGAAAACAAACTACTCTGCTCCGAAAACGAGAAGAAAACAAAGAAGTGGGAGAAATGTTCACGCACTCTTTACTGGTTACGATGAAAAAAAAATATTCAATAATTATTTTAACTCAGTACTTCGTCGGCAGACATGGAAAAAACGTCCGCGTCAGATTTTCCCGTCGTATCGTGGCGAATCATATAATCGAATTAAAAGCGTGTTTAACGATTAATTCAATAACCGTTAATTAATTGAAGTTTTCGACTTCATTAGTGTGCATTTCATTTTTTTAAGAAGAAGAAAATGGGTTGTGGACTCAATTTAAGGATCGACGAAAAGCGTGTATCAATCCTTGCATTTCGCAATGAAGGGTTAAAAATTCGCTACATTGCGAAGCGATTGAAAATAGCAAAATTATCCGTTGGAGATGCTATAAGGCGCTTTAGAGAGACACAATCCATTAAAGATAAAAATCGTTCCGGGAGGCCTCGTGTTACTTCTAAAGCGGAAGATCAGTCGATAATTGTGATGTCCAAAACGAATCGAAAACTTACGGCGGAAAACATCCATTCGCAGTCTATCGGAAGTCATAAAAAAATGTCTCAATGACGACGATTAAACAACGCTTGCGCAGCGCCCAATTAAATTGTAGGGTTACAACAAAAAAAAAACCACTGGTACGTCCTAACCGGCGGATATCCATCTCGGTCAAGAAGAGCGATCTCTCCTTTTACTCGTCATTCGGAAAATCCACGTTATATTAGGACAAGTTGCCCTGTTTCGAGCCTAACCTTGCGGAAAATTGCTCAGGATGGGCTTGAGAGTGCGGTTCGCGATTATAAATCATGACTCGTTATTAAGAGAAAAAAGAAACAAACGTGAAATATTTAGTTAAAATGAAGAGAAATAATTCCAAGTTGAAAAAGACGGTGGATTCCATTACGAACTATTTGAAAAGCAGAATTTCTCGGGTTTCCAAACATTATTACCAATTTTACGATCAGAATGTTGTCAGGGTGAAAAGAGCGAGATTGCGTGAATTCTAAGCTATTGGGCATCTAATTGAGGAGACGCGCGAGATCGCTGAAATGGGAGAACATCCCCATCTCTTCCCTTACGTGTGTGAAAAATATTCATGATTACTTACTCGTTTGGTGCAAATGAAATGTAATGGGTGAAATCTAATTGCTTCTGCTGCGTGAATCAGTGTAGGAATTCGTGATGGCCAGGTAGTTAAGATGTAGAAATGCAGCCTTAGACTCTTGATCCTTTTTCTTTTAATTTACTCTTTTTTTCACAGTTTTCACATTAAACCGACTTTTACTACGACTGCGATTACACTAATTATAGAAAGACGAACGACGACTAATTTCTTGCCTCAAAGAAAAATCGACGGAGAATCGAAGTAACGAACTTAACTTGATAACAAAAAAAAATGTTAGGAGACTTTCCTCCAATTACGGTTATAGAAGACTCAACAGGAACTGACTACTCGGGATTCGGTTGGCAGACTGACTTAAAGATTTTTCTTTTTCACGACGTAAGAATTAGGCGATACAGATTCTGAGAGAGTAGGGGCACACACTGTTGGTGATGCGTCTCTTGTGGATTGGAGAATAGTGTATAAAACATAGGTCGTCTCACATGATTGGTTAAATTACAGGAGGGGAATACCTTGAGAAATTTCTGATTGGGCAAAGGCTACGATCGATGCTGCATTACTAAGAATTGGGTCTATGTTCTTGATCTCGAAAATACTGGGAAGGGAGAATAGAGAGGTATGGTGCGCGGCGAAGTGCCCATGGTTCGGGCCTTGTCGATTTTACGACCGGATCGATTTGGATATTTTGTTTTCAACCGCGGGAGTTTTCGTGCTATCGTTTCGAGTCGCCATGTAGGCTCATATTTATCATTTAATAAATCTTACAGTAAGGTAAATACATGAACGCTTTTTGGTGAGAAATTACGCGTGGTCTTTCTACGTAATTAGACGATAGTCCGACTCACAACCGTGGTTCTCAAAACCCTGATTCATCGCACTGAGTGTCGTTCACAAATTTTCGTCATATTACTTAAAAGTATTCGCACTATAACAGTATGCATAAAAATAATTTTCTTCCGAACATTTTATATAAATATAATTGAATGCGTACGTAAAAAAAAAAGAATTGATCGTTACGATTAAATAATCACGAGTGACCTGACCCCTGCGGATATCCGTCTCGAATTCCTTTGCTTTCAACGCACTTGGTAATAGGTTTGATTAAATCAGACTTCCGAGAGCTACAACACCTTTCCATTTCCTTTCTATAGAAAAGGGAACCACTGACCACGAGGAAATTCTTAACGCCGTCACTTGGAGTACGTTTCCCCCTTGCACGCTCTGTCCTTTCCTTCTGCTGGCGTGTGTCATTCGATCCCGCTCTAAATTGTGTTGAGGCCATACTTTTTATGACGGACGCCGGTCATACTAACTCGGCCGTCTCCGTACGCCAGCCAGACAGAGAATTTTCAGCAAAGGTTTCTTTTATTAGCGACAAAGATCGTATTGTCTAGCGATGATTTCATTTGCTTCGACATATCGCCTCCCCAGCGGAAATCCATTAACGATCAACGAAGTGTGATGGTCTATCCTCAAATTGGTCTCTTTTCCTCCTATTTGTCGGGAAACTCGTAAAATATTGCGTATTCGAAAGTCGATCTGAATCCCAAAAATCGCGGGACATTACACCACTATTGCGCCGTGGAAACAAAAAGAAACGATTAAATTGGGCACGCAAGTATAAGAATTGGACGATCGAATATTGGAAACGAGTTTTATGGACCGACGAATCCAAGTTCGAAATATTCGGAAAAAAAGTCGAGTTTTCGATCGTCGCGCAGCTCACGAGAAGATGCATCCTGATTGCGTAATTCCAAACGTTGAACACGGCGGCGATGCTGTAATGGTGTGGGGGTGTTTTTTGTATGCTGGTGCAGGGGACCTCTACCGAATCAAGGGAATCCTGGGCCGAAAGGTATATTACGCTATTTGAAAAAGCCACGCTGTGCCTCCTGGCAAGCGACTGATCCTGGAAAGGGGTTCGTTTTCCAACAAGACAACGACCTAAAACATACTTCCAAACTCTGCTCGAAGTATCTTGAATCGAAGCAAAACAGTGGCGAGCTTCGAATTATGCAACGGCCTCCTTAATCTCCCGATCTCAATCCCATAGAACTGATGTGAGATGAAATGGATCGGAAAGTGCGTAAAATCACTCATTCATCCGCCGAAAATCTATGGGATATCCTACAAAAATCTTGGAAAGAAACACCCCGAGATATTATCCAAAAACTTGTGGAGAGGATGCCGCGTGTGGTGAAGAGCATGCTGGCGGCGAGAGGAGGTTTTTTCGACGAGGCCAAAGTTTAATATGTAAGTCAAAAATTTAATTATATTATTGTTAGGGTATTCAGATCAATCGAGCTTTGACCGGAAATAGATGAAAAAAAAATTCGAAAAAAAAATCTGAAAAAATTCTCTTGAACTCACAAGAAGCAATGCAACTGTTTTGCTAGCTTGAGGTTTTGTTGTAAATTTCATCGTTTTCGTACTCCAATTTTTAAATTATCTATTTTTTCACAAAAAACGAAATATTGTTGGAAAAAAAATCATAGAAATTTTTTTAAGGGACGAAAATGAAGCTTAGGTTTCTCCCTTTATGATTTTGGTCGAAGAAATGCGTACATTTTTTACTGCAAACGGGGTCCACTCAAAAAGAAACAAAAAATGACGAAAAATGCTCGTTTTCAAAACCGGGTGCTTATTATAAAAAAATCGTAAAATTAAATTAAATAAAGCCAAAATAAAGGTAAATCCCTTCTCTTTAAGGCAGTAATCGATCTTGTCTAGAAAATTGACAAAATCGATTTTTTTTTTTCATTTTATTATTCCTTAGACCTTTCTTAATACGCTCGCGAAACCGTTCATTAATATTTCAAAAATTAGCCGAGTAATAGAAATTACAAGCAAGCCGCGCGCTCAGGTAGCGCGGTCGGGAAGCAGCTGCGCGCTCGTTCCGAGAAGGGGCACCGTCCCCTAGGGCTCCAAACTGTATAACGTTATCAAAACTTTGAACGCGTTTATCTCAGAACTATGTTTTTAAAATCGGCTCGCACGATATCTCGATAACTAATTGACCGATCGAGCTCAAATTTTGCACATACCTTCGGTAGCCTCTTTCTGAGACTATAGATATATCATTATATCTATAGTCTCAAGGCGTTCAAAAAGAAATCTTTAAGAGGGGATATATGATTAAAGTCTTTAAGAGGGGATATACACTTACAACGATCAAAAAATCAATTTATTTTCTTTAAGGGATAGCACCACTCTAGGAATTTGGAAAAATCGTTTTCATTTGTCTTCAATAATACTTTGGGGTCATGACAACAATATGCAAATGGTATGCAGCGAATTTTTTTCAAGGTTGGATAAGCGTGTATACGTAAGGCAGGTTTGCAGTCACAAGAGCCTCGCGGTTGATATATCAGCCTGCGGGCTCTGAGTGCAGACGACGCGGGTTCGATCCTCGGTAGCTAATGTCTTTTTTAAATTAAACATATATGAATTAAATATCATAAATAATGCCTGGACATGCGAGAATAGCTAAAGCGAGAGTAAGTTCGAAATTTTTTGAAAATAAAATAAAGAAAAAAAATAGATTAAAAAAAGTCAATTAACCAGGGTTTGAACCCGGACCGCAAGCATCGTCAATCCGTCACGCTGCCAACTCAGCCACGACGCTCATTGAGGGTAAAAAGACATTTATGATACACGCTCATTCATGATGTTTACTGTTGAAAAAAAACGCCGTAACGACCGCGGCAAAGGCTCAAGATTTCTTTTTGAACCTTCCACGGTCGTTTCGGCGTTTTATTTTTCAACGCGGTTCGTCGTTAATTTTTTTAACCCGCATTCTCGGCATGGCGGCCAACCGAGAGAAAACAATTTTCTCGATACATGTTTTTCTCTTTGAAATTAATTTAATGCATATTCCAATTTGCAGTACGGCCACACATATGTCGAGCTCGATCAGACGGAAAATCTCGCTCCGTTCGCCTGTCGAGTGAGCGAGGGGCAGAGCCTTTTCCCCCACCGAGCTACCTATTTGTGTGCACGCTGACTGCGATATCGACTTGAGCGGTGCTCACGACTCGCGCGGCTACAAGGGAATCTACAATCTCGACAGAGGCGATGCACACAAAATCATATTCCCGAACTCGCCGCCGCGATTTAGCGCCATTTCCGAGGCACGCCGAGAGAAGCGTTGTACATCTCGCTACTAATCTCTGTTACAAGGATTGCTTCATATTTATAGTATGCAAAGACCCCACGGTAGAATGTTTTTCAAGTACGTGCAAACCTTGACCCGGCACCGAACCATTGACCGACATGCTTAAAATAAAGTTTGATGACGCGATGATTGGCACGATCAAATTTTCTCGTTGGATTTCAGTAGACAGATCAACGTTAGAAACTGTGCAGATGTCTGCGGATAACTTCGTAGATACTTTATGTTCTGAGTTAAAAACGTTGCTTCTTCACGATTTTATTGCAAAGCAACAAGGGTCGTACCACCGCACGATCAAGGAAAATCTTCAAGAAGGAGAATTCGTCGTCGAATTAGACTTTGCCCAGAATTACGCATTCGTTGCACAGGACGCTTCTCAGGGATTTCACTGGAAAAATGATCAGGCAACGATCACCCGTTCGTGATTTATTATAGGTCCGTAAATGGAATTGTCGACAAAAACCTGACGATCATCTCTGATTGTCTCGATCACGTAACGAGTTCAGTGTATGCTTTTTAACGGATTCTCTTTCAATACTTCAAAGTCCAGTTTTCGGTAAAAAAATGTATTATTTTTCCGATGGAGCCCCACAGCAATACAAGAATTGTAAAAACTTCATCAACTTGGTTCATCACAAAGAAGACTTCGGTGTGGATGCCGAATGGCATTTCTTTGTCACCGCACATGGAAAAGAGACTTGCCGCACGTGCAAGCCTTCAACCATCTCCAGAGAGACAGATTTTGACACCACAACGGCTTTTCAATTGGGCGAAGCAGAATATCAAAGGGATCGACTTTTGCTTTAGCGCGAACAGCGAGTATGGTTCAACAGTGACATTTTTGAAGGAACGGTACGCGTAGGCTAAGCCCGAACCTGGGACACTGAAGTTTCACGCAGCCATACCAACTGAGGATAAAAAAATTAATTTCAAAACGTATTCTCTTCTACAGTACCGGTCACGAAAGTTATCGTGAAGCGTTAAAAACACTGCGGAAAACGACCCTTTTCAGGGCCACCATATACTAACGAAGAGAATATTTCATGTCGGAATGATAGATTTCAGACATTTTACTGATGCTAAACTGGTACAGTATTCACATTGAGTCGCATTTTCACTTTATTGGAGTTCTCGCAACGCAATATTAATGCAATTTAATTGTTTAAGAAAACTTATTAATTTTATTGCCAGTGAACAAGAAATAAAGGCAAGCTAAACATTTTACCGAACGTTTCTCACGTGTTAAACTATATTCCGTAAAATTTTTGATAAAATTCAGTAGACTCTAAGGGCCGAAAAAAAATAAAAACGGGGTTTTTCTCCGTTTTTTGGCTATACATTTTTCTTTATAAATCGGATTAAGATTCTATTAGCTTTATTAAAAAGAGCGCTTTTTTGGTTAAAAAGCGCTGGTCAGATTTAATTTTTGCTGTATTGACACTTAAGGGACACACAATGAAAGGTATGTAAAATATTTTATTTTTTTATTTTTCGATTAGGACTTAACAAAAACCAAGTTTTAATTGGGGTTAACAACTATATGGAAATGTTTTTATATGATATAAGAAAACGATATATTAACGGACGAAAAATTTTAAAAGCCGCGGCCAAAACCTGTCTCGCTCCGCATGTCACGTCCTGAGGGGACGTGGGCATATGTTTTATCGCGGTTCCCTCTTTTTAGCCTACGCCTAGCGCAATAGCTCGGGATGAGGGTGAAAAAGGGAAAGGTGCATGCAAAGATGAGAGCGACGCAGTGACTCGATTAAGAAATGAATTGTTCTATACAAATAATTAACAATTTGGGATTTATTAAAATTAACCAATCTAGTTAATTCCGTCAACAAGAAAATATATAGAGGTTCGCTTACATTTATGGTGCGTCGTGGATACGATAATCGGTTTACAGCGGTTGGGTTCGGGCCTCCGCAGACAGGTCGGACCCCTCGGTTGCGCACGCTCCCTGACAATGTTGAGATTACACGTTGATACAAATTTTCACACACGCGAGTTTCACACGTACACATTCAACGTAGACAGTTAAATGATTTCTTACAGTTCGCGTTTTTATGAGGAACAATTGCGAAGTTCAAGTTTCGCGTTTTTATGAGGAACAATTTCGAAGTTCAAGTTTCGCGTTTGCTGTCAGGAGACAGATGTTCTACTTATTCCGATGAAAGTTGTTGGGAGACTTTGTCCGATCACGATGGAAACTGTTGGGAGACTAGCTCTGAACGAGTGGTGATGGAACACTGACTTCAAGATTGTTGTATCCTAGCTTGTAAGATATTTTGGATGCTGGGATGGTGGGAGAAGAAGTTTCTCGAAAAGTGCATTTTTGTCATGCGTTAATTTTTTGATTGGTGGAAAGGATGTAGGAAATTGACTAGTGCATATGATTGGTCGAGTTGGAAGGGGAAATATTTTTGGGGACTATGATTGGGTGTAGACTATGATGTGTGTCATCTCCATCTCGATTCTCGGAAACTCGTCCGCGTCTCGTTATCTGGAGCGTTGGAAAAATATAGGGAGGAAAAAGGGCCTTGGTCGCATTGCCGCGCTTGCCTCAAGATAGGCTTTGTTGACCCAGGTGTGAGAGCGCATGGGAAATACTAACGTAGTTTTATTGCCGGGCCAACCTTTCAGCATGAGGGATTTTCTTTTGGAGAATGTATATTTTTGTGGAGTAAGGATTTGGATATTTTCGTGTGTCTTCGTGTGTTGTACGTTCTTATGGCTAAAGATTTTATCATCAACTGCGTTTGACGATTGCGTGTAGATATGGTCAAGACCGACTGTGCTCTCGCGTGGGATATTTTGCGCGACGCTCGCTTCTTATCGACATATTTCGTTTCGGCTGTGGTACGCCTAATTCTAAAGAAAATATAAGGACCCGTCGAAAAATGAGAATGCTGTTATCGTGTGTATTGGTTTTCGTAGTTTTCCACGATTTCCATGTGGCATCGGGTAAGCCCGCGTTTTCGCTGGAGTTGAATAAAATAGGAGAGGAAAAAGAAATAGATAGTGCTTTTTCTCGCGACGTTACACGCATGGAATACCTCATATGTAAAATTTCATCGAGACAACTTCAACGGTTTAAAAGTTATTCCAACCCAAAAATGACGTAAAAAATCTCGCTCTAGACCAGTCTACTGCCTTAAAATGCCGTTTATTAAATTGGCCTAGGTCCTCTAGCGCCGAAATAGAATAGAAAACCGTTCCGGCACTCGTTTAAACTTTTCGCCGGTAGTGTACGTTCAAGAATTATATTTAAAAAAAAATTGTTTAAATTTTGCTTGGGGATAGTGGGAAAGTTACTGTGCAAGTTCTTGCAAACCTTGACCCCTCCCCCCCCTCATAAATGGCGTTGCGTAATTTGCGTACGCCCCCTTTAGGAGTTATAATTTGTCAAAAAATGTCGATTTCGGAAGTTTTGGGAACGTTTAAACGCTGATTACTGTTGAACTAATTGAGATGTCGATAAATGTCAAAATATAATTTTTTTTCTTTTTTAAGCATACGTTCGTTAAAAATTATGAAAAAAATCATCAATTATCAATGTGAACGTTTTTTTTGCTACTAAGGTGGAAACTATTTTTTGAAAGATGATTGCCCTTTTAATTTTTTTTCAATAAAATCTCGGCAATAGAGACCCATTCTATGATTTTTAAGACTAATCTCATCACGGGCCCATTTTTCCTTCTATTTTTTCGAATGAATCATATTCTTCTTAGAAGATTTATATCATTTTAATGTCCAATAATGCTATTAATGAACGACTTTTTTTTATTCGCAATCATTTTTTTTCCTTTAATTCAGCACAAATTAACAATAATGTCACATCCGGAAGGGATGTGAGCCTAATATTTGCGTTTCACTCTTTGTTGCCTGCGCCTAGCGTAATAGGGATGAGGGTAAAAAGGGGTAGTGCATGTGAAGGAATATAATTATATAATTGACGCGATATTTCGGTATTGAGGAATAATTCGACAAGCTCATATAAATTTAACTAACGTTTTATTACAGATGGGTAGTCGGATTTGAATATGAATTGATAATAACAGTGGAGTAAGGGAGTACAGAACAATAGCAGAATGATGTGGTTCGCTTACATTTGTTGATCTGCGTACGTTAAGATATCGGTAGATGCTCTTATGAATATGGGCCTTCACTTGTGGCCAGATGCGCTCGCTGTTGGAGTACGTTGGTGACACGCGCACAAGATTTTCGGTCGACGCAGAGATATATATACAGGGTGAGGCACGTAAAGTGTTACAGAGCAATAGCACTCAAACTATTGATCATATCCAAAAATGTTTCAGACAAAAGTTTCAGTGTTCGATAAGGCCGTCACACTGGACCACCCTATTTTTTTTATCGGTGGAGGCGCTGAAGCTACGTCAAGGTCAAATGCACTTTTTTAAATGGAATGGTACATTTTTTTTCAACCATCTTGTGGAGCACCTCAAGCCGCATAAAAAACATCAGGGGGTCAAAGTCGATCAAGGTCATTCAAGGTCAGTATCGATGATACAAATCTAAATATTTCGGATCACTACCAAATATTTGGTAGTGATCCGAGATATTTAGATTTGTATTTCATTTTAATAGGTGACCTTAAATGACCTTTAACGACTCCGACCGCCGAATGTTTTCCATGTGGCTTGAGGTGCTCCACAAGATGGTTGAAAAAAAAGGTACCATTCCATTTTAAAAAATGGAGTTGACCTTGAGGTAGCTTCAGCGCCTCCACCGATAAAAAATACGGTGGTCCAGTATGACGGCCTTCTCCAACATGAAACTTTTGTCTGAAACATTTTTGGATATGATCAATAGTTTGAGTGCTATTGCTCTGTAACACTTTAGGGGGCGGGGGGGGGGGGGGGGTCACGCGGGGAGGGAGACTTGGCGGAGCGGCTGAAGTCACGCGGGAAGGGGATAGTCGTTGGAGCGGTGGAGGGGGGTATACAGGGTGTCCCATTTTAATCTTACACCTGAATTTTCTCGAAAAATATTGCTCGGACGAACTATTGTGTGGAACAAAACTTCTAGGGATTGAAGGGGGACGTTTGAAAAAAATTTATTTGAGGAGCCAAAATTAAAAATGGCGGCGTTACAAAGGCTGACATGTTTTTTTCAAACGGAAACAACTTTTTTTTATTGCTAAAAAATTTGTCCGCTGAAAACTAAAAACTTTTGTTGAAAATTTTTTTTGATGAAGTTCATATTTTTCAAGTGAGAACATCATTTTCATATATTTCAGATGTGTGTGTGTGTGTGTGTGTGTCTGTGTGTGCGCGCGTGCGTGCGTGCGTGTGTGTGTGTGTGTGTGTGTGTGTGTGTGTGTGTGTATGTGTGCATGTGCGTGCGTGTGGAACACACAAGGATTAGGTCTCTGCGGTTCGTAACTACCGTAGTATTTTTTTACTCCAAACCCTCCTTGTAAGTGTATTGTGATCCCTTTCTAGAGATGTTCAAATATTCCTCCATTCATGTTTAAACATGCCCGAACTCTTCTCGCGATTACGTTTTTTAATATCAAGATCTGAAAGATAAGCGAAATTGAAGAAAACACGATTGGTACTACTGACATAGTCTGACTTTGCGGAGTTCTCTTACGCACTTTTGTACTTTTGAGACATTACGTAGAAGGAAAATCAACATTTTTTGAAATTCAACCGTTCTTAAATCAGAGAAAAATTCTGAGATTGAGCAACAATGGAGGATTTCAGATCCAACGAAATTGTTGATATGCTCCTCATTTTAGGGAGATGTCGGGGCAATTACTTACGCGCCGAAAATTTGTATCGACGCGAATATCCTCATCGTCGTCACCCATCACGGCAGACAATCCGAACCATCGAACGGCGAGCCAGGGCAGGTCGGATGATCCGCCACCGTCGACGTTAGCAAAACGTCAACGATTTTGGTGACTTGCATGAGGCTCGAAACATGGCTATTTTAGCCATGATAGCAATTGATCCTCATTTGAGTGTTCGAGCGATCTCGGAACGATTGGGGTTTGCCAGATCCACAGTGCACCGAGTATTAAGAGGTGCTAAACTTCACCCGTACCGGGTACAATTCTACCAAGACACTCCTAATCCTGATCCGTTGCGAAGGGTGGCGTTTTGTCGGTGGGCGTTGAGACAAATCGAGCGATCTAGAAACTTTTTTCGGTACGTTATGTTCACCGACGAATCCACATTTAACAGCCGCGGTCAAGTGAACCGTTGGAACTTCCGATACTGGTCCGATCAGAACCCACATTGGTTGAGACAGATCGATCACCAGCATCGATGGAGTTTAAACGTTTGGTGTGGTATTGTTGACGGGCAAATAATAGGTCCCCATTTCTTCGAAGGAAGTGTGAACACTGTCCGTTACCTTGATTTTTTGGAAAATAAACTGCCCCTTTTGCTAGAAGATATGGATTTGGAAACACGTCAACAGATGTGGTTCCAGCAAGATGGTGCACCCGCTCACTGGGCTCGTGTTGTTCGAAATCATCTGGATGCAACATTCGGTCAACGGTGGATTGGTCGCGACGGTCCTATAAATTGGCCTCCAAGGTCACCGGATCTTACATCTCCTGATTTTTTTTTTGTGAGGGTACTTAAAAGATGCCGTCTACCGTCAAGCTCCAACAACACGGGAGAATATGAAGGAGCGGATAAGAGCTGCCTGCCGTGCAATCCCGAGAGATGTTCTTCTGCGCACAGTGGACGGTTTCGCGAGAAGAGTTCAGGCATGTTTAAACATGAATGGAGGGATATTTGAACATTTATAGAAAGGGATCAGAGTACACTTACAAGGAGGGTTTGGAGTAAAAAGATACTGCCGTAGTTACGAACCGCAGAGACCTAATCCTTGTGAGTGTTCCATATGCACGCACATGCACACACACACACGCACACACACACATACACGCACGCGCGCCCACACACACACACACACACACACACACACACAAAACGGCCCTTCTCAGGGCCAGGAATGCTAGACAGACAACCTCCACGTGGTGTATTCTGGGCAACGCGAATGGTCTGCAACAGACTCAGCCATGCAACCTCCTACGCTTTGGCTAACGCAAATGCCAGTGGTAGGGACAATTAGACTAAATGTCTCACGGCAAGGCGCTCAATGTTGTATTTTCGAATGTATGACCACTTGAACAAAAGAAGAATCAAATTTTTTTGTTGAAAATTTTGGTTCTTTTTTTGTTTTTTTTTGTTTTCAAATTTGGACGATATTTCATGAGAAAATTTTGGAGAAAAATCGATGAAAAATAGTTTTTTTTTTTCATTTTAATAGCGTTTGTGCCATTTTCAGGCCCAAAAACGTGTTTCTTTAAATACTTGACGAACTTTGATCACGATGGGTAGAAAAACACACACACACACACACACACACACACACACATCCTGGATACATCTGAAATAATTAAAAATGATGTTTTCACTTGAAAACTATGAACTTTATCAAAAAATTTTTTCAAGTTTTTAGTTTTCAGCTGACAAATTTTTTGGCAATAAAAAAAAGTTATGTTTCCGTTTGAAAAAAACATGTCAGCCTTTGTAACGCCGCCATATTGAATTTTGGCTCCTCAAATAAATTTTTTTTCAAACGTGCAATCCCTAGAAGTTTTGTTCCACACAATATTTCGTCCGAGCAATATTTTTCGAGAAAATTCAGGTGTAAGATTAAAATGAGACACCCTGTATATCCATTATCGATTAATTGATGATTGATAATTGATTTTGATATATTTAAAATTTATTACTTATTTTTTATCTTATATTGTATATTTCATGGATTTTATTATTCAGCGGCCCTCGCCTGAGAGGGGGGGGGGGGGGGGTTCAAGTTGGTTGACCCGTGTCGCTGAGAGAAGCGATCGGATTACACGTGTGCATGAGAGAGACAGAGTGAGAATGAGAGATGGAGCAACTGCATCGCATGCATGTGAGAGAGCGACTTCTCTGCATGTATAAAGTCATATACACTTTAGACATTCAACGATTAAAGCGGTTGAGTTTGTTTGCGTGAAATCCCAAACAAATCATCACGAACGTCGTCGAACATCTATTGCATCTCAAGGCCAAAATGCCTGGGACATTCGCAAAATAATAAAATTATGCGAATTATATTACAAGCGCTTCGCGGATCTCGTTGAAATAGTTGATGTCAGCAAAAATCGGAAAGTCGGTAGAAAAATATATAATGAACAAATGCACACGGCACCAAGGATGCAGTTGTTATAGAAAATGAATATAAATCGTGATTGAGAGGTAAACACTTTCCGCATATATATGTAAAATGTAGCGTAAAAATGTCGATTCAGCATGACCTGTCATCTGAAGGTCAAAATGCCTGAGACATTTACGAAAGAATAAAATTGTGCGATTGATATTGCGAGCGCTTTGTGGATCCCGTCGAAGAAGTTCATGCCAGCAAAATCGTAAAGTCTGCAGAAAAATATATAACGAAAAAATGCACACGGCAGCAAGGATGCAGTTGTTATAGAAATGGAATATAAATTGTGATTGAGAGATACACACTTTCAGTCAATGTTTGAATTTCCGAAATCGCGGAGCGCCTCGCGCAGAGACATGACGGATAATATTGAAAAAAAACCTTTGCGAGCAAGCGGCGCAAATTAGTTCGGTAGAAGAGTACATTGTGTGGGAACAACGATGTGACGAGTATATTGAGTCGTTAGAAGAACAAAGTCGAATTAAACGACCGCGATTATCGATCGGAAATCGTCAATTATTGGTAGCCCAAATTGCGCGACTTGAAGCCTTCAAGAATTCGGTGCGTCAGCGTTTCATACACACGGGTGCTGGACATGACAACCGTGGATTCATACGGCGAGAAATTGATACGGCGTTCGAGGGTCGGATATTGACTGGTGTAGTCATAATTGACAACCACATCGAACCTCAACCATTTCTCAAAGACGCTAGTGATGTGTTTTCACGTGTTCAAACCATTATCAACAATTATGGTAGTGTGGAAATTAATACCGTTTTTAACGGCGAATTTGTAGAGGGTGTCAAGCGTGCAAATAAAAGCATTAATACTAAAAACTATGAACTTTTTAATACGCCTGATCTACGCAAGTGGTACGATCAAAGAGTTATTGAGCCCATTTTGACATCCCTCGAAGAGTTTCAAGAATGCGACAGTGGGTGGGCATTGTCACGAATATATAACTTGACTATGAATATAAATAAATATAACCCTATGCGTGCGGGATGCCACATAATGTTATCGCGATCGATAATGCTGAAAAGAGCAGTCGTTAATGTGAAATCGAGTGATCAAGCATATTTTACATGGTCCGTAGTCGCTGCTCTTTATCCAGCCCAACGTCACAGTGCGCGTGAATCTTCATACCCACACTACTCGACAGTGCTAAATGTTCAAGACATTGAGTTTCCAGTAACTCTGAATCAAATTTAAAAATTTGAAATTTGTAATGACATTTCAATCAATGTATACACCATTGAGAACGATAGTACTCTTCCAATCCGCGTGAGTGAGCGAAAGAGAGAAAAGCATGTCAATTTGCTCTCCGTGGAAGATCCGCAGCAAAACATCGTTGGACATTTCGCGTTGTTGTGTCCGCAAACTTATGCAATAAAAAAGTGTTTGCGCAACTGCGAGAGTAACACTTTCGCCAAAATGCAACCGTCAAAAAGACACTATGCGACACGTTCTGACCAAGCATCGTATGATGCTTGATCTGGGGCAAATTACGACAATCAGAATCGATAATTAAGAGAAGACACCAGGGAACAGGCAGTCCTTGGTTGGCTTTTGAACGGTTCGGTCCTAAAGTACGACCGACACACTGTAAATTCAATTATATAACCAGCCCAGTAATAAACTTATATTCCTATTCAACGAACTTGAGTTCCAACTCTTAATTTCGCAACGATCCCAAAAATACCTATCCCGGGTTCTCGAGCCGGGGATACAACAGCGTGGATCCAGAATTTATCAAGGCTCGTCAGCTCGCAATTGAGTCAGAAGCATCATCAAAAATACATCTGTGATAGGTACATAGATTTGATATAATTTAATATATGAATAGAAATATATCGAAACTGAATTTTTATTTCTTTTCGCAGATGTCTACACTACTTTCATTCGGAGCAAAAATTGCAAGTGCACACTGTGGACTGTGGCCAGATCAACAACTGTGCTCTACGTTATTTTTAAAAGTGAGCCACTTGTTTGCATCGTTCGGTAACGATGCAAACAAGTAGCTCACTTTTAAAAATTTCTATCATAAGAAGCGACTTCCATTCGTAATATACGCCGATCTTGAGTGCGTTCTTGCGAAAATGAATGAACAAAACAAGTACCAACACCACGAGGTTTCTAGTATCGCATACTACGTACATTGTTCATACGATCAATCATTATGCAGATATGAATCGCACCGTAGTAGCGATTACATTGCATGGTTCGTCGAAGAACTAAAAAGTGCAGCTTTGCATGTAAAATATATTTTATCTTTAAGGCGGCCCTCTTGTTTCTCGAGTCGAAAAAATCGATTTTTTTTCTTCATAAATCACATCTAAAACATGTGTAGAAAATGTGTGCCAAAGGATTTTTCGATATTCGAAGCGGTTCACAAGTTACGGCCCTAGAACGGAGCAGGTATACGGAGCGCGCGCCGGGCTGCTCCAAAAGCCGCTGATACATTGATTGGTGAGATGACAACGTATTATGGATTAGCTATTCGGAGACATCCAGATTCTATCAAGGAAATTTGGGCAACATTCTTTCACAAGATTTCCACAGACAGCAATCCACAGCATCAAAATTGTCCTGCAGGCGAATCTAGTTGGTGCAAATGGCGCAGAGCTGAGTTTCTCGGGGAGAAATTCAAACACAATAAACCGCCTCTTTCTGAAGCAGTTCAAAAAGTTATAAAGCCAATTTATGAGGATTTATCCAAATAAGAATTGTTAAGCAGATGCCTGGGAGCGGAAACTCAAAATAATAACGAGTCGCTCAATTTGTTAATCTGGACTTTTGCTTCGAAGCACCTCCATTCTGGGCCAAAAGTGGTTGAAATCGCCACGTTTGTCGCTGTCATAATCTTCAACGAAGGATTCAAATCTATCCTGAATACCTTGGAAACCATGGGAGTGAAAATCGGCCCACAAGCTAAAGGATATGTTCAACAGCGTGATAGCTCTCGGATCGACCGCTCAGAAAGGCGCACGGGTGATGTTGTAAAACAGACCCGAATCGCGAAAAGGGAAGACGGAGCAGCTCTGCGTGACTTCCAAGAAGAAGAGGAAGGCCTATTGTATGGTCCAGGCATAGCAGATTGACGGTGAGATACAATTTTTAGTATAAATCACATGCGCGAACTTTCAAACCCGTTTTTCTCGAAACACCGTTTTTGAAACGGTGACCACGATATTTCAGAAACTACTGCACCGATCTTGTTCAAATTTATACAGCATCTTTAATATGTTATAAGCCAGCGATTGAACTAGGATTATCATGATTGCTTCGATAGTTTTTTTTTGTACGAGCGAAAAACGTAAGAAAAAATGAGTAAAAACAGAATGTAATTTTCAAAAGTGTATAAAAAAGTCAACTTTTGTAATTTACAATTCACTCTAGTCCAATCGCTAGTCTTAAATATGAAGATTAAAATGCCGTTTGGTTTTTTTGATTTCAGATAAGCAGAACAGCCGCAATCTTGGTCACCGTCAAGCACCTCTTTTACTTGATGTCTTCCTGTCGGCCACTATAACTTTTATTCTATTATATATTTTGACTTTAAAAAATTTGTAAAGCTTATTTAAATGTTAATAAAGATTATGCAAAAACAATGAGATTGATTATTTTGATGCTTTGTCCGTAAAAAATTATTGAAAAAGCCGTAAAAAAACAGCCGAGAAACTAGAAGACCGCCTTAAATATCCCCATGGTACAGTTAACATCCAACGAGGAGCTTAAATTTCAAAGTGCGATTAAGTGTCACATATGTGAAAAAGATTTTTCTCAAACCGATATACGAGTTCGCGATCATTGTCATTTGACTGTGCGTTACAGAGGCACCGCCCATTCGAATTGCAATCTAAATTTCAAACAATCTTTTTTCATTCCGGTAGTTTTCCACAATTTGTCTGGCTATGATGCTCATTTTATAATCAAGGAAGTTGCCACCGCGTTCGAAGGGAAAACTTACGTGCTTCCAATAACAAAAGAAAAATATATTTCGTTTACGAAAACTGTTCAAACTACGCGAGTACGTTCACGCTGAGAATGTCTGGGAGCGGTTTTCCATTCAAACGCTTGGTGAATATAGCGATTTGTATTTGAACACGGATGTTTTGTTATTAGCAGATATTTTCGAAAATTTCCGTGCTACGTGTATTGAAAGTTATGGGCTTGATCCGGCGTTTTATCACACTCTTCCCGGATATACTTGGGACGCCATGTTGAAATATACGCACATTACGTTTGAATTATTGACTGACATCGACATGATTTTATTCATCGAGCGAGGTATACGCGAATGTTTAAGCCAATGTTCAAACAGATATGCACATGCTAATAACAAGTACATGCAATCGTACGATCCATTGGAATCATCATCATACCTGATGTATTTCGATGTGAACAACCTGTATGGATGGGCAATGTGCCTTATACCGATTTTCAATGGATCGATGACACATCGAATTTTGGCGTATTATCTATAGCGCTAGATTTGCCTGTAGGCTACGTTCTCGAAGTCGATCTCGAATATCCGCAACGTTTGCATGATTCGCACAGTGACCTTCCGTTTTGTCCGACACGTGACAAACCACCTGGCAAGCGCCAAGAGAAATTGCTCGCAACCGTATGCGATAAGAAGCGTTACGTGATACACTATCGTAATTTGCAGCATTGTATGCGTCATGGACTTAAAGTAGCGAGAATACACCGAATTTGGAAATTCACTCAATCACCCTGGTTGCGTTCATACATCGAATTGAACACGCAGTTTCGCACACGTGCTACAAATCATTTCGAGAAAAATTTGTATAAAATGATGAACAATGCAGTATTTGGCAAAACGATGGAAAACGTGCGAAACCGTGTAGACGTGAAACTTGTAACAAAGGGGGAGGGACGGTATGGGGCAGAGGCAATGATCGCTAATCCAAATTTTCACAGTCGAAGTATCTTTTCGGAAAATCTCATTGCCGTCGAATTGCGAAATCTGGAGGTAAAATTTAACAAGCCGATTTATGTAGGTATGGTATACTCGACATTTCGAAAACATGTTTATAATAGTTTCACCTCGAATTCATGATTCCGCTGTATCAGCAAAACTGCAAGATCATGTATACCGACACGGATAGTCTTATATACCACATCAAGTCGGACGACGTTTACGACGATATAAAGCGTAACATTGACAAATTTGATACGAGCGATTACCCCATGGAAAACGTGTACGGTTTACCGGTAGTCAACAAGAAAGTGCCCGGTCTCATGAAAGATGAAAATAATGGTATGATAATGACAGAATTTGTGGGATTGCGAGCAAAAATGTATGCTTTGCGAGTTGATGGTAAAAAAGACACGAAAAAGGTGAACGGTGTGAAAAGTAATGTCGTCGCGCGAACAATAAATTTCAATGACTACACTCGCTGTTTACGGGAAGAAATTGAGATGACTCGTCAGCAGTCTTGCATAAGATCGAAGCTGCACGAAGTTTACACTATTTCAGAGTTAAAAATTGCTCGAAGTCCATACGATGACAAGTGGTATATCGTGCCGAAAAGTACGGACACTCTACCATGGGGTCATTATAAAATAGCCTTGTAAATGTATTTGTTAGGCTCCATTGTATGTATTGTTATAAACTAAAAATAAAGAGATATAATGAATGTAGTAATGTAAATTTGATATATATTGGAAAATGTTCATGTTATATATAATGCGAGTATGTTAATGTTTACAGGATATAATTATTTATTTTTATAAGGAATGGTGAATGTATACACAAATAAAATGGTATGCCTATTGTAAATAAACTTTATTGAATTTTCCATATACTTTATAAAAGTTATTACAATATATTATTTTTGTGTATCCACGAGTTTTGAGATTTATCAATTCCCGAACATTTAACATAAACGCTATTGCCCTTTTTGCGTATTATCTTCCCCACGAGATATATGTTTGGATTGGCAACACGTTGCAGTTCGTATTTGTAGAATCCGCCGGCTATCGGATTTCCACTTGAGTCCTCAACTAGGTACGTTACAGGATAAGTTTGTTGCACCTTGACGATTTTGAACACTTCGGCGGTCCAATTTGGTGTGAAACCCTTTTCAAATATTGTCTTGAATTTGCTTACGCGTACAAAACCATTGAGTTTGAATCTTGCAGGAGCCGCAATTTTTACATTGCTGTATACGGTGGTTACGAGTTTCTCCGCGATCGCAGGAGTAACGGCGATTGGCCTCATGCCAATCGTACGAAGCTTTCGAGCATTGTACAGGGTGCGCCAGAGAAACTTACTTATTTGAAAGGTCAATAAAAACAAAAGTACTTCAATGATTGTTTAAAATTTTTTTTTATTTGAGAATACAATATCCCAATTTTTTTTCATGCAGTCTTGAAAATGACATCGGATAAATGGCGACCGCCATTGCGCATACACTGATGAAGTCGATTTTTGAAATTCGTATCCACTCTTTGCAGCATATCAATCGGTATGTTGGCAATGGCGTCGCGAATGTCGTTCTTGAGGTGTGCTATGGTCCGTGGTCGATCGACATAAACCAGAGATTTCAAATAACCCCATAAAAAGAAATCGCATGGAGTCAAATCTGGAGAGCGCGTCTTCAGGCAGGTTGTCAACCAGCATTTCACATGCATTTTGACGGGCAACAAAATCGCGTTCAGTTAATTCTTGCACAACAGCCAATTTATAGGGATGAAATTGAAGGTCTTCATGGAGAATTCGTCGAACAGTGGTGTCAGAAATTCCCATAGCAGCTGCGTGTTTGCGAGCCGAACGCCGGGGAGAACGCACAACTGACTGCCTCACTCTTTCGACATTTTCCGGAGTTTTGATGGTCCGTTGAAGTCCATTTCTGGGTTTAGCGACACTTCCACACTCCCGAAATGAGTTAACCCACGACAGAATCGAATTACGGCCAGGAACGAGTCTGTGAGGAGGAATTTCAAAGCGAGCGCGGAAGGCACGTTGCGTAGCAACAAGTGAGCGACCGTTAGAGAAGAAGCTCTCGACTGCGAAGGCCCGCTGCTCTCTAGACCAGAGCATGATGGCAACTGACTGGAGGGAGAAACAAACTTGGGAACTTCCCCCTCCAGATGCGCCCCCTCTCGCTCCTCTACCCGCCCAACTCACCGCGCGGGAATTTTTTTAAATAAGTAAGTTTCTCTGGCGCACCCTGTACTTCATAACGAGTTGCGGTAACGCATCGATCCACTTGTAATTACCATTGAGTGTAAACATTTTTCACATATTATTTTTGAGAGTGCGATTGAATCGTTTGACGACCGAGGCCTTCATAATAAAATACGTCGAATAATGATTGATGTTGTATTTCTCCATGAGTCGTTGCACGTTTACATTGTAAAATTCTCTTCCCCTGTCGGTTTGAAGATTTTTTGGATATCTGCTATGATCTTGTATGATTTTCGCAATCGTTGTACCCATTTCGTTGCCAGTTTTACTTTTCCAGGGTACGACCGCAAGGGTACGAAGCATACTTACTCAACACATCGATGACAGTGAGGATGTAATTGTAGTCTTTGTTGAAACGCGAATACGGTCGCATTTCGACTACGTCAGCCTGCCACAAATGATCATACCCACGTACGATGACACGTCTTCGCAGAAAGTTTTTTCATGCTGGTGCATGTAATTTCTCCACGAGCTGCTTTTCTTCAAACGTTTTTCTTCTCCGAGCATATCGTGTGTTTGACCAGACGATGATTAAGAATCTTCCTGCGGTGTGTCAGCTACAACGTCGGTTGCATACTGAATCGTTTTAGACGTATCGTTCATCGTTATTCGAAGCGTATCCTCCAGTGCGATGAATTTCTTCTCAAATTCATCCAGGTGTTATGTTCACAGCTTGATTTTCATTTCCACGTAACGTTTATTAGCAGCATCGTAATCCCCTTTAGGTAGGGCATCGCCTAGTATTTTACGTGATCTTGCATCGAAGCCACTAGAGGTTAGACAAAGAGCATTATCACGTGTATAATTTCTTATTAGCCCAGTCCACTGATAGTATGAATTATTCTGCGCTTCAAGCGATGATCCGAATTTATTGATCGACATCTCAGTATCAATAGTGGCGAAGGAATGATCATTATCATCGATGCATAGGTTAATTTATGATGAGACCCGCTTCGCGAAGTCCTTCAATAATCGACATTATCTCATTGTCGTGAGCGTTGTTACCCGCGTGTCGTGAAGCTACCAACAAACGCAAACGATCGACCTACTCGTTGGGATCATTCCAATGCACATAATCGATTTTGTTGTTATTTAACGTCATGGCGAGCGGTATTTCTACACCTCTTCCAGTTTTTCGGTCGAAAGTTAATGGCCCAATTATATATTTATACTTGAAGCCTTTGTTACCCAATACAGGATTGAGTATATTGCTACCACGTCGATGTGCATTTGTTGCACAACAATATACTTTTATATTTGTCTTTGTCTTCCTCGGTGTATATTGCGTCGTCAGGAATTCTCTTGAAGATTAGCTCATAGAGTCCAGGGGTTCCCAAGTATTTTATGCCATCGATGAATATATTATCATCATTATCCACGTCGAAACGCTTATCGCCTAACATCATTTCTTCATTGGTAAATTGGACGCCATACACGTAATCCATGCTGGAATTTTTGTCTTATGAAAGAATAGATGAAATATATTGTTGACCGAGTGGACCGAAATGTTCGCGCAATGTATTTTGACCTTCAGCCGTATGTAATTGACGTTGAACTGTAGACACGAATCATTCGGGTGTAGTCTCAAAAACGTCTTCTTCAACAATGGTGGCTGGTTGCAGGGGTACAGCAGTCACCGACGTATCATCCAGAGATTCCTTTCGTCGCTTGCGTTTCAACTGATTTGGTTTAGACGTTACCAGCGAATCTTGGAATAATGGACGTGAGAGCTATGTTCCTTGTTTAACATCCTTCTCTAGGTCCTTTGCTTCTGACATGCTTAACGATTCAATTTCCAGCCCAAGAGATTCAACAGCAGCTGATTGCTCAACAATATGCTCATGAGGTTCGGTGATTGGCTTGAAGTGTCTCTCCAATGCAAGATCTTCTTCCATTTTTCCAGTCTTCAAAGCTTCATATTTTCTGCGTGTTGAGTCGCTTGTTTTCGCAATTTCCCTCGCAATATTTTCATTAGTATCAATTGTCGTCGTCATGTCCACATGAAATTATTTGTCGGTCGTTGCACAGCTGATGTCTCAATGCCGACTGACTACATCACGGTATTGCAAACTCGTTGAATCCATTTGTATATGGACCACCGGACAATGAGCTGTCTTTATCAATCACCATGAAGCCATATTCGTGTTGCCAACATTTTTGACATAACACCAGAAAATCTTCATACGGCATATCCGTATTTACATGTTCATTGTATACATGTTTCAAGTTTGTACGATCTTGCTTAAATAAAATTAGCAGATTCACATTGTCGCGTATAAGATGCTTGGGAACCTTGGCATATGTTTGGGAAAGGTAGAAACAATCAACGCTCGAGTGTCTGCCCATCGCAAAATACTCTCTTACTGTATTTTGCTTGCCACATGGTACATCATCGAAAATAAAAATGGAGTTCGGAAGCACTTCGTGCGGTGGGATAGAATCACTATTACTTGCGAATTTAAAATAGCCAATTTCGTTAATCGATGTCAGCAGATTTTCCAAATATTGATATTTTGGCTGTTGAAGCGATTTCGAGTATACATATAGGTTTTAAAAACGTACGCCATTTGGACTTTCTATTAAAATTAACAGAACATTAACTTTCCCACAATTTGAAGGGCCGCAAATAATGCTGCGTATCCTAAGTGGCAGCATGTCTCCATGCTTGCGTACTTGTTCGCCCTCCATTACTCTATCGTCGAAATTGGTCACTTGAATCACCGTCGCTTGTTACACGAAATGCATGTTTTCTCTTCCGAATCTCAACACACATTCGCCCAAAATGCGTCGTGTAAGGAGTATTTATAGGAGTGCACCGGACCAAATCCGCTCAGTATTAAGAATGTTTTCGTACCTGTCGGACGACTGCAGTATTCTCCGCTTAACGGCTCATCAAGTACAGTTTGTTCCAAAAATTGTTTTATTACAAAATTTTCATCACTTCGTTGACATTTTGTGGGAGAGGCTTCGTGAACACATAAAGGCTGATTCGGAAGTACAGCAATATCGTCGATGCACGTGCCATTGGAATTTATTGGGACCGCTAATACACATTGACGGTAGAGCACCGTTTATAAATAATTGTGTCGAATGTCAAAGAGAAAAGGCACCGGTTTGTTAAATCGTGCAATAAATGCACTTCCGATCGAATTACATATTCCCGGTTACCAATTTTGTGGACCAGGCACTCAGTTAGAGCAGAGATTGGCACCGGGTGATCGTGGTATAAATCCATTGGAGGCCGCTTGTCGCGACCACGATGTAGCCTATTCACGAAGCAATCATTTAGGCGAAAGACACGTTGCGGATAATATACTTGCAACAACGGCAAGAAAACGTATTACTGCGAGAGATTCGACTTTTAGCGAGAAAACAGCAGCGACCGCTGTTTAGGCGGCTATGACAGCAAAAACGAAATTCGGCATGGGAATGAAGACAAAGAACTCATCGACAAAGAAAAAAAAATCCGTTGAGCAGAGAATACTGCCGATAGCAAAGCGTGGCGGAATTTTGACAATGTTACAATTGCTGGGAGTTCTTGATTCACTGGCTGGTGGAGCAGCTGGGATAGCAAAGGCTGTGAATGATAGCAAAGCGGCGCAACGTCAACTGGGATAAATACAACGTCATAATCGAGCTATAGAAGGCTATGGGCTCTATCTCACTCTCTACAAGCGGGGACAAGGATGTTCAACTAAGAAAAAAAACACCAAAACACGGTGAAAATGCCCATGGGTGTAACAACTGATGTACAATTGGAATGCTTATCCAGACGCATGCGCATACCATTCTTCAGAGGGGTCTTCATACGCAATAATTTACCAGTTTGTGGTAGAGTGCAACTAGATGAGAGCAGTATAATAAATTTGGACGATGTCGATGGTCCTGGTACGCATTGGGTAACCTATGCCAAGAGGGGGAGTCATGATATATTTTGATAGTTTTGGAAATCTTCGACCGCCCAAGGAGTTGGTGCGATATTTTGGACCAAATACCACAAAAATACAATACAATCGAGAATCTTATCAGAATTATAATCAGAGTATTTGCGGGCAATTGTGCTTGCAATTTTTTCACAACGCCGATTATCAATATTTATTTAAGCCGTGACAATGAGTCAATCGACTCAGTATTCGAGGGAAACATGTCACTGACGCTTACGTTGACCAGCAAGAGTAGCCTTCTCACAGCAAATTACTTTCCCGCTATAGATTTCAATGATGGTTGTTATGAGCTCGGTTTGACGCATTTCGAAACTTATCACACAATACCAAATGTGAATTGATCAAACAACACATTTTACTTTGACAATGATGCCAAGCAAATTATAATCCCCGAAGGATCCTATGAACTGAGAGCCATAAATGCGTATCTGAATCGTGCAATTTCACTCAAAGGGGTTGATTGCGGCGATAATGCTGAAAATGAAATTGTTGCTCGAAAGGTTGATAACGATGACCTCGATGAAAATAGCGAATACCCAATCGTGCTACGCGCTAATCATAATACACTTAAAAGCGAAATCAAACGTGCGTACAGAACAAATTTCAGTAAACCCGACAACGTAGGATCCCTGTTGGGATTTCCATCAAATCGAATACTGCATCCCTGGAAATGACAGGAATCTGATGTACCGATAAACATAATGACTGTCAACATTATCCGCATAGAATGTAGTGTCATCACCCGTGCGTACTGTAATGGCGAGCGTGTACACACGATACATGAATTTTCGCCAAGCGTACCACCAGGATATGAGATATCGGAAACGCTTGCGCAAATAATTTATCTTCCGATCGTTGTGCGGAGCATTGAGAATCTAACGATACATATCGTGGATCAAAAGGGAAAACTACCCGATTTTCGAGGAGAAGAAATTACGGTGAGATTGCACATACGGAAGCGACGCTTGTGATGCTCGTTCTGTACGACACGGAATACGCTACTGACAATATTTCTACGCGAGATAATACGATCGCACACGATAATACTCTTGCAAGAAGACAAGCGGCATTGAGTGTTAAATTACCCGCAAAGAAGAAACTCAGTGCAGCGAATCGTGAATTTTTAGAATCTCTGGGATTTATTCTACGACATACTTAAGGCAAAAGAATGACTGACGTTTTGAATATCAGTGGGGAGCCAATCTTTGACGATCGTATCATCAAAATTGAGACTTATACGTACAATCCGTATGCCAACGCAACGTTTGGACACTGCGATGAAATACGAATTCCTATACAACACCAAGACTTGACCCTGCCATCTGAAAGTTTTTTCTACGTTGAGGGAAAGTTCACGGTGCTTAAAAACCCTGATGATCAAGCAATAGCAGTATTGGGAAACAATTGCGTTGCATTCATGTTTGGTCAAGTTCGGTATGAGCTCGATGGTGTGGAGATTGATCGCAATTGAAACGTTGGAATAACAACCACGATTAAAAACTACATCTCTCTAAGCCCTGAGAGGAGTCATACTTTGAAAAATGCTGCGTGGGACATGACACATAATAATGGGGGAACATACTGCAACTTTTGTGTACCTCTCAACATATTGCTAGGATTCTGCGAAGATTACAAGCGCGTTGTTTTTAATGCTTGTCACGAGCTAATTCTGATACGTTCACGCAATGATAACAATTGCGTATTCGGTCAGCATCCATTAGTAGAGGCAGAAGTTGTATTGCTCAAGAAACAATGGCGTATGCCTCACGTAATATTAAATGAGATAACTAAATTGTCATTACTTCGAACATTGGAAAGTGGGCGATACTCGAATATGAGCTTTCGCTAGAGAAACCAAGATATGCAATACTTGCGGTGCAGACTGGCAAAAAAATCCTTTGGCAAAGGACATTACACTATTCGACGACTGCAAACTAGCTAATGTTAAACTTTATCTCAACTCGGAATCCTATCCTTACGATGATTCAAATTTGGACTTTGACAAAAACAGATTCGCCATTTTGTTCAATATGTACTCTCGATTTCGTAAATCTTATTACGGCTGTAATAGTGACAATTCACTATCGCGAAGTTTCAATATAACGGCCCTCTCACGGTTATCGATTGCTCGCGCCAGAACGAGTCTGTGAAAAATGCTACTGTGGACGTGCGAATAGAGTTTGAATGCAAGGAAGATTTGCCACCAAATACTACTGCCTGTTGTTTGATCTTGCACGATCGCGTCATTGAATATTGTCCATTGACAAACATGGTTCGTAAAATTGTATAGATCAGCAAGTAACCCCCGCTCAATAAATAAATAATTTAAAGACGAGTTTCTTAAATATCGATATCAGTCATCAATTGATCTGGCTATCGACTTGATCGAGCCAATACATCTTCGTTATGTCTGTACCTACATTTGTCGATCAACAATGGTTCATTGTTGGGAAAAACTTTGTCGTGAAGGAAGTCGCGGTTCTGCCGTTTTCTCTCGAAAGTGAAACAATTTTTTTCGTTTGGAAATTGATGGAAAATAATTTAATATACTCGCTCGATGATGTTTGAAGACATTCATCGGTAGATGTTCGATAAATCTTCAAGAGACGTTCGGAGACGTTCGTAAGACGTTCGTAAGACGTTCGGAGACGTTCATGAGACGTTCGGAGACGTTCGTGGGACGTTCGAAGATGTTCGTGAGACGTTCGGAGACGTTCGTGAGACATTCGGAGACGTTAATGAGACGTTCAAGAGACGTTCGTGAGACGTTCGGAGACGTTCAGAGACGTTCGTGAGTCGTTCATGGGACGTTCGAAGACGTTCAAAGACGTCCAAGAGACGTTCGGAGACGTTCAAGAGACGTTCGAAGACGCTCGTGAGACGTTCGAAGACGCTCGTGAGACGTTCGAAGACGTTCATGAGACGTTCGTGAGACGTTCGAAAGTGTTCAATAGATGTTCGAAGACGTTCTCGATGGTTTGTTTGGGACTTCACCCAAACAAACCCAACCGCTTTAATCGTTGAATGTCTAAAGTGTATATGACTTTATGCATGCAGAGGAGTCACTCTATCTCACATGCATGCGATGCGGTTGCTCCATCTCTCATTCTCGCTCTCTCTCATGCATACGTGTAATCCGATCGCTTCTCTCAGCGACACGGGTCAACCAACTTGAACCCCTCCCTCTCAGGCGAGAGCCGCTAAATAATAAAATCTATGAAATATACAATATAACATAAAAATAAATCAATAATACATTTTAAATATATAAAAATCGATTATCAATAATCAATTAATCGATAAGCGCTATATACCCCCCTCCACCGCTCCAACAACTTCCCCCTCCCCGCGCGACGTCAGTCGCTCAGCCGAGTCGCCCACCCCGCGTGAACCCTCTGCCCACACCCCCCTCAGAGGACCTGGGTTAGAACCGGCCTAGGTATACTACTTATATATATATATATATATATATATATAAATATATATTGTTACGTCCTGGCTCAACCCGGTGTTTCAAAATTACGAACATTAAATTCATATTAAAAGAGCGCAGAAAGTGTATTGTTATCGCGAGACTCGCGGGTTAGCAGAGACCCGGGCAGCGGAGGTCTTCCGAGTAAAGTGCGTCAGCAAGATCGCACCTGTGGGAACGCAGTAACAAACCTAATTCCACGACATCAACGATTTGCCCCACCCGCAAATCAACAATCAAAAGGGACCAAGACTCCCTGATCGTTAGTCTTTCGTGCGCGGCTTTAGAGAGTTCTTCCAGTTCTCTCTCACCGGAGTCCCCTAAAAGGGAGACCCGGGTCTTTCGATCACATCTTCCAAATTTTGTTGCAACATTTCATTTAATCGTAAATATAAGTTCAATTGTTTAAAAATCCAAACACCGCGGAGTAAACATCATTACCAACGACTTTCCCCAAATAGCGCGACAGCAGATCCTCCGTCACCGAGTACAAACTACGGCCCGACAAAGGATTGCGGCCTGTCGACGCCCCACCAACTAAGCTTTAGGAGGAGGAGCAATCTATTCGATAATAGACAGCGACAAGGTAGGTGAAGTGTTGTTAAAACGGAACGCGGTTTATACCAGCAACTATATCATCTGGTGGGCAGCTCAGGTATATTTGGGTATCATCGGCAAAGACCATGTACTCAGAGTGGCGAAACTCCGATCCGATGTCGTTGATAACATGTGAAAAAAGGAGGGGCCCTAGGACAGAACCCTGGGGAACACCAGCATGAGTATTACGCCACTCGGAGCAACGGCCCTCATCATCAATGACAGCCTGTGATCTGCCCGTAAGGTACGCAAATACCCACTTGAGGACGTGGTCAGAGAATCCCATCTTCATCAATTTCCTAAGCAAAATGTAATGCAGAACGGTGTCAAAAGCCCTGCTAAAGTCAAACAACACAAGGATGGTGATACATCTATTGTCCACTGCTGCTCTAATATCGTGACGGATCCGTAGTAGAGCTGTTTGCGTGCTGAAGCCTTGTCTGAAGCCTTGAAGCCCGATTGCCGTGAGTCGAAAATGTTATTATCTGTGACAAATTTGACGATTTGTTGTTGAACGATACGTTCAAAGATTTTTGATAGCTCTGCCAAATTTGCTATCGGCCTGGTATCGGAGAGCGGTCTTGGTGGATTATTTTTAAGATGAGGGCGAATTAAGGCACGCTTCCACGTTTAGGGAAAAAATGATAGTCGAAAACATGTATTAAAGATAGCAGTTAGGGCATCAGACAGGACCTGAAGAGCGCTGTGTAGTATGAATGGGCTTATACCATCAGGACCAGTGGACAGCGACGATGAAGCAGTGCGCTTGATAAGTGACGAGACACATTCAACGTCCACAGCAGCAAACTCGAAGACTGGTCCACTATGGTTTCGCTTATCTATGATGTTAAAGAGTTGAGCAAGCTGACACCGATCCGGAGTGTTGGATACACTGACGAAAAAGTTGTTGAGTTCGTGGGATGAGAAGAAATTGAAGGGAGAGGCTGTATTTGATTTGGCTAAACCCAGGGTTCTAAGTTCTCTCCAAATTCGAGCTATGTCGGTAATCCCCATCAATCTTTGCCTATGATACTCGTTCCTTGCGGATGTTAGCTCGAGTGCAAGTTCATCTCGAAACTGCCTGTAGATAGCCAGGTTGAAAACATGATTTGACCGCTTTGCTTGCTTGAATAGTAAATTACGTTTTTTTATTCGTGTCTTCAGCTCGTTAGTCAACCAGGGTGCAAACGGTCTGCTTACGCGAATTTTCTGTTTCGGTGCATGAGTGTCGAATTTTGTCACAACAATCTCACAAAAGTTTTCTACAGACGCTTCGTTTCAGACTCGGTTGTACATGAATGAATTGCACCCATATGACTATTTTCAAAGGCCGCGGAAAGAGCACCCTGATATCGTAGATCATTGAATCGGTTAAGAGCACGCCGAGTAATCACTCGATCGGAGGCTGACTTAGAATCAAACTGATAAGTTATCGAGAGTAAGTTATGACCTGCAATAAATGGAGCTTAAGATTTGTAAAAGGCCGTCAACTTGGACGCATCGTCGATTATAAGTACATCCAGTCGAGAGTCACAAGTCGCCGTGTGAGAGTGGGGGAAATAGAAAGGAGAATGGAAAGGGTAGAAAGACAAGAGCAGAAAATAGAACAGATAAGCGAGAGGCTAAGGATGCTAGAAGTAGAAAGGGGAAGCAGCAATAGGGGAGGAAAAAGGAAGGGGGGAAGAAAGAAGAACAGAGAAAAGGATAAAAGAGATAGAAAGGAAAATGGAAATGGATGAAAGGGAGGACAGAAGGAAGAATCTCATAATGAGGGGAGCAACGAAGGAGGGGACAATAGAAGAAATGGCGGAAAAAATACGAGAACAAATAGTGGTACGAGGCCGGATGAAGAAAGTAAGAGAGGTAGGAAAAGGGACAGGACACGGAAAAGGAGCAATGCTAGTGGTCAAGATGGAAAACCTGGAAGGGAAAAAAGAAGTAATGATGAAGAAGAAGGAACTACGGGGAAGGAGAGAGAGAATAGAGGACGACCTAACATGGAAAGAGAGACAAATGCAATGGAAGTTGAAAAGGATAGGGGAGGAGGAAGAAAGAAGAGGAAAAAGAGTAAAGGTAGCATATGGGAGGATTGTGGTGGACGGGACCACATGGTTCTGGGACGAACAGGAGGAAAAGCTGAAAGACAGGAGGGGGAAAGAAAGAGCGGCAGGGAGAGCGGAGGGAATTAGGAACAAGGAAAAAGAAGGGAGGAATACGAGAGAAGGAGCAAAAAACGAGTAGAGAGAGGAGAACGGAGGAAGAGAAAGAGGGGAAAGGGCGAAGAGGAAGGGAAGAACTGGAAGGTGACGTTTTGGACCGTAGCGGGATTAACGAATAAGGACAAGGAATTCTGAAAGGGACTGGAGGAGTGGGAGGTAATAGTAATGATGGAGACGTGGGTGGGAGAGAATAAAGGAAAGGCTGCCAAAGGGATATCCATGGATGACACAGTGGGCAGAGAAAAGAAACAGGAAGGGGAGGGCGAGGGGGGAATGATAATAGGAGTGAGAGAAGAAATGAAGGCAGAGAGGAGGAGGAAGGAATAATGACAGTGAAAGTAGAAACGGAAGAGGGGGCATGGGTAATAGTGGCAGTGTACGTAAACGGGGACATAGAAAAAAAGATAGAGAGATTAAAAGAGCACACGGAG